>JAODKN010000001.1:5244721-5255924 GCA_026774425.1 Petrocephalus zakoni | reverse complement strand
CTGTCCTGCACTGGACTGGCATCATGTCCAGGGTGTCCTCTGTGCTTCCTCAGAGGTCTACCCTGATCCTGTCCTGCATGATTGATGGGAAGGTGATGATGACTGTAGCATGTTTCAGACAGGTGCGGTTATCTTTGGACGTGTTGCACAAAGCCGCATTACGGTGCATGCGTGCCTGCATGCCTGTGCGGGTGTATCCAAGCTCCTGGGGACTCGAGTTAAGAAGCGTGAGTAATTCTCCAAACTGTTTGTTAAAGGCAGCCTCAGCGCTGGTGTAAAGATCTCATAAGAGCAACCTTATACTATGTGTTTCTCAAACCGGGCGTAGATCCCTCCGTGGCTCAGGCTCTCAGTGACGACCGACCGCCCCTGACTAAGAAGTCAGCACCGGAAAGCCAGGATTGCTCCCGTCAGAGAACTTTTCGTTATTATCCAAACGGTCCTTCCAAAAGCACACGCCCACCTGCTCGCTCTCCGTTCCCAGGCCAGGTGGTAATTACTAATATCTATTGTGAATTGAAGGGCATTCTTCAGCTAGAAGCAAACCTCCTGTTATTTTTGCCACCGTAACTCACCCACCATCAAAAAAAGCACGCATTTCGTTTCTGAGCTGCCGTGCAAGAACACAGCCTGTCTTTTTCGTCTTTGGTGGCCGGGTGACAAATCAATACCCTTTTTCCCCGGGAAAGGGCCGGGTACCACAATCGAGAGGATGGAAGAGCAGACCCCCTCCTGGGAGATGAGCGAGCAGCCGGCATGTTTGGGGGCCACAGGGAGGCCAGGGGTGGTCACTTGTCACATATGGAGACTTGTGATAGTCCTCAGGCTCTGCTCGATACCTAACGGCCTCGAAGTGCAAGAAAGTGCCGGAAATATCTCCAGAGAATCTGATAGGCTGATACTGCTCAGTCGGACTCATTTGGGGCGTTTTGGCTTGATCACATCTAGTGATGGACGTGTGAGGACATACCCTGGGGGGCGGTTCAATACACACACGCCCCCCCTCCCCGCTGTGCACTGGATGCTTCTTGCTGTGTCCACTGTCATTTCCAGGGAGGTGGGGATCTCATTATCTCCTGTCCTTCCTCTCCCACTAGGTCCACGGCCAGGCTATGACCATCGAGTAAGGGGGGGGGACTGCCATATACTGGGGGTCGGGGGGGGCAGCTTCTGGTGCAGCACGGGCTACATGACAGGTAACACGCGAACCATTGTCATTATGACTGGGGGGGCTTGGATACTGACCAGCTTGATGCAGGTGCCCACCCCACACGCCGAAGAGACATAATTGAGCCATTTTGACTGGACCTGCTGACTCTCACAAGCTGGGTATCAACCCCTGCTGAGAGTTCAGGCATCGCTTTGTCAGCGGGACCATGGCATGGAGCCAAGCAAGGGCATCCTCATCTGGTGGAGGAGATGGGGGGTGATGACCAGTCTCCCCCCTCCCGCAGTGATTGACAGCTCCGTCCGCCCATAACGACCATTATGACACCGCAGAGGCATCGCGGGGCCAAAAAGCCATGGCCAGGAGGCGATACCCGCCTGACACGCCCCGTGCGTTTCTGACAGAAGAGAGCGATCCCTGCTTCCCAGACTGCCTTTGACCTCCTCTCCTTTTCCGGGAGGTACACCTACAATCTTCACCCCACTGAATGCATGACAAAAGTGACAGGGGAATGGTCTGTGAATCAGGAAGTTGTGCAGCCAAAAGAGAGCCCACGTACTCAGGTCCCGGGATCCAGGCCTGCTTCCTGCTGAACAGATCCACTGTCTGGTCTGGCACTGAGCCATGAGGAACGGACCACACACCCAGTAGGTACAGCATGTAAATGTTCTTCATTATGCATGGACTCCTAATTAAAATTCCCATTTTAGCCCTTTATATTAATTTAAAGTCCTTCTCTGCATTCTCCCTAGGAAATGATAGGATTCTGATGTTAAGGCGGTATCAATCAATCCCCAGATGTTAATTAGTCAGAAAACACAGATTTTCTTGTTCTGTTTGACCTCGGGCGTCTGCCTGGAGTTCAACTTTTGCTTTTTTCAAGAAGCAGCTTGTACTTAAAGCTCTGCTCCGGGAGAAAGACCCCGAAGGAATCTTCATCAGTTGGACCCCTGAGGTTGTCCGAGGTCAAGCCTCCTCATTTGCATAGCGCGGTCCAGCCCCTCCCCCGAACGCCTGCCACCAGCATGAAGTGACCTGTGAGTGCTAGAATCCACTCAGCCGTTCAGACGGCAAACGGATCTCCGCCTACGGCGCGAGGAAAATATAGTATTTAGAGCAATCAGCAGTGCCATTGTTTACGGGCGATATCAGCAGTGAAACTTTTAGAGTCGCTAGATTAGCTTTTCAAAACATAATGGTGCTTTGCTTTGAAAAGACTTGTAATATTTGGCTGCTGCTGGGTGGTTTGTTTGTGTATCCATTTATGAGTTTGTTTATTTTTGGGGGCTAGTATGTTGGAGTCACGGCATATTAATCTGATTGGTGTGCTGATTTGCCTTCTAAATGCTGATTTTACCTTCTCCTGCTGGTGATAGGCGTGACATGAGAGTATTTCCCTTGGGTGGGTGGTATCTTGGGATGCCTGTTGCCGCACACCTGTAGGATTGAGGATTTGTTTCCCGCCCTGACCTGCATTTCCTTGTGTGTCCTACGTGTTGAAATTAAGTTTATTTGCCATTTGTACATTGGAATGTGTTTTTCCCAAACTCCTGTCTGTTCTCCTCACAAATCATATATTGGTAAGAGCAAGGCTTGGGATGTAGCCGCTGATTATGAGATCTGAGCCAGCAACCTCCGATTACGGGCACAGATGCCAAACCCACTGAGCCACATACCAATCCCACCACTGATGCGTGTTTTCAAAGACACAGGGAGCATGTGAATTGGTCCCTCTTAATTCCCCAGAGCACGTGACTGTGCGTGACTGCGTGTGTGCCTCGCCATGGACTGGCGTCCGCACCCTGACTAACACGCTCTGCTTCCTGGGACAGAATCCAGGCTCAAAAAAACGGCAGAAACGGATGGATGGGATCCTTTTATAAGAAAACATGCAACGCAACACTTTGCAGAGCAGAACAATAAATCCGCAGTCGTTTCTTCTCCAGAAATATTTAAATATGCACCAATAAAAAGGTTTCAGGCCAACCGGAAATGCATCTGACACACAGAGATTAAAAACGTTTAGAAATAATCTGGCATTACTAAATGTGGGGAGGAGGAGGGGGGCAAATCTCATAAGGAGATGAAGCCAATGACTCCAGGAAAATCCTCTTTTAATCTTCCAGTATTAAAAAGCAGTGTTTTGATATTGTCCAGTGGTCGCTCTCACAAAGAACCTGCAATCATAAACGTATGTCCAGGTCGGGACGGGCCGTCCGGGGGAAAGCTGGTTTACGTTTGTGAGAAGAAACACAAAGCGTGGCGACGTTCCGCGTCTTTCTCGGCGCCGTCCACTTTATCGGGGGCCTTTATTCACTCTGGTCGCATTTTAACACCCAGCGGGAAAAGGAGGACTCGCACAGAAGCTCCTGACAATGCGTTTGTCGATTCGCATGGCAGCCGCCATGGAAAATTAGCATGGAAATAATCCCGCTGACAGACTCACATCATCGTCGGCCGCAGATTCCTGCAATATTTCATGAATCTTTAATATCTTGCCAGGGAAAAAAAAGGTAGATTGTTACATAAAATTTACTGAACACACATGGAATGAGTGATAGAGGCAGATTTAGAGAACAGAGGCAGTGAGCTGTGACATCAGCCATCCCCGTGGCAACAGAGGCCTTTCCGTCAAGGGTCCGCACGCATCCGGAGGCAGGGTGTCGCATGGCCAGTTGGGGCTGACCGTTCATTTGGCCACTTTGTGCCCTCAACTCATTAACCCCCTCGAATTGGGGGGGGGGCTGTAAACATATATGTACGTACGACACAGATTTGACAGCATCCGTCTAATTGTCAGCGTTGATGAATAATTTACGGAAAGGCGGCTCATCACATCCAACGCCCTAATGTTTATTGATTGCAACCCCCTCCTGTTTTTTTTTTAATGTTCCGCACCTGCCTCAGAATCTGGCTGGGTGCAGAGAGCCAAGCCCCTCCTACTTAGGCCCGTATCGGGGGAACCGTGATTTCTGCTCACGCTGCACTCCTGCATTCACAGGCTGCTCCTTTCCAGAATGATCTTACCTCCTCTTTTAATCGAATGAAGTGCACCCCCCCCCCATGAAATCACAATTAAACATCATTGTCAAAGTGAAACAGTATGCCTACATACCAAGGAGCAGGGAAAATCGCGCCCCGAAACGGCAATACTTAGTGACAGACTTTGTGTCTCAGGGCAAGTCGGCCGTGATCCTGAAATGCGAATCTGGACGATGCGAGTTCTGATGTCACAGGCGTAACCTTGCGGGGAAGAGTCCGCGGGGCCATAAGGTCGGCCCCCATGCGCCCCGCTTTGTAATTGGCTGGACTGAAATGCCAGAGCGGTCGCCTGAAAGCCGCCACTCGGCGATGTCTGCAGTCGCACACTCCACTTTATCTCTCCTCTATGACGCTAATCTAATGCCCCCCCCCCCACCCCCCGCTATGGATATTAAGTTGCACACAGTTACATGCGGGTCTAATCCTACATGGGGGTGGGGAACTTCAATATTCACCCCCTCCTGAGGACATGACAACCATTAAGAATTGAGTTCGTTAAAGTTGCATAATGAAATGCAAACACTAATGACGTGCGGGGCTTAAATCCTCACACCCCCGGTCTGTTTGGTCGCCCCCTACTGGCCATACATGTAATAACCTCACCGTGTTCTCACTTTAATGAAGCAAAGCCATTTGTCAGCTTCCTCAGCATGTCCAATATGCACAATAAATCTCACAGGCACACACACAGGTGCATAAGTGTATCAGCTATGCAGTTAAAATGAACCATTTGCCGACGTTTATTTTTGAATTATGAGGGTCAGCTCCACCATATGCCTCTGTAATGTGACACGCTGACAACAACGGCAAGAGGCAGATGGGGAAACACGGGTGAGAGAGGAGGCTTAGCGGTGACAGCTAGCTTCGGATCGCGATGCATCTCCGGCAGCGACCGCTGATGTTTCCTCCCATCTCCCTGCTTAAGCTGCTCATTCTCTCAGCCTCTCTGGCGCCCCCCAGGGACACTGGACTGCCGCTTTCATCCCATCGCTCGCTGCCCAGCAAACCGCGAGGTTTGTTTCTCTCTCTCTCTGCTGCTTTCTAAGCCATGATACCATCTTTCCGAAACCCGAAGCAGAATGTCCTTTCAGCTCTTATACTGCCCCCAAATGACGTGAAAGCACAGTGAGTGCCCGGAGAGCGAAGCTGCTACCTAGCGGCTTCCTTATGAGACTTTCGGTTGATATCTGTGCCATCCCGGCGCGGTTTATCACTCGTCCTGGTGCACTTCAAGGCAAAACTGAGCTTCATTTCATGAATATTGATGAGAGCTACGAGATCATGTTTGCAGCGTGAAAATTGGCGTCCAGTTTATTCGTCACCAAAAGCGTTTGTTGTGTCGATCATGTGCCCCAGATCAGTAACAGCTTAGAGTGCAGGGTGTGGTTTGTGGGGGGGGGGTCTAAGATCTTTCCCTAAAAGCCTCTCCTCCCCTCAGACCTCCTCTCTCCTCCCTGCACTCTCCAGCACAACCCTGACTCACTCTTTACTAGAGCCGGTTGGGGTTTCAGCCTCAGTCTGATCCTTGTCTTGAAAATGGAAATGACTTCACTGAAATGAAAGCCATCTTTGATCTCAGCCATTGTCGGGCTCGGTGGCGTCTCATGGAAATGGGGAGCCCGTTTTTGCTGAGATAAAAATTTCACGCAATTAATGCCTTAACCCCCCCGCGGTACATTGAGTGTAATCGTGGCCTCGCCACTCTGTGCACAACACATTCGGCAGGTATAATAAGGCATAAACCATCAATCACCCTTTTTCTTTTAGAAACTGATTTCTAGCAACAAAAATAAAAGGATTAAAATGAGAGCAGGATGCACAGTTTTACTGTCACTCTGAGAACTCTCTCTTGACGTTGCAGGCTAGGTTAATGTTTTGTTGTTTTATTGCCCAAAAACAGTTTAACTGTTACAAGAGAAATCCCTTCAGTAGATGATCTGCCATTCTGTAACCATAAACTGGGGGTGCTCGCTGTTAATTAAATTGCCTTTCTTCTTTGATGATCTAAATTAATTCATTAGCAGGAAGCTAATTCTTTCTCTAGTCCACAGACGTGCTCCAAAGTCAGCATCAGGGAACTGAGTTTGGTTGGGAAATTAAGTTTGTGTTCCACTCAGCATTATGCTTCATGAAAAGGAGTCACGCTGGCATGTTCGAGTGCACCGGGATGGCTTAATATCACAGGTTTTTACGGTAGATTTGTTTTTCAGAAAGTAATTGCAACGGAAAGCAGATGTTGGTTTTAAGACTGCTGCTAACCACAGTTCATACGCATCATGAGCCATAAATGCAAAGACCCAGAACACAATGCCATGCTGATCCATTACTAAAGGTGGCATCCAGCTGGACTTAAAGTGCCTGTGGGCTCCCCCTGTGTCTTGAGACCTTTAACAGTTCGCTGTGGTGTACTGCCTTCCTGTAGTGACACGTGTGCCAGGCCGGAGTCAGTAATGGCAGCAGGTACACCCCTGAAGGGTGCGTGCACAGTCACACTTGCACTACAACACCCCATTTTACGTACCTTTACTGTGCCGAACCAGCCCAGAGAGAGAGAGAGGGAGAAAGAGACAGAGAGAGAGAGAGACAGAGGGAGAGAGACAGAGAGAGAGAGAGACAGAGAGAGAGAGAGAGAGGGAGAGAGACAGAGAGAGGGAGGGGCCTCACTAATGCGGTGAACTCCACCACTCTGATGGTAGCATCATCAATTTCTGCAGAAGGAGGTGTGAGGGGGGCGGGAAGAGGTGTTTGCTAAAACCAGCTACCGTGTCCATCGCTTTGTCATTGTCATAGTGCCCGTAAGTAGGGGCGTGGCCTACTCTCCCTACAAAGACAGACGAAATTTTACAAATTAGTGATGTAAGGGAATCACTAAATTATCACATTGATAACTATTATCCCCCCCCCCCCCCACAATTTGAGCACTGGTGCCCACCCAACATTCCTTAATGCTGGCATCCTGGAAATATCACTGACATGAAGGAATATGTCGCCCGTCGTCTTACTGTGTGTAACAAAGCCCCTTCAGAGGTATCTGCACGTCAAGGTCTCTGGCGGCGCAGCTCTAGTGTTCAGAGAGTAAAGGAGAGTGCAAGCACTAAGATGGGTGCCCAGCTGATAGTGCTGCCCCCTAATGGCCAGGAAGTGGTAGGTCCACAAACAGACAGAGTTTGGGGTATGGTCATTACTATGTATGGTCACACCTCATTTTTTGTAGGTTGGAGTAAAGACCCGCACTGATGATGCCTTATTTGCTATTTTTACAAGTGGATAGGAAGGGTTAATTTCACATATTCCATCTTGCTTTCCTTTCGGGGGGGGGGGGGGTGGTTAAGGACCTCGCTTGTGGGTCTAGCAGAGATGTGACTATTCTGCAAACGAAAGGATTCTAACCCACACTCTTCTTATCACAGGCACCAAGACCCGACCCAAGGAACCACACACCACCAATGCAGGGACAACATGAGTCCCAGATAAGGGGTTCAGTAAGGGGTGAGATGAGGAGAAGATGGCATTGGGATTGGGGTCCAGCCATGGCAGCTCCTTCTGTCCTTAAAATGACCCCAAAACTCCAAGGCTAACTGGGCATCATCCATCATCCCCGCCTGTGCACCAATCAGACGAGCGGAGGATAACTGAGGACGAGTGGGTGATGCATGAATTACTCATGAGGTGAGCAACTGTGCTTGCCTATAAACGGGGGCTAACGGGCAACCGTCAAGTTTGACAGTTGCTAAAATGCCGGCTTGTCTGATTGGTCAGCTTCCCAGGCTGGCGGGTTCATCTTCATGTTCTACTGTATAGGGTACTGTACATATTTTCCATTATTGTTCATTGGACCTCTTCCTTTCCCATGTTGAGGGGGAGGGTCCAGCACTGGAAAATGAGGTGATAATTGAGTCACACCATCCATGGAGTGCAAGGCGGTGTGGTGCGGTGTGGCCGTGACTTTCAGCACCTAATCCACCCCCCCAATCAAATAGAGCCTCACAGTTTGAGCACAGAGGAAGCTAGATCATGGAAGAATTCTTCATAGGACTGGAGAACTGGAGGTTAGAGTCTAACAGGGTGAGATGTGAGGAATCAGAAGAGCTTCTGAAGACACTGGGTTTGTGCGGAGTACAGCCTCCTTCCAATTCATCCACTCGCAGGTTTCTGCCATTACTTAAATATTCGGCTGAGCACTCCTCCCTGAAGTGACACCACCCCCCAGCATTTAGACGGATTCAGAGGAGCGTGCTGAAATGGCTGGTTTTGAGGTTGATGCCTAATGCACAATCGATAAACAAAGTGCCTTTGTCTAGATCTGGCCTGCCTGGGATCATACGGGCTGTCCTTCTGTGATTCCAGATATAGACTCCAAGACCAGAAACTTCACTCTTACTGCTTACTTTTATTTACTGATTTATGCAATGTGAAAAACATATTTTCAGAGAAGTTATTCACAAAGGCATAACATTCACAAACATGCTGGAATGTGCAGAGAATGCAGATGTTGGAGTTGTTTTGGTTTCTGGAAAGATCACGCTGTCGAATGAAAAATGCGAATATTGTTTTCCTTGGTAAATATGTTGACACTGTTTACCTGACATTAGATGAGCGACATTTTTAAGTGTTTCAGTTTGTTATTTATTTATTTTTAAATTGCTGTTTATCCGTGCCATTATGTAAAATCTGGAAGCCTGGTGTGTGTTTGGGGTGGGGAAATGGAGCAGTGTTGCTAGAGGGGGGCAAAATCATGTGACCAGCACGGTCGTTGACCTCACCTGTGACTTATTACCCATGATTATATAATGTTACGGTTCGCAGTAAACACTCCCAAACCCTGATTTCTGAGGCAGGCCATCGTTGATGCCCCCACCTCACCCAACATATTTGCCACCCGGATTTTCATTTTGAAAGCTTGTAGTATCTAGTAACTAAAGACTAAGGGAGATTAACTGTTAGGGCCTTGGGAGGGGTTGGTGTTGTTCGAGTGCCAGAATCCTGATGGAATCCTATGAATCAGTGCACTAAGACACATAGAGGGGACTGAGCGGAAAGCGCATGGTCCCAAAGCCTGCTGGCATTAGGGTTTTGGTGTAATGGGCCGGTGTCAGGCATATCAGGATGCTGATCTCCCATAGTTCCGGATTAAAGCCCATCAGCGCTGATACGTAACCCCCCCCACCCCCCCAGACATGCAGAGGGAGAACAAAGCTGACCCTCCCTTTTCCATAAATTCTATACCAACATCTGTGGCTCCTGTCAGTTAAGCTGCTGTGATCTGAAATACAAATGGGGCAGAGGCAGCCGCGAGCCTCGGGGGGCTTCGGGGGGCTTCGGGGGGCCTCGGGGCCTGGCAGCTAGCAGTGCCCCGGCCCTCCACATCCACGACCCCTGCAGTGACCCGGGGAGGTGGAGCCCCTCCTGCAGGATCGCGATAATAAACAGCAGGGCGATGATTGGCAGCCGAGGAGTGGAAAAGGCCAAAGTATGTTAATGAGGCATGTGAGGGGAGTGTGTGTGTGTGTGGACATGTTTATATTACGTTGTGGGGACCCAATGTCTACCTTGTGGGGACATTTTTTTGGTCCCCATAAGGATAACCTAAATTTTATAAAAATCTGTGTCTGCAGTAAAAAAACTAAAAATGCCAAAAGTCTAATATTTTGTTTGTTTACTTATGGTTAAGGTTAGGGCTGGGTAGTGATTAAGGCTGTCATAGTTGGGATCAGGGTTATGCCCACAGGAATGAATGAAAGTGCCTGTGGGCTCCCCCTGTGTCCCCATAAAGATAGGAATATATAGTATGTGTGTGTGTGTGTTTCAGTGGTGCACAGATACATCTCTTAATCTACAGCTTTAGGTCCATTAGCACAAGCCAATAATGAGGCCATTTAAGAGAGAGATTACCTTTCCAGGGGCGGGGGGTGTCGAATTTACTGAGCTCCAGAAAACAAATTTCTGAAGACATTGACATGAAAGGGGATTTAATGCAGGTGGGGGTAGAGGGGGTGGACCGGCCCTACCCCACCACCAGGCTCCCCTTTCTGGGGTGATTCGCAGTACAGGATGCCAAGTCCGGCATGCCATCCATCCTGTCACTCGCGGGGGAGTCCGTACGATCAAACGCACTTCATAAAGGCCATCCACGTTCCCTCCACCAGGCTGCACTTTGAACAGACCTACAAGGCAGAGGAACACTCCCCAGCCTCTTTAAAAAAAACTAAAAGTCTCAAAAAAGCTCCAAAGAGGCATATTCACTTCAGAGTGATTCGCTGAATGTTTTTGGGGCTGCCTGCGCCACCCTTGGAATCCAGCCACGCATTGATGCACATCCTCTTGCCGTCCGGCTGGTCTAAAAACAACAGCACAGTCAGGTACAAGGTTGTGTGGGGGCGGGCCCACAAGCTGAATGACGATTGGCCCTTGGAATTCCCCTGTCAGTCACTGCTTCTAAACATATCATTGGCTAATGATAAAGTTAGCCCTCTGTATGAATTATGGCCTTCTCATGCCCCCCACCTTAAAACATCCTAGAAGAGCAATGTCACCCTTCAAATAAAGCTGTCAGGTTAGTCGCAGGCCACATGGTTTTTTTCTGCTCGCAACCCCAATGATTGGGGGAGGCGAGGGTGTAAGATATACCGTCCAGGCACACTGGTGGAGTAAAATGAGATTATGTTGGCACAGGAATGTATGATTACATAGTGAAAGATTTACAGTCTGCCAAGAATTATGGGATGCACAGGATGACCTGAAGGGAGAGACGTCATGCAGGAGATGGCGTGGAGTATCTGGGTGTCGGCGCATTATCTGCAGCAGTACTGCATGCAGGCTGCATTTTAATGCGCAGCCCGAGTCCCTGGCCCGCCTTCCCCTCTTTCTTATGGCTGACTGGAAGTGGCACCTTGGTGCTGGGGGGGTGCCCGCACCACATCTGCTTTTGGGACGGCATGCTGGCCTGGCAGCCAGCCCCTTCCGGAGAGCACGCGCTAGGGGGTGTCATCTGTG
>JAODKN010000001.1:5229337-5243673 GCA_026774425.1 Petrocephalus zakoni | reverse complement strand
GCAGTTCTGAAGGCGAAAGGGGGTCAAACACCGTATTAGTATGGTGTTCCTAATAATCCTTTAGGTGAGTGTATACATCAATGCAATGCATTGCAATTTTATTTATATATTGCAGTTTCACAACATCACATTGTCTCAATGCGCTTTACATAATCTCTGCCACATAAACATAAACCCCCCAGTGAGCAAACCAGAGGCGACTGTGTCAATGAAAAACTCCCTAGAAGGAAGAAACCTTGGGAGGAACCAGACCCAAAGGGGGAGCCCGTCCTCCAGGGGCTGGGCGAGGAGTCAAATGGACCAAACAAGATGACAATATTTAAGTTTATATAGAACAGGTGTTTCAATTTCTATCTCTATACAGGGTCTGGCATGTCCTGGCATATAGGTGCCTGATTCTGCTTCTGATGGCAAGATGAACAGTGGTACAGCAGCAGGGAGGGAAGGAGAGGCATCGCAGGAGCAAAGGGCAGGCAGGCAGGAGGGGAGTCGCCGGAAGTAGAGGTAGTGGTCTTGCAGGCAGCAGAGTAGGTGGAAAATCTTCAAACTCATGGGTCTCCAGGCAGCACAGCCCATAAGGGGTGGGAGGAAATAAGAAGATAGTGCATCACCCCCACAGTCCCCAGAATGTAATATATACATAACCCCCACAGTCCCCACAATGTAATACATACATAACCCACACAGTCCCCACAATGTAATACATACATAACCCACACAGTCTCCAGAATGTAATATATACATAACCCACACAGTCCCCACAATGTAATACATACATAACCCGCACAGTCCCCACAATGTAATATATACATAACCCCCACAGTCCCCACAATGCAATACATACATAACCCACACAGTCCCCACAATGTAATATATACATAACCCCCACAGTCCCCACAATGTAATACATACATAACCCACACAGTCCCCACAATGCAATATATATATATATAACCCCCACAGTCCCCACAATGTAATATATACATAACCCACACAGTCCCCACAATGTAATATATACATAACCCCCACAGTCCCCAGAATGTAATATATACATAACCCACACAGTCCCCACAATGTAATATATACATAACCCCCACAGTCCCCACAATGTAATATATACATAACCCACACACACACACACACACACAATTTGAGCCCCCTGCCCTACAGGCATGAAGGATCAGCATTACCCACAAAAGTTACTATTTGGCTTAATTTTTCATTTAAATTCAGTCTATTTTTATATAGCGCCCTTCACAAAAGAGTTGTCCCAGGGTGCTGTACATGGGTGTGTTGGAATACAGTACTATATGCAAGACAAAACAGAGTGGAACAGAGAAAATGAAATACATAAAAGGAAAGAAAGAATAGAAAGAAAAAGCCAATTGACAATGGAGGAGAGGAACCAAAAACTCCCAAGCTGGGAGAAAAAAAACCTCTGGGGGTCCAAGGTCAACTGGCTGCCCAAACCACCTGGGCATGCTAACATTAGAGAAAATGAAAGAGTGAGCAAGCCCTACTTCCCATCCTGCTCTCGATGCGTGTATTTATGAAAAATAGATGCACAGATGAATGTATGGTGATTCTGTATTATTTTGGCATTGATCATAATTTACATCCCTCTTTGGTTTAGTTATATTTCTCTGGTTGGGCATTTGAATCTCTGATAAATAAAGCGAATTTTCTCCCTGTGCTGCGTGCGTCTATTTCCATGCTCCCACAATTCAAAGAGATGTCCCCAAATGACCTGGCGTCTCAGAATTGCCTCTAGAGGGTGTGTGCACCCCTCCGTGCAGGGCGTATCCGTGCCCGGGACAGGCTCCCCGCCACGCTGTCCTGCCTAGGCAGCTGGAAGATGGATGAAGGGCTCGGTTTCATTTTCGCTCCCCCAGCCTGTAATTTTATGCGTCTTTACATTTTTTGCAGTGCAATACAGCCGCCGTAAGAGCAGCGTTAACCATGTGACCCCCACCAACTGGCAGTCCGATGATGGATGGGTCGGCTGGAGCCGCTGACGCCCCCAGCCCGGTCACTGAGCTGTGATTTGAGGGATCGCCCGCCCCAACACAGACCACCCTCGGCACCATCATCTGCGGACGGCAGGACGCCCATCAGTGGCCCCCGTTACCTGGTTCCGGTGTTTATTCTGCCCGGGTGCATGTAGCCACGGAAAAAGCAATCGGCTGCCTAATGACCCCTCTTCTGCCCCCTGGCGTTTATTCCTTATTGTGCTTCTCCGCTGGAACGGAGCTGATTTGGGCTCCGGCCGCTGCTCCCTTAAAGGCATGTCGTGGTGGGTAGGCAGAGAACATTTCGGCTCCTGGGACTCGTATCATAACCAGGAACTCGAACGAGCCCCTCACGCACCTTCAGTTTCCGATTTCTCTAGAGTCCTTTGATTTAAAAAAAAAAAAAAACATGCTCACTTTAATTACTTCCATTCAGTCGATGTATCCTAAAGCTGTCTTTTAGAGAAGAGAGAACATTATCATTTTGAAAGTGAAACATAATGGCACGCAGCGAAGGAAATTATCCTAATGACGTGAATGAGAGAGTTTCATAATACATAAAATGTACTTAAAATATTTATAAATATATGGAATTTAGATAAGGAAGACAGTGCTGCAGGGGACATGACAGATCGTATCCCGGTACTTCTCCTGATCCTCCATTAGATGGCGGCAAAGAGCAACGTTCCCAAATACCCGCTTACATCCTTATTGGAGACCCGCAGAGATCCTCGCTGGTCCAACGCCGCAGGCATCCCCACCGACCTCAGTGCCTGTGAAATGCAGACTAGGAAGCACCCCCCCACACACACACACACACACACAAACGCACACCGAGTATTGTCTTTCTCTGTTGCTATGACATGTGCTAAGCAGAATCAGAAGGAGAGTCAGGCATGGCCAATCGATGAGTAGAGTCATTTCAGCGATATTGATTTGGTATCAAATAAAGGATTTTGATTCAAATGTACGAAAAATTACACATCGCTCCTTACCCCGGGATTTTGTTCGTTATCTGAAAGTGCAGTCAATTAATTTTTTTTATCCTGTCATAATTGTCTCTCTTCTGCAGATATGTGGGGTGCTGGTTCCCAGACTATGAGCAGACCCTTCAGTTTGAGAGGTTAATTCAAACTGTTCAATGGACTGCATGATTTTTTAGTAGCGTTGATGACATTTCTATATGTGAGAAAAAATGCAAACTAATGTCGGTAGGGGAAGTTGTAATTGGCTCACTTAGCTTTTATTTTTGGTGGGGTAAGTTCTCCCCTTGTTTGTGCGGGTTTCATTGTGGGGTGCTCTGGTTTCCACGGACACCCCAAGTGGTTAGGTGAACCTTAAATGTTTTTTGATGCGTGTGCTTTGCAATTGATTGCCATCCCATACAGCATGTTCCCCTGCCCCTGGCCTGGCGATTTCCAGGATAGATTTTTGGTTAGCCGTTGCCAAAGCTATGGAAAAGAGAATAGTTTTTGTAATTTTATAAATAAAATTTGGCAGGTAACGTGTTTGCACATTAGCCTCAGCGACTGTGCTTCCGCTACTCAAACTGTGCATTTAGGTGTCCCCTGTAGGCCACAGACAGTCAATACAATTAAATATTAACTAAACATTCTTTATTTAGAAGATGCTAAAGCACCATGTTCTGTTGACTGTCTACTTAGCTATGATTTTCTTTCTCTGCTCTCAAGCTATTTATTACATTTACATTTGAAGGGGATGGTAAGGGGCCCCAAAGTGACTTTTTGACAGGGCCCCCAAAAACATCCATCCATCCATTTTCTGTAACCACTTTTCTTATTCATGGCTTTGAGGGGGTCCAGACCCTACAGGCACAAGGCAGGGAACAACCCAGGGTGGGGTGCCGACCCATCACGGGGAACGACCCATCACGGGGAACGACCCATCACGGGGAACGACCCATGACGGGGCGCCGACCCAACGCGGGGAATGACCCAAGACGGGGCGCCGTCGCAGCGCGGGGAACGACCCATGACGGGGCACCGACCCAACGCGGGGAATGACCCAAGACGGGGCGCCGACCCAGCGCGGGGAATGACCCATGACAGGGCGCCGACCCAGTGCAGGGAACGACCCAAGACAGGGCGCCGACCCAGCGCGGGGTACGACCCAGGACCGGGAGCCAACCCAGCGTGGGGAACGACCCAAGACGGGGCGCCGACCCAGCACAGGGAACGACCCAAGACGGGGCGCCGACCCAGCGCAGGGAATGACCCAAGACGGGGCGCCGACCCAGCGTGGGGAACGACCCATGACGACCCAGCGCAGAATTGCAGGCCCCAGAAAAAACAGACCCATTTTTCTTCTGTTAGTTAAGTAGTAGAAAGTGATTTGTGCTATAAAATCTTACACTGAATTTACATGAAACTTGATTTGGACCCACGGGTTCAGATAGACAGCCTACATACTGCCTTTGTTTCCTCTTTGAATAGTATTTAGGATTGTTTCCCTCCAAAAGAATAACTAATCCCTACCCCATATGGCTGAAGAAAATCATCTCAAACCAGCACGCGTCCGCAGTCCTGAAGCCAGGTGTTTCTCAAACAGAATTAAAATGAACCATTTGTGAGTATGCAAAACTTATCAGGGAAATGATTTTCTTATTCAAATTAAACTTTAATTTCCGCACACAGATAGCGCTAGATTCATTCCAGCCACGTAGGTGCCATATCTGGACTTCACAGGTGTTTGCGTTTGGGCTTTATATGTGTCTACAAGTGCAAAGCCCTAGTGTGTAGCCTCACGCTTACAGGGCCGGGGGTCTTAACGTCTTATTAAAAGTTTTATTGTCATGCGTTCAGAGGAACACAGCGAAATTCTCATACCACAGTTGACGGGTAGAGGACAGGTGCAAGGGGCATCGTACTGAGACGGGACAGTGCAATATGAGAGTAAGTGCACAATAAATAAGTAATAACTGGGATGCAGCAGGGATAAGGATTTGCAAATACGCCACAGTATCGTAAATAATTGATAAAGCGCCGGGGGGGAATATTAAGAATGTGGATACACTGCAGCAGGGACAGACGCAGGTCACTGGATGTTTAGCAATCTGGCGGCTCGCGGGTGGTGCACGTGACACGGAGAGTTTTCTGCAGTCTCTCTAGCTTCTTTCCTGCAGTCCAAAGACTTTGGTTTAGGTACCACCTGCCCAGTGCATCCTGGGAAATGCCCCAAGCTCTGGCGTGTCCTCCAGCTGTAGTGAAAGACCTTGACCAAACCAGACCGAAACAAACATAGGTCACATGACTACTCAAGGAAATCTTTATTCTTTATACTAATATATTATTTTACATGCATAATAGATGCTTTTGTCCAATGCAACATAAAAATGAGGCAAATAGCACATTGCAAACACACATGCTGTCAAGGAATCGACTAGGCGTAAGTGCAGCTAGGCTGAGCTTCCAGTGAATGTTCAGGTACGAGTGTCAGCAGTACTGGAACAAGGTCTAACAGAGCAAGAACCTAATAAGACTAATCAAGGAGCAGAAGTGCAACATAAGTACATCCAGAGAACGCAAAGAGGAATCGGTTTAGTGGAGGAAATCAGGGAACAGATGGGTCTTGAGGCGTTTCTTGAAGGTGGAGAGACAGTCTGATGACTGCACCTGGTGCGGCACCTCCTTCCTCCATCAGGGCGCTGTACAAGAGACCTGTCTGGAGTGACACTCCTGATGCAGTGGGGCCAGCTCCAAGTAGCACTGGCTTAGTACTCACCCAAGGTTAGCGCCACATAGCATCTGAAGAATCAAATGCTTATAAAGATACAGCAGCTCATGATTTATACACCATATGTATTTATAATTACATTATACTAAAAAGTTTTACACATTGTAATTAGTGTCCTTCCCAGGATAAGCTGTGGGTTCCCCAGGTATGGAGAATGGATGCATTTAACATAAAAGTGAACAGCATCCGCCACGACTCTGGGATTTTCTTTAATTCATTAATTACTTTATTTCTGTATTCACAGGCAAGGTAAACAATCAACCAAACTCCAAAGTTGATGTTTGTGGCAAAGGAGTAATGATATGCACTGGTATTTAAAGACAGGAGGATAGTTGAAGGATATTTAAATATATGTATGCAATTCCGGTGCGTCCGAGATCCCCCGAGTCATTTGACAGCTACTGACTACATCTGACTGCTACGCATTTTTCCAAAAGAGCTCATTACAGCAGAACTCAAGTACGCGTTACGACCTGGTCGCAGTACTAAAAGTTAGCTGGATCTCGTTAGCATTGGTATTGGATAAAAAAAATTGAACCTTAACCAGATTTTTTGTCGTCTAAATGTCCTTTGCGACAGTGACAGAATGGCTCACAAGCTTACTAAACCATCCAACCATTTCACAAGACGGCTAATCTAGTACTGGGTCATAGTGAGCCTATCCCAGGAAAGAGAGGTCAGAGAACACCTTGGGTGGGGTCCAGTTCATCACAGGGGACAGAAGAGAGGCTGTAGAGAGTCACCAACTCAGCCACATCACTGTTCTGGAGCATGGGAGGACCCCCAGCCACAAAGAGACTGAGGATCAGGACTGAAACGTTACAGGGCCTCAGTGTTACCTGCTAAGCCCCTGTGCTGTGCTAAAGCAGCGCTAATTAAAATACTATGTGCTATCTTTTAAGGTGATCAGTTCCCTATCATATGTGCATCCAATACAAAATGCATTGTTTGGTCAGCTGTTAGGGGTCTGTGCCTGTTTCTGGAAGCTCACAGGTTCAAAGCCCATGGCTACTGAAGTATGTATATTAGTGTTCGACCCTTAAACCCAAAAACTAAACTCTCTTAATGGTGCAGGGAAAATGACAGACCCGCTACAGTGATCCCGCCTTGTGTATGTGCGTGTGTGTGGGTGTGTGTGTGTGTATGTGCGTGTTTGTGGGTGTGTGTGTCTCGTAGGAAAGCAGGGCCGGATATGTGAAAATAAAGAACTCCTGTTTTCCAGCACGTATATAATGGCGAATTAAGCATCACCCAAAAAAGGCTAGCAGTGTTTGTGGGGTGATTAATGAGCTACATCATGCACTTTCGCAGGTAGTAGCGCTTGGGCTAATACGACGTTAAGCATGCTGGAATCAGCCAATCACTGTGTAGGAAGAAGCATTCCACACCCCACTGCCAGCTGACATCACCGCACAGGAATGCTTCTGCTGCAGCAAGGGCACAGCAGCGTACAGAGTGAAGCGCGGCTCACTCGGGACGACGGCGCTACTCTTAGGATGCAGGAGCCACAAAAGTAAGACATGGGGCTTTTACCCAAAGCAAACATGCACCTTTGAGGAAGCAGGGTTATCAGGTCCAAGGAGCAATGGGATTTGAACTGACAACCATCTGAGCACAGGGACAGCATCCAAACCCCTGAGCCACACACCACCCCAATACGTTACTTTGTGCTTTCATCCAATAAAATCACTTATACTCTAAAATAAGATCATGTCTGATGAATTAACGTGCTATCTAAGCCTATCTTGGGCTGCCTTCAGAAAATAGGGAGAATTCATTGGCTGGGGGGCATTTTACTGTCTTCTGGGGCCATAGCGATTGTGGACAGATGCTAATTACGGATGGAAGTCAGAGCAGCCGGTCACCGTTATGGGAGGTAGGTGGGGGAGGGAAAAGCGTCCCAGAGGACAGCAGCACCAGCACTGCTGCTCCTAGCGACGTCAGCGACCTGCGCCTAGCAACACCATCAGCAACCGTACGCCCATCGCGCTTTCGCAAGATCGCTAGTAGCAACAGCAGGGAAAGCGATGACTTCACAGCATTTCAGGGAGAGTCTCCGTCACAGTGAGATGGCTCACCCTTCCCAAACATGGCAAACTCCTCATAGACAGTAGTGACGACCAAGTCTTAGACATATTTGGGCTTGTGATAACAAGCAAACAGAAGGTGTGGTCAGAGTGTCAGGCTTCTGGGAAGGGGATTTCACCACCTCTGCAGCTCCTATTACCCATAGGGGCTGCTTCATAAGAACATTAAAATCCCTTAATGTGCCTAATCCAGTGGTGGATTCCTGTGTCAGTCTGCAGAGCAGTGCACCTCTGTGTGCATTTATACACTGCAGGCAGGCAAAACGGGACATTTTGATCATTTCAAAATAATCTGTCAAATAATCTGTCTGCATATGGCGTCCTTTTAAAAACATTAATCAGACAATCTGATTAAGGTTTCTCAAAAGCAGCCGTGTTTTTGCGCTTTAATCCCGAAATTTAATCAGGCAGAGCAGAGCGATGGCCCAGTGAATGAAGGAATGAACGAATGAATGAACAAATAAACGAATGGAGGAATGAATGAACGAATGGACGAAGGAACATTGCTCTTCGCCGCGGATCCTCCGAAAGGACATTGCGACACCCGGATTCGATTTGCTAGTTAGTTATGCATTGCGCACGTGATCCATTTCGCAGCTATTTCAGAAAATTCGCAATCACATGCCCCGGGAAAAAAATATATATACTACGAATCGTGGGAAACTTTTTAAAAGAGGAAAAAAGGTGGACGGCCCTATTTGCTGCTACCATAACATGGTAGGGATCCCGCCACCATTTACAGGATCCCCTTCTGACAGCTGACTGTTAGACGCGTTCTATTTTTATCCCAGTGGCGCTGTTTCTCATTTTACCACCATTTTTGATTGCAGGCAGGAATAAAACAAACCGAAGGGGGCATCTCAGCCTCCCCCTCCCTTTTCCTAAAGCATCGCGCTTCTTAAAATAGCCGAGCGAGTCGTGATCAGCTCGTCCTTGATAGCGGTATATTGCAGAAATAAGGATGAGGGATTATAGATTGATTCAAATAGTCACTCGCACTAGCCTCGCTCGGGCTGAATTAATGTGTTACTATTTTGGGATGGCCAGTGTTTCCAGGGGAAACCTAATGACGCAATGACGTCAATGCAGGTCAATAGCAGACTGGAGGAATTGAGCGCTTCCATTAGATTTTGCAGTATTTTCAGTATCGAGGAAAGGATAAAATGGATGTGTTTAAAATGCGGGGGGAAATGAGAGCGTAATAAAAAAATCACCATCCGCGTTCAATTGTTTATGCAAAACAGCAGCAGACAATATGTCCAAATGGATGCGTTGCTCATTTTCCCATGGATATTGTAAATACCTCTGTATCCTGGATCATTGGTTTCAGGGTGAGATATTTCTTATTTTCTTTCATGAACTTGCTGTTGATGGAGGGAGAAGACATGGGCTGCCTAGTGCAGCTCGTTCATTCTGTTTTTTTCCGAGGTGCTGGCGGTGTGGCTTAACCATTGAGAATTTTTCATATTAAACAGTATAGCGTTTGTGGGTGTTGGAGGTTGTTTTCACACACGGACAGCTTCATAAACAGTGGGCTTCCCTGCAACATTTGCACAAACATTAAAAAAGGTAACTTAAAATATTTTATTATAAGGACGTGCTCGCGCGGGGCGTAATATGTACATGCACGTGGTTTCGTGTAATATTTAGTTTTTATTGAAAATGTATTTAATTATGTATTGAATGTAATAATTGCATACTATAGCGGTTTAACGCCTTGGTTACGACCGCGGGTCAGTTCTTGAATTGACCAAATAATGTCATTTTGTCGCCTGCTCTTCTGGTTTTTGTACCGAGAGCAATTTATGCAACAGTTATCTGCTACTAAGAAGTGTTATCGCGCTGCGAGCGCCACTGATTACTTATTATGTTAAGTTACAAGGATTACTGAATACGCAGACATATGTATCTGTTTCCTGTTAATATGGCACTTATTTCTTCAATTTTTATAATTTTTTTGTGGGAGGAAACGAAATGATATGGCTGGGATTTGCGAGCGGTCGGGAAAAGAGTAAAATAATTATATAAATATATAAATATGTTTATAAAAAGCTCCAGTATCAACGTGAATACAGTAGGCTTTGATTGACGCCTCCAGTAGTCAAGACTGCGTACACCTCGTCACCCCGCAGAATCCTATTAATATAGAGATGCATATACGTAAGTCATAGACACGCACCGTCCACCTACACACATTCACACACGCACGAGTATTTGTGTGTAAATGCTACCAACCTACTAAATGCAAAGGATGAACACATATAAATAGATACATCAACGATCAAGCTACAAATCAGCATTATTGAGCGTAAATGAACATAGTGTTTTCATTCTCAGCCTTAATTTGATGTCTAGGGCGGTCACCGCCGCGGCTCAGTTTATTTTCAGGACCAAGAACAGCTCCAGTTCATTTTCCTCCACAATTTAGAAAGTTGAGTTTTAAATAATTTTGCGGATAACAAAAAGATGACAAATCCTAACAAAATCTGCTGCAACCCATTTGTTTGTGAATAAATTGTCTTTCGTCACATAACTCTAGAACAGAACATGTGAGACGCAGACGGACGGAGTTACGGAATAAGGCATCACAACCTGGGTCTTATTTTTATGAAACCTACTTTTATTATTTTACTGCTGAAGAAGAAATTATTTTAAAAAATGTAATTTGTATGATGCAGTGAAATAGGGCATCGTTTTCTGGTGCACATAAGAAAGGGGGACGGATTGTGTCATAACTTAACGTATGACGCATTTGCTGAGGTGCGTCCGTTGGGAGCACACATCTTAGGATGACCTAGTCTGCTGGGCTCTGGCCGTCATTTGGCTGGCGACACATGGCGTAGAAAGTCAAGTTTAAGGTTATTGGATTCAAAGTTTTCAAGTAATATTTTTTTTATTAATTACAAGGCCTCAACTGAAGTATGTGAACTTAATTTGTTTGCACAAAATATACTTTAATTATATCCTTTACAGCAACAAAAAAATGTGTACAAATTATTTATTATGTTAGTATTTTATGCAGGTATAGTAGCACCCTGCTTCAAAAACTAGTGGAAGAACCCAAAGTGTCAAACTGTGGGTGAATATGGACAATTATCTGGTTCTGAATGATGCAAATCACAGCTGCAGGTCCCTTGGAGAGTGGTGTGGCCAGTCGGACGCCACCGGTGTGCGGCCGCAGATTCCAGCGTTTGTTCTGGCCTTTGTTAGACCTGCCTGTAGACTGGAGGATGGGTCCTATAAGCCCTCAACAAGCAAAACAGACAAACAAGGAAATGTGGAGCTGTGAGATGTGGAGACAAACGGCCACATCTCTCCTGGGGCCACATACGCATCATCTCGCATTTCTTTCGTGTTTAACCGTCACTGGTAGCACTCTAGCTTTAATTAAGTGTCCTAGTTAACCTGCCATGAATTTACTGATGATTATATGAACTTGTGTACATATGTGTATCAGAACGACAGATATGTATATATCTGTACAATATGATATATACATATATAATATAATATATACATACATACATTTGCATGTGCACCATTGTCAGCCAAAGAGTGCTGCACAACATGGTTAAATAGCACAAATTTAAAAATAGAGAATTCTAAAAATGTCATTTACACATCACTGCACTTAAAACCAAATCACCGAATGTGTGTTAATCATAATTGAAAATTGTAACGTTTTGACAGTCACTTGCTTTAGTGATTTTAGGCAAAATGATATTTAATAATCCACTTCCAGCTAGGGCTCTGATAAGCTTGTAGGTGGTCATCATATTAATTGTACATCGACAGGAATTAAAGCTGTTCTTTTTCCCCCCCAGAGGAGATGGAATAGAGCATGTTAGTATAGTCTGTAGCCCACACCCTGAGCTCACTCCTGCACAGGGAAGACCAGGAAGCCCAAAGGTAAAACAGCTTTTACTTCTCTCATGTACACACCAGCATTGTTGCCTGTAACTCATCGTACGGCTGTCTAAAAGCCATCGCATTCTTCAACTGTTATTAATTTATCCCAAAGCAGGTTTATGTAACAACGTATATGTAGATCAATTTGATCATTATCATATATGACAGGAAATTAATGTGTTAATATGTTTTTACATCAGTGGGTAGACCATCCTCCCCCCGAGTGTCACACTGGAGGAGGGTACGTTGGGATTTGAGCCAGTTGCTTGTGGTGAGACCCCATTTAAAAGGCTGCAGCTGAGTTTTTGAGACTAACGGGGCTTCCCAGGATAGGCACTGTGGCGGCTTGTGGCGTGAAGGTCTGGTACCAGGATGGGGTGGTGATGCTCTGTAATACCACGGGTATTTTTACCCTGCCTGGGTATTTTTTGGAGCATCCTTAAGAATACACTGATGAACAATCACAACATATTAAGTCACACAAATGTGTAAAACTCTATTAATAAAAGCCTACAGATTGTTCATACATTAGCAGCAAACGCCTGTTTCAATGAATATGCCCCCCGGCTCAGATGTATTCCACAGTCCATGAACAGCAGGAATTAATTTAACCATTACTCTCCTGATTGTAAAGGCTAGTTTAAAGTGGACAACGCAAACCTTTAAAATTCAAAGCAAGAGAGAAAAGACAAAGCTAAAGCATCCTACGTGTAAAGGGCTTCTCTCCATACACCCTCTTCATGTACTTCATTGCCAGGTCTCCTTCCACACATTTCTGTTTGCAGACACTCAAATATGCCATCAAACCAACATCAATCCTCGTATGACCCCGGATATTTCAACACAGGGCCAGCATTTTTGGCAGAAATGCACGATTTAATAAACTTGAAACAATATTCATCTAACTTGGCACGTCTTAATTCCTTTACTTGTCACCATTAGGTCCATTTGGCAATATTTGTTACGGATGATAAATATTTATGAAAACACTATGTATGTATCACGGAAACAGCATTTATTGCTGCCATTTATTATAAACTGCTCTTTCCCTGTGACTGGGAAATTGAGCAGACTGAATAGTTATTTCACACAGAGGATGCTGCGAGATGCAGGGCTCTCCGTGTGGACAGATGATCACATCTTGCGGACACCGAGGACAGGGAGCTTGGGTGATCGCGTGAGCACTCATCACCTCAGCGTGGTTCTCAGTGTGACTAACAGCCGCCGGGAGAGACCTGCCTTTCTGATGCTGAAAATCTTAATTTCCTTCCACTCTTGCCTTTAGCGTTTTAGACGTGCGGGTGAACGTAGAGGACCCGAGATACCTGTTTTTGTCCTTTTCGGGTCTTTTTGCGGTCTGGGCTTGCTGTTCCTCGAACCTGTAGCCAGGAAGCCCTTACCCCAAAAAGTATCTGCAGAGGATCACTTCTACAGAGACCCCCATCAGTGCCTGGTTCCAGAGTAAGTGACCCAAACCCTAACCTTTGCTGTTGTTGTCAAACTATACAATTATTTAATATTTATCTGGCTAACATTATTTCAGCAATAAAAATTCCCATGACTAAGTTATCAAATATTAAGAGAATTTCTTTTAATTCTGCAATTTCTGTCCAGTTAACAGTCCTTGAATTTGTAAAGACACATAAAAATGTGTGCGAGAGGGAGAACATGTTCTTATGTAACAACAAAAACTTGCCTATGTTAGTATGTTATTGGTATGCCTATACTCTAACATCTGCTTTGGCAAGGCTGGTGTGAGATGCTTCTCCAAACAGAATAAGAGAGCATGAGTGGCATTCACACAGAAGAGGAAAGCAGGAGCGAGATTTATGAACAAGGGGTCTAAGCCTTTACTCGGAGGATCTGGTGGAAATGGCCCAAATTATGTAAACTATCCATCAACCCAGAACCCCCCCTCCCAAAACAGCCCAAGCAACACCCCTGCATCAGAGTATTGTAGTATTCTGGCTAAAGCCCTCCTAAAACAGCCCCAGCTATACCACAACCTCAGAGTATTGCAGTATTGCAGCTAAAGCCCCCCTAAAACATTCCCAACAATACCCCATCCTCAGAGTATTGTAGTATTGTGTCTAAAGCCCTCCTAAAACAGCCCCAGCAATACCCCATCCTTAGAGTATTGCAGTATTGCGGCTAAAGCCCCCCTAAAACAGCCCCAGCTAAACCCCATTCTCAGAGTATTGTAGTATTGTGGCTAAAGCGCTCCAAAAACAGCCCTAGCTATACCCCATCCTCAGAGTATTGCAGTATTGTGGCTAAAGCGCTCCTAAAACATCCCCAGCAATACCCCATCCTCAGAGTATTGTAGTATTGTGGCTAAAGAGCTCCTAAAACAGCCCTAGCTATACCCCAGCTTCAGAGTATTGCAGTATTGCAGCTAAAGCCCCCCTAAAACATCCCCAGCAATACCCCATCCTCAGAGTATTGTAGTATTGTGTCTAAAGTGCTCCTGAAACAGCCCTAGCATAACCCCATCCTCAGAATATTGTAGTATTGTGGCTAAAGCCCTCCTAAAACAGCCCCAGCTAAACCCCATCCTCAGAGTATTGTAGAATTGTGG
>JAODKN010000001.1:5215108-5225224 GCA_026774425.1 Petrocephalus zakoni | reverse complement strand
GCAAGTTATTACATATGAATATGAGCAGCTCCGCGTTTTGGAGCTCAGCCTGTTCCTTATTCTCGCCTACAATATTCCAATATTACAATATTTAGAACGAACATTAGCCGATAATGATCAGTAGCGGATCGATCGGAGCATGCTTACATGTTAATTATTACAAGAAAGGAAATGCTTCGACACTGATGGTGTAAATGCATATAACTTTCCGAATGATCTAAAAAAGTGTGTGGATAAAGTCCCATATGTATATTAATCAATAATTTAGACTATGTATTATATTACATTAAGTGATTTAATACAACAGAATCTAATCTTGAACAAGACACTTTTGTGTCTCTGCCTTTAATGGCCGAGATAAATTACCCACCTGTGGACTACAATGGTTGGGCCCTAATTTTCAAGACATGTTAACACGTTCTTTTTTTAGCACGTTTACCCGGTCATTTTGTACGGGTTAACACGTACGTTTTTGACCCTGATGGCTTTCCATACTAAATGAGCGTGTTAACGTCAGTTTTGAGCGTGTTAATGTGGGAAAAGACTCGTGTGTTTTGAAACTTTTGATGCAGGACATTTTGTATCTGTGCAAATGAGACACTTGTGGAGGCTGCACCAGTTTATATACTAGTCAGTTTAGACTAGTTAGTTTTGAAATGTGTGGTCATATCCACTCTGAGATATAATAAAAGGAGTGAGACTTTAATTTTTTTGCTCTGTATTCTGCACATGGAGGGAATTGTTTAAGGGTGAGTGGCACCATTAAAAATAGGCACAAGCTAAATAAGCACCTGTACCTCCTGCACCTGCTTTACGTGCCAGAGAGACTGAATTTTCCCCTTCAAAACAAATAATAAAAAAAAATGGCAAAATGTTCAGTGAAAATGTCACATTAGCATACCAGATGGTGTCCTGAGATGGTGGGAGGTACTGTGACCGCTAATTACAGTGATAAAGTGTTAATTCCCCACACTGGATGAACGGGCCAGACTGTCACCGTGCTAACGAGAGGAGACAGCCAAGCCAGCGGTTTGTGGGGGGGGTCACAGCTTGTCACCTCCATCTCCATCTATTTGTGAGGGAAGACAATGCCTAAAGGTTTTCTGATTGCTGCTACAAGTGTCTACAAGTGTGTCCATCTCACAGCTCATGGTATGGTGTGGTTCTTGTCAAGCATGGATCCTGGTGAGGGCATGGTGGGCTTTTAGCCAAGACATCATCTTCTGAGAGGGTAGCCAGCTTAGCTAACCTTCCCAAAAAGGAACCAGTGAAGCATCTTTATGTCCAGATGATACATTACAGAAAGCATGCTTCTGATGAAGATCTATCGCCGTCTAGCGGACATAGCGATTCCGTTACGGCGGGTGTTTCACATGCAGCGTCATTACTCCTGGGAAGCATGAATACAACCAATGTTGCTGAAGACCTTACGGCCAGTGCTTAAAATGGGCCAGTACTTATCGTTCCATACTACCAGTACCGCCAGAGTATCGGGAACTTTTTCTGCATGCTGACATGTCCACACATACACAGCGTACGTAGCTTCTTCTGTGCATTTTGGCCTTTTGTCCACACGCAAATAGCATTAGGTCAGTGAAAATGGAACTTTTGTAAAACTGTTTTCACCATGGACTTGTAGACAGGGAACACTGAGTTTTTGGCTTGTAACATCAGAGTGTGCATCATTTACATTATCTATTTTTAACCTAGCAGAACTGGTAATAAGGCTACTGATTGGCCAGCATAACTTCACGAATAGAGATACATCGCAGCCTGTTGGTTGACAGAGATTTGTTTCATTACGGAGAAAGAAAAACACTGTTTTCATAAAATACCCATGAACGTGTGGACAAGGCCTAAATCACTTCTCAAAGTCACCCAGCCAGTCTTGTTTAAACCCAACAATCTAATCAACACCCCATGGAGGCCCCATTACTTGCAGACTTGCAGCAGGTGATCAGATGCCTTGGTAACCAAGAGTTTGGCTAAATCCAGTGCTATTATTCTACCATTTGATTGCAAAAACACTAAAACTAAAACTAGACACTTGTCTAAAAGCTGAGCCTAGAGCAATGTCTAGAGCAATGCCCTAAAGAAACAGAGTGTATAAGACAGTTTAACTGAACAATGTGGTTGTAGATTTAATCAGGTTCACTATTATTTCTAGACGACATAATTCAGTGGTTGTAGTCTGTGCCGCTGACTCAAGACATGATTACATAATTATTAAAACACTTTTCCCGTCATCTTGGTTTCTGGCTCATACCCTAAAAAACAGAGCTTAGGTATTGTGACCTAATTCTACCCCGAGTCAAAGACATTTCAGATAATTCATACATTAATTATGGAAGGACACAAGCAAAACCATGCTCATCTGACCCTGCAAATATAAATGCATAAAAATTTTAATTAGGGGTGAACGGACGAAATGAGATTAGAAAATTTTAAAATTGTTACTGCTGACAAATTACTAAATTATAACCCTACGACTTGCAATTTACATCCCATAATCAAGTTACTATGAAATCCCGAGTTTGCATGCCAGATTATTCTCGGAGCCCATTAAACATTTCTGAACAGAAGTAAAGCTGGTTTTGTGGGCCCAGTGTAATATGATTACAGTGCCGGTCAGGGGTTTCAAACCCACAACCTTATGGGCACTGATTACTGACCCCCTGAACAACAGACAGACTTCACTGCCCACCTTACCACTTCTTAGCAGCAGGCCCAGAGTCCCCACAAAACAGCAGGACTGAGGTCTCTGAAGGCTTTGGAATGTGTCCTCTTCCCGTAACTTGAGTTAAAAAATGAGGAACGTCTCCAAGGGGGACAGAGCGACTGCAAAGCCTCTTAACAAGCAAAGACTGCCTAGGGTAGATCTCACACTATAACCCCACCCAGGGTTAACGCCAGTCTTCCTACAGAGGGAAGTTCACTAACGAGGCAGACATGGGCTATTTTTTAAGAAAATTCTTAAATAAATCCGACCTTATTTTTTGAGAGCAAGCCAATAAATAATATACAGTAAATGAACAGAAGTATTGTGACACCTAGCCAACACCTGCAGGAATAATACAGATACCAAGAGATTTTGACAATTCTATGCTTCCAGCTATGTGGGAACAGTTTGGGGAAGGAAGGCCCTTTTCTGTTCCAGCATGACTGTGCCCCAGTGAACAAAGCAAGGTCCGTAAGGCCCGCACAGAACCCTGCCCTCTACCACGTCGAACACCTTTGGAATGAACTAGAACTGAGACTGCGAGCCAAGCCTTTACATCCAGCATCAGAACCTGACCTCACAAATGCTCTTCTGGATATGGGCAAAAATTCCCACGGACACACTCCAAAAACTTGTGGAAAGACGTCCCAGAAGAGTGGCAGCTGTTATAGCTGCAAAAGGGGGACCAACTCCATATTCATGCCTACGGCTTTAGAATGGAATGTCATAGAAGCTAATGTGGGTGTAACAGCCAGGTGTCCCAAAACTTCTGTCCATACAGGGTATTAACATGGTCATTTCATGATAAAATCACTGAAGGGAAAGAGTTCATTTTATAGTTTGAAGACACTGCAGCAAATGCAAATATGGAACACCTTTATTCACCAAAATGACCCAGGCTTCCCCACTGCTGGATGCACTTTAGGAGTTGACATTAAAAAGTAACAAAAAACATTTTCTGAATGTGAAACTCAATGGAGATTCTGAATATTCATTTCCACAAAGAAAATCCACAGACCCACTTTAAGCATGTTGTACAATACGTTATAGTCAAACTTCTGTTTCTTAAGATACAGATGCTTAAGATATGACAGAAAAACTGCAGAAAGAATCAAAAATATAAAACTGCCACATCTACATTGGAAATAAAATGGGACCACATTTTTTTCTGTAGTCAAATCAATTAGTCCAGCAATTGGTTAAAATGTATGTAAATAAGGATTGTTTTTTCCAAACGTCATAAAAAGTTCAGACATCAGCTTGTTAAGGGATTTGCATAGAGAGCATTCTATGCAGACACATACAGATAATGATGAAAAACTCCTCGGAATGTCCGTGGATATGGAAGACCTCCCAAGAGTCAATGCCCCCTGAATGTCTGACGTTCTCCAGTAGAGATTCCTGGCCGTGGAGATTCTTCACCCACTGAACCACTTGCTTTTCTTTGCTGGAAACGCTGTGCCGTTTCCCTGCAGCTTCTTCTTGTACTGTTCCACCAGCCTTTCAAAGCCGTCGTGGTCTCCATCTCTCGGTTTCTTCTTAGCCTGCAAATGAACAGCCCTCCTCAGACACCGCGATGCAGAGACTCATGGGAAGGAACAAGCCTCTCTCAACCTTAGAGGATGCACGTGTAGCTCTTAAAACCATGACTTTCATTTGTACCAATTATAATCCTTAGCTAGGCAATTTCCATAAAAATGTGGACCTTCTCAACTAATACACATGAACACAGAGGTGGATCCTGGAAGGTGGCATCTGAGAGGATAAGGACTTCACAAAGCACTGCGCCATCTCTGGTAGGGTGTGGCATGAGGTTCCATGAGGTACCGTGTGAATGGGTAAAGCTCAGAATACTCCAGACTAAAGTATGACGTAGCACAAAGACCAGTGTTGGGCCCATCAGCATTTACTTGCACTGCCATTCAGTGATGTCAGAGGACGTCGTTTGCTACATTGGAAGGGCTGGGCAATAAATTGATAAAATATCATATCATGATTATAAACTTCATCCATTTGAATATTGTATCATAATTATAGCCTAAACACTTGCTTTCTCAAATACCTGTAATTAGCAGTTATAATGTGCATCAGGTATGAGCCTGTTGGTGTAATTTGTCATGGTGCCCGTCACGTGCTCCATAGCTATTAGTAAGCAACCTGCACCATTTCACCGTTTTCCACGTATGAATTTTTATATTACAATGAACATCAATATTGGGGAAATATTCTGATATTTTTTGGGCTTACCGCCCAGTTGTAATAAAACCCAGAACAGAAAGTGCCCGGACATGGACAGTGAGAGAAAGAACCAAGGAACCGTGTCGGCTCCAGTTTATTTTCATATGAAAAATTAGATTTCAGTTTGTTGTCCACTGAATGTCGCCTTTTTCATGGTCTGTATCCGTTTTCAGACGACTCTCAGGGAATTTAAAGCAAAATTGAACCGTGAATTAAAAAAATAACGGCTAGAATTATACTGCGATGGCGGCTGCTTGGGGACCGGCTTCCTCACTTGCTTGGGTCCTCATGCCTATGTCGCCTCTCGCTCCCCCTCCTAGCTGTGCCATCATGGTCCCGCTCTCTCATTCCCCCATGTCTGTACTGCACGCAATCTGGCACGTTCCACCTCTATCTGAGGCGGACCCCTCGAAGGTCCAAATACAAAGTAGCCCCCGACCTGTCCACCAAAGAAGCCCCTTTTTCTGCATGCTCACGCAACCCCCTCCCTGGGCCACCCAAGTGGCGCCCTCTACAGTCAGGTGTGAGGAATTGCAGTGCACTCTGCAGGCATGGTTAATGGAGACACAGGCACAAACCCCTAGCCGCAATAAAGCTCTGCAGCGCTGACTAGGTAGCCTTCCTTAAGGAGCCTCTCACGATAAAACAAGGAGCAAACCAATATCCCTCAAAGTCCATTATTAGCAGAAGTACCACTCTCAGGAGACCTGTACTTAAAAGCAGTTTATCACTCCCAGTATTAAACCAAAGCACTAAAAACCTCATTTAAAAATGCTGACATACAGAAGCCATATAAAGGGAAAGTGAATAAGCCAGATGCAGTCAAGCTTATGTAAAAAGTTTCCTTTTAACCCTGTACTAACCCCACAAGCGCCTTCTATAGGTGTAGCGTCTTTCTTCCTCGTATCCAGATGCTCCTTAGTAATATTTAATAGCGGTGCTGATATCAGTTTCGATTCATCACGCCTTGCTCGCTTCATTTTAAAAACGCTCATTTAAGCGGTTGGGTCGCGGAAGCCGTCAAAGTTCCCAGATCCTGGCTCTGCCGAGATCTAGCGTTACATGTAGGCGCTGACCGGCTGACGAAGATGCCGCCGGATCCTCGCCACGCGCTGGAAAGGCCGATACGGCAACGCGAAAGCCAGCCGTCGCCAGCCCCCCCGTGCACCTTGGGGCGCTCTATAAAAGTAAATCGGACCGGACGGAATGGTAGGAGTGTAGCAAGGCCAGTGCCAGCCCCCTCATCGGGACATCAGGACGCCGGCGGCGCTCACCTGACTCCCGGCCCGGTTCCCCCTCTCCGTGCGGGGGAGCGTAGCACGCTCATTCCACGAGGTACGATTCTTCTGCTTCTTGGGCTCCACTGCCGGCCGCACGCCCTTGTCCCGTTTCCTGCCGCGACAGGGACGAAAAACCAAGAGACCAGGGTTCAGGAGAATGACATCAAACGCACCTTTATGCCAGACGAATACGGAACATGAATCTAAAAGCTACAGAACCCCTTTATATGACTCCCCTGTGGTCCTCACACCCAGGGGCCCCAGCACTCCCCCCTACCTCATCTTGGGCCCCCGGTGAGAGGGCATGGGCAGGACTTTCCTTCGTTTCTTCCCCCCCTCTAGCTCCACCTCCTCCACCACAGGTGTGGTCTTGAAGCCTGAGTAGTGCTTGAGCGCGCCTGCGCCATCTGGAACACGGGGGCCATGCTGCTGGTTCTGCCGCTTCCATCTCTGCTGCTGCTGGTTCTGTTGTTTCCCTCGCTGCTGCTGCTGGTTCTGCCATTTCCCCTGCTGCCGCGGTGGGTTCTGCCATTTCCCCTGCTGCTGCGGTGGGTTCTGCGGTTTCCCCTGCTGTTGCGATGGGTTCTGCGGTTTCCCTCGCTGCTGCGGTGGGTTCTGCGGTTTCCCCTGCTGCTGCGATGGGTTCTGCGGTTTCCCTCGCTGCGGCGGTGGGTTCTGCTGTTTCCCCTGCTGCTGCGGTGGGTTCTGCGGTCTCCCCTGCTGCTGCAATGGGTTCTGCGGTTTCCCTCGCTGCTGTGGTGGGTTCTGCGGGTTCCCTCGCTGCTGTGGTGGGTTCTGCGGGTTCCCTCGCTGCTGCGGCTGGTTCTGCTGCTTCGCCATGTTCTGCTTGGCATGGAGCTGGAGGTTCATTCACAAATCACTTAATCACCAAGGGGCCTGCCGATAGCCTGATAATGGCAATAATGACTACACTTTATTTTGCCATTTGTACAGGTACAGGCACCTAACGATTCCTTTGCTCCGACTCTCCTACGAGACGCACAGTTAGAGGTGAGAGTGAAGCCATTTTTCCAGCATCCCAGGAGCAGGTTTCAGCTTTATGGGCTTTGCTCAGAGGCCCAAAAGCGACATAATCACTCAGCCAGCACCAGGACTCAAACAAACCTAAGCACGGCGCCAGATGGTCCAATCGGGACGGAAGCGCGGCTAAACGCATCGTCACGCGCGCGGCAGGTGGGGTACCTTATTCTGCTGAGCTCTCATCTCCTTCAGCTTCAACTTCCTGCTGTCTTCGAGAGAGAACTCAACAATGGGCCTCTGGACAGACAAAAACCCACGTCAGACCCTTCATGTTAGACCTTCCAACCCTGAACAAGTAAGGACCAAATATGCCCAGTTATTCACAGTTAAAGAATTTCTGCTCGACTAATAGTGCCTCGTCAGCACCTTCGTTAATATAAATATAAGCGTGCTTGTGGGCTTGATTTAAGGTTTATTTTGATGAAAAGAAAAATACTTTTTTTTCAGCTTTAGCTAAGAGGTTAAATGACCTGAAGCAGCCACCTCGGGACAAGTCATGTAGGTCAAAAGTCAGGGGGGTGTGTGGTACAAAGCCAGCATCAAGCATGGGCCAAAGGCGAGGCTTCCAAAATAATAATAATAATAATAATAATAATAATAATAATAATAATAATAATATAGGTAGCACTTTTCATACATGGAATCTAGAATTGCATTCATTTTTCGCAAAGATCTTGTATTGGTTATAGGTGAGAGGCAGAGGTGTCTAGGCCGCAGAAGTTGTTCAGGGAGGAACACAAATTATTAGAGAGTACTAGCTTAAAGTAAACTGGAAAACCAGCAGCTGGTCAGGAAAGCTGAGGATGAGCAGAGATGCACGAGGAAAGGTGGGCGGTTCTGGGCTCCTTCTGGCCGCAGCCTCACCTTGTTAGGCCCGAAGATGTCGGGGTTGTTGTTGAGGTGCCGGAGGGCGGCCAGGGCGTGCTCATGTTGCAGGAACTGCACGAAGGCGTAGCCCAACGAGCGGCCGACCACCTTCCCGCCCTGAGGCTTCCTGTCGTACATCACATGACACTGGAGAGAGAAGGGACCGGACCAGCCCCGGGGGACGGACTCTTAATCACACAGCGTGAAAAATAATAACGCCGCCACAGACTCTCATAAGCTGTTATCGTAGCTATGCAAAGCCTAATATTCATGAAAATTAATTTTTAACCAAATCCGCTTGCTACAAAAGCAGAAACTGATCCTGCATTAATACTACGGCTGTCAGAGTAAAAATTTCACTATTAATGTGTGCAATCAAAACTTAATATCAGCAGTATTACAGCACATTAAAAACTCATTTAAACAAAATTAAGTGAAGGTTTCATCTTGTTTCACTGGCAGATATTGTTCTCGTGTTGAGCCAGGCTAATCGTAAGAAAACAGGGAAACCCCCCAGCTGACAATCAGACTAAACGGTTCTGCAGAGTCAGTCTCCAGGGACAAGACGTCATCGTGACTGAAAGACTAGGTGTGGCTGCTGATAACCTGGATGAGTCAGAACTTGTGACTGCGTAGAGCCCCCCCCCTTCCCGAATAAGTAAGAGGATTAACAGACCTGACACAAAGGAGCGATACAGCCCCCTAATGCTTGATGCTGGTAACAGCACTGTGGTCACAATTTTTGTATAAAAAAATCAAATATATAGATATGTTGTGCAGAATAGAGAGGCTAATTCACTTAAGAAAAATACCTAATATACAGAATTTATAAAATGCTGACAAACTGCTAGTGATAGCATGAAAAGATTCAAAACGTAAAAAGAAAAAAAGTAAGTAATCCTGTCTTACAAAGAAAGCACACAAAGGCAATGAAATGGCAACACTGGCCCCTAGTGGCGATAGCAGGTATAGCATGATAAAGGCCATGGCTTCCCCTGAGCACTCAGACTGCAGGGCCGCACCTCGGTGATGCGCACGTCCCTCCCGCCGCCCGCGGCCTTCGCACACAGCTGCCGCAGACCCCTCACGTCCACCGACTTGGGCAGGTTGTGTACGCACAGGCGCGTCTTCGACACGAAGATGTTGATATCCCGCAGCTTCATCCGCTTCAGGTCTTCAAACTGGCATTTTTTATTACATCATTAAAAAAAAAAAGGGGAAAAAAATAAAAACAAAGCACGCTAAACCATCAGCTCCAGCAGAAATGCCGACCCCTGAAAATTTAGCGGGAAATATTTAAAGGCACAAAAACGCCAAACAACAAAACAAAAATTTACAAGCAAATGTTAGCTTCTCCTCAGAGCTGTCAGTCGTATTCATGGACATTTACACGTATATATTTTACATACCGCAAGCCTGACAATACATCATAAACATCAGCTGTCCGGGTGCAAACTCAATTCTGGGCGGCTGAATTCCCAGTAAGTGTGACCAGTAAGTGCTAAACAACCACATCACAAAGCAATGCCAGATGCTAACAGGAGAACCAATCAAATCACATGCAATGAGGACCAGGGTCCTACTAGGCAAGTCCAAAATACAAGCCTCCCCCCTTCCCCAGGGACTCACCCTCGCCCTCTTAGCCATGTCAGTGGCAGGGACACCCTCTGCAGCTTTTGTCCCGGCCCGGATCACTGTGGGGGGGTGTGTGGTACAAAGCCAGCATCAAGCATGGGCCAAAGGCAAGGCTTCCAAAATAATAATAATAATAATAATAATATAGGTAGCACTTTTCATACATGGAATGAACTTTTTTTACATCTAGAATTGCATTCATTTTTCGCAAAGATCTTGTGTTGGTTATAGGTGAGAGGCAGAGGTGTCAATTTCAGGTCAGGATTTTGTTTCAACCAACTAGTTGAGCACTCTGTGACTGTGACTCTTTATGCTCAACTAGTTGGTTGAAACAAA
>JAODKN010000001.1:5197145-5215008 GCA_026774425.1 Petrocephalus zakoni | reverse complement strand
CTCTTTATGCTCAACTAGTTGGTTGAAACAAAATCCTGGTCTGGATTTTTACTTTCTGGACCTGAAATTGACACCTCAGGTGAGAGGAACATCTCAAAGACTATCAGTAGGGTTAAGGTCAAAACTCTGTGGTGCCAATTCATGTGTGAAAATGATTCCTCATACTCCCTGAACCACTCTTTCACAATTCGAGCCCATTAAGTACGCGCCGATTTAAATTCAAATGGTGACTTTTTTTTGAGCGGGCAGTATAAAAAACCAAAAGCAAAATGAAGGAATAAAAGAGCTATAAAAATATAAGCTTTAAAAAAAGCCTGCAATACTTAGTTCAAAGCTGTGACGCCACTTCACGTGCTTAATGTCTGCCCTGCCTTCTCGTGGCCAATACCCTGCTCCTCCGAGTCTTCCAGGTACTCACATCCTTCCCTGGCCAGGTACAGGTTCCGGGTTCCCGTCTGCGTCTTCGTCTTCACCGACGCCTTCTCCTTCAGCTTGGTGGCGTCGTCGCGGCTGACCGCCAGCACGATGTTCAGCCGCCGGCCGTCCACGCGGATGCCCCCGTCCTGGGGTCGGCAAATTGAAGGCCATCATTGGGATTGACGGCTAGAAGAGCGGTAGGCGCTAAGGCTGGCACCGCGGCGACACCCCGCCTTACCTCCGAGCTGTCCTGCGCCGCGGCGATGCATTTCTCTGCCGCCTCTTTGGCTTTGAACTGGGCAAAGGCACAACCTGCCCGTGGGAAACATGGAGAGTGACACCAAGTACTGTACCACCAGCTACACAGAATCAAGATGAAAGACTACAACCGGGGATCTCAACAAATCCAACTCACACAACAAAGGATCACAGTAAGACACCAGAAAGATTATACCAAACTACCATCACAAAGGGTGGTAGGAAGGCCCACAGATGCTTCCAGGAAAAAAAAAAGAGAACCTTTTGAATGCTCGGTGTCTGGATGAAGGACGATGCGAATGTATTTCATTTCTCCAAACTCAAGCAGAGCTTTTTCAATCCCTTCCTCTTCCGTGTCAAAGGACAGATTTCTGAAAGGTGACATAAATATACAAGGAGGTGACTAAGCAGCACCAGAAGCTGTTATAGGCATCAGCTAATGCAGTTTTTAAACTTTTTAAAGCAGTAATCATGCCGCTTCTGCTGACCTGATGAAGACCGTTCTCCCTTCATTGACGTCGGAGGGGAGGAGCTTCTTCTTGACTGGACGTTCTAGCAGGAACAAAAAGAAAAGCAGAAGATAAGAACTGTGACCAAATATTAAATCCAAATAGTACTACTTTCATTACTAAATCAAAACAAAGACTCATTAAGAAAATGAGCAAGAAATAGTTATGGATAAAATGACGCTTTATGAACCATTTGCCGTACTTTCTGTCCCCACTAGATGGTGCTCTTGGTTTGCTCTGGCACATGCTTTGTGTCCTTTTTTGAACAGAATAATACAGAAAATGGTTCATGAAGGGCCATTTCACCCTTTATTAGTAAGAATACTTACCGTCATCGTCATCATCATCATCATCATCATCATCATCATCATCGTCGTCATCGTCGTCGTCATCTGATGCAGGGTCACTGTCATCTGAGTCCCCCTCAGATGTCGACTCCTTATCTTCTTCCTGATCCGTCTCCTCCTCTTCCTCCTCATCATCATTATCACCTCCCGCACCTCCACTCTCTGATCCATCATCTGCCTTCTCTGCGGTGTCTCTAAGAAGCAGAAAAGCCAAAGCGTGACCATGCTGCCTGAAAATGGACCATCTCACCATCCTCTCAGATCACAGAATAAACTCTCTGGGGCGTGACAGTACACAAATATCACGCTTCGGTACAGCAGGGAAACAGAATGTGTTTTGAAATTCATTATTAAATATGCAAACACAAAGACAATTAAGGACAGTTGTAAACCAAAGGCAATGAATCTGTTGACGTGTCTGTAACAAACCCTAACAGATGTTCATTAGCAAATTGTTAACATACATAGGCCTATATAAAGCAAATTAATCAAAAATCATTAATAAAAGAATATTACAATCATATTGAACTAAACCCCATTTAAATCCTGTGTTCTTCACTACAGAGTACAATCACATATCTGTAGTGATAAACACCCCAACAGGCATGGTTATTTTTTAGCCTGGTCTGAATATCCTGGAAAAAGCACCTTATAGGCCACAGGGACACTAACCTGCAGAGGCAGTTCCTGTCTTGCTCCGGTCATACACACAGTAAGATGATTGACTCGAATGAGTTAGAACGTGATGCACCAAACAGCACACGACAAATACGTAGAACACTGCAGCCCTATAAACTGTGCATTATTATTATTATTACTATTACTAGATACTTAAGACACTTTTCTCTTTACTGACCCCATCATGCTTTCCATGAGACACAGAAACATACGTAGGTGACAGCTAGCTTGGCCATGAAGGGCGGCCACCTGCAGCAGTGGCCATGGAGCTGGGGGTTTAGGGCCTCGCTCAAGGGCCCACAGATGTGACTATTCTGCTGAGGCTGGGCTCAAACCAGCGACCTTCCAATCACAGGCGCTAACCGCACCGCCCCTTTGTAGGGCCATCGACTGTCAGTCTCACACCACAAACGTAACATAAGAGATAGCGCAGTGCTTCCATACGAACAAAAGATACAAACTACATAATCTTACACTACAGGAGAAAGAGAATTAACAGCAGACAGACTCTACAGTTACAAAACAACCCAGGTTCAGCCAATAGAAACCCAGGGACTGCCTGCCCTACACAAGGCCAGAAGAGCTCGCTATTGGGGGAGAGCGCGTTACCAGCTAAGGTATCCTCAGAGTAAGGAGATGCTAATGGTGCAGGCTGTGCGTACCGCTGCATGTCAGATGGTTTTTTGGGTCTAATCTGCTGCATCCAAACTGCATTTATTTAATTACTGCGCCCCATTAAGTGTAATAAGGGCTGCCGGTGCATTTAAATGATACATTAAGTTCCAGCAGATTTTTTATAGGCATTTACGAATTTGCAGACAGCCAGGAATGTGTACGGTGAGACGTGGAAGACCTGTTGTGTTATAGAGCAGAAACATACACGCTTAGAGACGGTGGCTCAGTGTCCTCTTCAGACTCCGGTTCTGGATCCTTCACTTTGTCCCCAACCTTTTTGAACCCTGCATTAGAATTTCGGGAGAACCAGCAACCACCAAAGCATGTTACATGTAATTTGCAAAAAACATTAAAGGAATTACCCACTGCTCTCCCCACTGGCCATCCACACAGTAGTAATGAGCAAATCAGCACTGCATCATAAAGCGGCTAAACCACACAGAAAATGACTTTCCCCAAAAAACCTAATTTCTGCATCCACTTTCTAATGAAACCAGTTGCTTGCTAAATTAAACTGTGCACATCACCTGCAGGCACATCAGCTACAGGCACATTACCTGCAGGCACATCAGCTGCAGGCACATCAGCTGTAGCCACATACTTGTCCTTTGCCACTGCCCAGTCGACAGCTACTTGCCTTCCTGTTGAAATCAGAAGGGCTGTTAATGCACAGCAAGGCATTTCAGGGTTTCCACCTGTCACGCGTGACACAGGCACATTCAGTCTCACACGCAAGAACTCATATGGTAAATCTATATTACTGCATTATAAACCTAAACCTAGCTACATCAAAAGCATCTGGGGTAGTCTGCATACCCTATAGACTATATACCAGGTAATAAAACTGTTACATACATATAAATGCATGTTCATGTATGTGCAGACTTATGTCGAATTGAAAATCTCACACCAGCCAACTCATCAGAGGTGGCAACCCTGGTTAATTCACATTGAAGGTTTGTGATTTCAGTACTGGTGTTGGCCTTTGCTATTACAACAAATTAATCAGTGATTAAAAGTTAAGTGACACCGCACTGTTTTTTTGACAGAAAACAAAACCATCCTTCACGGTAAAATTGGGCAAGTTTTGTTCTAAGCAAACTTGGGCTGATCTAGAAGAAGGAAGAAACTCTCAAAATAAAACACATAGTGCTCCCACTTAATCAATTTCCGATAGATAGATAGATAGATAGATAGATGGATAGACAGATGGATAGAATCTTTATTGTCATTGTCACAAGTACAATGAAATGATGTTTGAAGCAAGTCTGCAGATGCACATTACATATTTTTTTAAGAAATAAATTAGGTTAATAAATCGAGGAACGTGCATTTTGAACTGACCACTGGTACTAATTACGGCATACGGTTTAAAAAATTGTACATTTCAGACACACAATGCAAAATGAACATTTTATGGGATTTGCTCACAAATACCTTTAATTTCCTTTAGATTTGTAGCACTCAGGGCTCTTCCAGCTTCCAGCATGTTCTTAAACTGGACGAATGCGAATCCACGCACTTTCCCATCTATAGAAAACATTTATTCAAACATACATTGTGAAACATTAGCGGCCACTTTCAGAAATTGTTATAACGTTAATTTCTCCACACACTGTTCCAGGATTCATCATGGAGTGTAAAACAATGATGACCTGAACAGCTGTGCAGAGAAAAGCTACACTTACGATGAATTACATCACCACAGACATGCCATTACCTGGCTTTAGGGGAATTTTCACTTCCAGCACTGTCCCATACTTGGAAAAGACCTCTTTGAGGTCACCTTCAGTACACTGCAAGAAAGTATAGTTACATACTTACTAAGCAAAAACGTTTCTTTCCTATTTTCTCCTAACTTTTATATCCCAATGATATAATTTACCTTAAAACTGAGATTCCTTATGATCAGCCTCGCTTTCCTCCTGTTCTTCTTCACACCTTCTGACTTCTGTTCTTTTGAAGTGGACTCCTTTGCCACTTAAGGAAAACACATATGGCACTTTAACTGTGTGCAGGCAGTATGGCACAGAACCTATTTCTTACATCACCAGTTTAGGTTCCTTTCCCAAAAATGTTATGACTTTCAGAAGCCCAATCAGAAACGTCATGGAAAATTCCTTGTTACTCTGAAAAGCTCTGACCTACCTGCCTTCTTCTTGTTATCCAGCTTCTTCTTGGCTATCGACACCGAGATTTTCTGGCCATCGTATTCCCAGATCTCCTTTAAAGCTCTCTGTGAGTCCTCCTCCATTGAGAAAGTAACATACCCAAACCCCCGGCATTTGTCTGTTCCTAAACAATAAATAATAATTTAAGTGAAACGATGACAGTTAATCACAGAACGAGCAGCATTAAGCACGTTCGCTATTAATTTCGATTAGTTAATGGTTGTTTTACCAGCTGTCCAGATTTCATGTCTTTACATCTGCGTTAAGCACGAGCTGAATTTATGATTCACATTCAAGTAATATCGAGAAACTCAATTATATTGGCTTACCCTTCTCTTTCACAACGAAACAACTTTTCACGGGTCCGATTTCGGCAAATATTTCTTCCATGCGTCCATTTGAGGCAGACGCCGGCAAATTTCGAACGAATAAAGTTGGAACAGACATTTTGAGTTTTATGGGAAAGAATTACTGAACAGGACTGAATTACCTAATCCAACCTTTTTGCGCGTTAACTCAGGTATTTTGTTACCCAAATAACATCAATTCTGTTTCTCATTTAACTGAAAATGCATTAAGACGGTCGCGCTTGGATCTCTTTTTAAATATTATATATATTTAAGAGCACCATGCAAGGCTCACGTTTGCCACTGGCGGCAGCCATCTTTGACGCGAAGCGGAAGTCGTCCCCCCAAAACATATCCGACTCGAAATGTCGAAGATTAATTAAGTTCCGGACTTATATGTTTTTTTTTATTATTATTACAAACAAGCAAAAATATTATTCGTTTACAAATAGCTCTTAGTCGAAAAATTGAAATTCAATTCAGTGAAATAAATAAATAAATGTATACAGTAATCTTGTTTGTAGTTATAGAAAATAAATTTCTGGAATTGCAAATACCCCAAAGTAAAACAATTACGTTAAACATAACTCTCTTTATCCTTCATACAGGTTATATTGTTCAATTTTGCAATGCAGTTAAAAAGGTATTCAGTAACATGACCTGGTTTTTAATTGTGTTTTGTAATATTACTAAGGTCGTCTGGATGGAAAGGTCCAAACTCTAATATTTATTGATTTTTGTTTCGTAACCATATGAAATTTGATTAACTGTTATGCAGAGTTTACTCTAATATATCGATATCATTTTTTATTAAATGTTGGGTTAAATTGATCAAAATGTCAAACGCACGACGTTTCATATTTTATAAATGTTCGACCTCGAGCACTTCTACTGACAGTAGGGGGCGCCGGCATCAACCATTTCGGTTACTGAAAATATATTTTACGGGCATTTTAAATCTTGACGTCTTGTTCCTGTCAAACCTTCATCGCTAAGTGTGTTAAGCTAGTTGATACAAGCTCTGTGTGACTGCTTGTCTGTAACTAATTGTTTTTACAGTCTGAACAAAATATTTGCGTGAGAGCCCATGTCACTGCGCTGTTTTGCAAGGCACAATTACTCAAGTCGGCATTCTACTTCCATAATATTCTACAGCTATGTTTTAACATTTTAATTTACGAAATGTGATTCAATGCTCAAAGTTAAATATATCAGAATGTATTTCGTGTTTATCCTTACATATTTTGCTGTAATAAAGCCGGCGTCGGAAAGCCAGCCTGTGGAATGCCAAAGGAGCCCAAGGCGGCACAGCGCCACCTACCGGCCGTGCGGCCGCCGCGCTTCATAGGAGCCCAAGGCGGCACAGCGCCACCTACCGGCCGTGCGGCCGCCCCGCTTCATTAACATCTCGTCCCAGGTTTTGGATAAGCCGAAGGTACCCCACGTCCAAACTCAGTAGAGGATCACTTTCAGAGGCAGTGATGCAAGTAAATGCCCGTTGTGGGGGGGGGAGAAGGGGGGCATAGCATGCCACGGAGAGATTTAGCAGCCCCCCGCCCACCCCCGGAGTGATGTCATCTGTTTGGCCAGTACATGGACGGCTTTGTCCCGCGGTGGCCCCCATTGTCTCTGCCTTCCCATTTACAGATTGCATTCAGCGGGGGCCTCTCGCAAACGGCTCCAGGCTGTACTACGGGATGGATACTTTCAGATTCACGCTGCTCTGCAAACCGATGCGCTTAAACGGCCCCGGGTGCCGCTATAGACCCCACAGGTTTTCCCACAAGTGCCCCCGATGAGCATGTGGTCCATAACAGACGGCTCTTTGCCAGGATTCAATAGCCCCATATACGCGAAGAAGCTGAAACAGATCGCTCACGCCATTCGTGTGTATACGGGCACTAAAGGTAGCGTCTCACCTTAATAAATCCACAAAATACTGTAAGCTTGAGGAAAGGGGAAAATGCCATCAGTATATCTTATTGCATAATTTGATTTCTCATCTTAAAAACCTGCAGTAGCCTCTTGAAGTATTTTATAGACATGATTCCGTATGTGCGTGCAATGCAATATCCCCCCCCGCTTATGATGTCTCAGTGCTACCCAAGGAGCTTGAGCATACCACAGGGCTCTACCCAAATCACCCAGCATCCACCAGCCTGGTATTTTCATTGCTCTGTGCCGCTTTGGGGAGACTATTAATAAGCACGTACACTGTGCGAAGTTCAGATGCAATCCCTTTATACTTTTCCGGGGCTCTATGGGAAATATTAACGCGCCGTTTCTCCAGGAGCTGAGAAAGTGCCAGAGCGCTGTTATTGCCTTGGCGAGTCTCACAAGACCACCTTGGCGACCCAATTGCTTTGTTTGACTGTGTAAAAGCCTGCGATAGACATTAAGCTGTTTTTCCTCTTATGGTGGCAGCTAAAACAGACCCGAGGAGGGGGCATGGCCTGTGATTTTTCCGTCATCTGTATTCTATGTGACTGGTTTGCATCAATTTAGACAGACAAGGCTGCAAACCGAGAGCATACTGACCGCATGGCGCATGCGTCATTTAACCTCAGCCAACACTTAATTCACTCGTTTATAAAACAACTTGTGGCAATTTTGCAACCAAAAATCCTTCTAGATAAGGTTCGCGTGTCTTACTGCTTCTTACATTAATTAAAAGAGCAGTTAAAATAGAGAGCGTGTCAGTTAGTCTCCTTCTCCCAGTATGAAAGCTCTGGATCCTCTTGAGATGTGCCTGAGCTCTCTGGAGGGGCCCTGAATCACCTGTCGACAGAGGAAACCCACCCAGCCATCGCATTCTTCTGATATCGGGCCCCATGACTCATCTCCTCCCAGAGAAAAACAAACCCTCCCTTTCTGACAGAACATTTTTTCCAGCTTTGCGGTCAAAGCACAACTTAACATCCCTCTACACCAAGGTGCATATCACTCAATAATAATGTCTTTTCATATTTATATGCTGCCTATTCTCTGTTTATGCGTTGTTTTTATTACAAGTGGCTAATTTCCCATATTATCTATAATGTTAGCCCGCTGCAGTGAGGGGGGGGGGCAGCCAATTGACCTTAGTCCCCCAGAGGTTTTTGTCCTCCTTTCTGGGGTGTTGGTTCCTCTCCTCTTTCAACGCTCCCCTGCTTCCTGCGCCATTCTACATGGACTCATCTCTCGTGACTTGGGGCAACACTGTTGTGAAAGGCAATATATAAAAATAAATTGAAACACTAATTGCTATGGTATGTTCTTGTACATATTTCCCACATTATTCTAACATTAGTCGGTTCATCATGCTATATAGTCATGTAATAGAATTGCTGAAACAATCTTAAAATGGTAAAATATGACATCACTTTAATTTAAAAGATTTTCTATATGTAATACTGTAGAATATATGCAAAATGAGAAAAATCCATCTATTCATCTGCCAGCCACTTGTCATGGGGGCTTGGGCCCAATAAATCAGACTAATATCCCATAAAACCAAAAAAAATGCTGGAAAACTAAATGTTATCTACGTCGCTTTCTGTGCGGAAGACCAATTAAAGAATAGAGTCTGTTGTCTGCTCAGAACAAAGGAGTATTATCTCCATCACAATTAACTGCTGTGTTCGTTTCCAAATTCTGCAGCTCCATGTGCTCTCGGCCCGTCAGGCGGATCCGGGAGACTCGGACTCCAATCCGTCAAACAGACGCACTGAGGACCACGCCAATGTTATCGTCCCCATGACCCAGCTGAATGTGCCTTTGTTCTCCACGGCCTCAAATTGTATCTCGATTCAGAGATACGCCACACTAATTAATGCACGGCTTTCCCGCACTCATCCTGCGCCAAAATCCACATCCCAGCTTCCCTGCCAGAAGACCCCAAATCAGCTCCCATAATGACAGCATATATATATCATCCCCAGCAATTACAGCATAAGGGGCTACATATGTACAAATTATGTTAAACATCGCAATAATATAATGGTCAGGAATACAGAAGCCAGATTATTATGGGGTATTGCTACAGCTAGCATTTATCTGGTGATGCAGTTGCTATGGAATTAAAATCTTGACCTTATACACATACTGACTTCCTGGTGACTATCCCGGAACAACCACTCCAGTATGTTTACTAACCAGTTTTCCTAGTTCAGTCACTACTTGTTTACTAGTCTGAATCTGTGACACGGTATGACTGCCTGGTCCTGTAATGACCAGTCTGTTAATCCGAGTACCGGCCGGCATATATTTGCAGTGACACCGAATGACTGGCCAGGGTTACACAATATGGCGCTTTAAGTACATGGAAGACATAAGAGAATATGTAAAGCACTCCTGCAAGAGGACTTGAAATATTCATCATGAGATCCATTCTGAGGGAACTTTGCACTTGCTGAGTCATCGATTGTCTGGAGAATTTGCGGACAGCTGCCTAAAAGTTTCCAAGACACCCAGTCTTATATGCAGCACAGGCCCAGCGCACTTAGCTTTTAGTGATTAATGGGCATCCTAATGGAGGCTAATTGAGTCTAACATAAAGCTCTCCCAAGTCTCCTCCTCCTGTTGAATCGGCTTTGTCATCCAGCTTGGATCTCCAGCCCAGGACTAGTGGACCTGCATCACCTCCTAGCTGGATCCAGTTAGCGGGGAGCGGCAGACTGAGCATCACGCTGTAACCCTCTGGTGAGCAGAGATAGCATTTTAAATGCACTGGTTTCCATTATGTCTCAGTGGGCGTAGCCACTCAGTTTGTGCCTGGCATGAGTTCAGGATGCAGGTTAAAGTAAATGAAGCGGCCCTCTGCTGAATCGATGGCACAGCGCATTTCTGCAGGTACGAGAATGCGAGAGTCACAGTATTCCGGCCGATTCTTCTGGACCTTACTGGTTACGGATTTTACACAACTAAGCAGAAGTCATGGTACATTTTGATGATTGTATCTCTCTGGTCCTTTAACCAAATTAGTAAACTAGCAATTATATGGTTTGTCCAATGTTTTTGTAACCTGTGTTTCTCTGCAGGAAACATGCATGTTAGAATCTCATAGTACTCCGTACTTGTAAAGTGCAAATGAAAATTAACCTTTTGAATCCTTAGATGTTATATATGATGTACAGGAGTGGAACACACAAGGCATAAAAGTTATGAATGAGTGAATCTGCAAGGAGCTGAACACAAGACTCAGATTGCAGCAGGATACAGAAGATCTCTAAGGTTCCTGTAACTGAGTGACCCCCTGACCCTCAGTGACCCCCTGACCCTAATTTTACACCCCATCGATGTTCACTGGGTGATTCACGTCTGAGCGAGCTCTGCATTAAAAAGCTAAACTTGGAGCATGTACAGAAACATAAACGACCATATTTATGAGCAGTTCTGTCTTATTTTGTATGTATATTTTTAATCATGTTACACGGAACTTCTTAATTAAGTCACACCCCGGTGTATAATTAAGTACAGAGTCACGCGATCTGCAGCAAATATTAGTAGCAGACGAGGTAAGTGGCTTTCCTCCTGGCTCCGTCATTGTGAAAGTAAAAACAAATGTCTAGGAGCAAGTTCAGGTGTGAAGTGGCAGCCACACAAACTCACAGAAAGGGACCCAATCACCCAGCATCAATACCCAACCCGAACTGTGGCAAATCCCACCAGCGATGGTCCAGCATCTAATGGAAAGCCTTCCCAGAAAAGAATGGGCCATTATAGCAGCTATGGGCTAAACAACCTTATATGAATATGCTTGTTTACAGAATGAGATGTTGGACAGACTGGTGTACACATTTGGCTAAATAGTGAATGCTTATCATGGTGATCAATTTTTACCAGAGGTAATATAACTTATTGTCATTTAATTATATAGCAGTGGGACAGAAATCATACATCATTTACAAAAATTATGGAATGTTTTAATAAATTTGTCTTAAAGAAATGAAAATAAAGACTTGCCTGTTTTCTGAAGTATAAAGCATCTGTCTCTCGACAGCCTCACTTGTCATTGTATAGGACAATGAGACTGAGCGACAAGCTGGGAGAAACAGCACTGTTTGGTTTTGAGTCCATTTGGTGACCTGGGCTAATGCCACTAGGTTATGGAGATTTCTCACTGGATACAGTAACAAAAAGTAAAACCACAACATTATCAGCCAGCGAGTTTATGCTTTTACTTTATTAGACACATTTATTGAGGCTCAGCAGTGTTTCCTGTGGTGGGCCACACCGCAGTAATACCCACATTGATTTGTCCCTCTGATGGATTACCCCCCCAGCGACGATGGTGCAGGTCACCAGAACAAGTTCACGTGTGGCTGGTGACCTCGGTCCCTAGGGGCCACTCTGGGCTTGTATTTGTGTCTGGTTTGCGGCCTGTTTGGGGGTTCATGTGTCTGTGTCTTTGTTTGTGGTGCATGTGTGTGTGCATGCGTGTGTGCGTGTGGGTGGGTGTGTTTTCCCTGTTGGCCACAAAACTGGTGTGTGTGGCTAATAAAGTGCATGCCTGCAGAGGTGTGGGCATGGGAATTGTGTGTTTTAGTTTCACAGTAGGTTAACTTAAACAGCAGGGGGGATGGGGGTGAGGGACCAGGAGAGAAAGAGAGAGAGAGAGAGAGAGAGAGAGATACAGAGAGAGAGAGAGACAGAACGAGGGAGGGACTGAGAGAGCCCGGAGCTTGGAGCTGGTTTTCACACACATACACACGCTGAGGATATTTACGACACTGGACCGGCACAGAGGCTCCAGCATTTTTGGCTGCACTTTCCCGGAGAGGGTGAGTACTCCCCATATGACATCCCCCCTGCTGCTCAGGTGCGGATCGGATCGCCGACAGCCGGGGGACAGACCGTGCGGGGGGACCGGAGGTGTCGCCGAGTCGGTGCGCGTCCGTGCGGGCTGGGAACGGGGGCTTCTGGTGGCGATGTAAGGAAACAAGTGGACTGGCGAAGAGGAGCCTTCTTACTCCAGCTGTCAGACCGGTACAGGTAACGAATGGCACGCCTGGTTTCACGTTGCGCAAGAAACGGAGCGACTCCGCGTTACACCACCTCCACGGAGGATGTTAATTATCAGATGCCAGGCTGTGATTACCCGGCTCTCGGGGGGAAACGCGTCTCTCACGGCGAACGGCAAAAGCAGCCGCAGCGTCTCTGACACCTTCCGCGTAGGTTGGCAATTTAACCTTTATTTTTATTCGAAGCTATTTAAGCGAGATGTGTGCAGTTCTGCATCGAGGGGAGAAAAAATCGATTCGGTTTATTATAAGTTAAAAGCAATCCGATTGCTGGCTAATTGCAAACGTGACCAGATGTTTAACCTCTGCATCTGCCTGAAGTGCTCGCAGTCCCGAATATCTGCAAGGCAGATGGTTGGTTATGCGGAAGAAGCGCCTATATATTCCGCCAGTATGTAAGCAGCGTTTATAGGCTCCCGAAATGTTGCACGGATGTTTCTTAATGCAATAACCGCCATCTGCTCGAAACGTGGAGATTCGAAATGGAGAACATGTATCTATTTCCATATATCTATATTCTAACATATATCTAGCTTCTCTCTTACCATGGTAAATATAGTGCGCTTTGCCGTGACATGCGCTTTAAATGCGAGATTCTCTTTTACATAACCTAGCAAATTGGAAATAAACTATGAAAATCCAAAATGCAAATGCAGGCTGCTATCTAACCCGAAACATGCAGAGTATATAGTTTAGCATATGAAATATAATACTGTCACAGCAGCATTATGGCCGCAGCTTAAACGTCCATAACACAGTCGTCAGTTGTGTGACTGTCAGAGCCTGATTTATTAGTGTGACCGCCCCCGGTGACTGGGATCTATAAGCAATTGCGGTAAATACCGCTACGATTCACCGCGCAAAAAATGACGCTTACGGAGGACATCACGCACTTTAAAATGTACGTGTGACATCTATGAATAGGCTAATAAATCATGACTATTATATCATAACAATTATATAACATAATGATTATCAAAACAAATAGGGGCCCACCTAGAAGGATAGATGGAGGCATCTCCTCCTCTGCAGTCTGCACTGATGGCACATCGCCGCGCTGGTGTCCCGTGGTATGAATACGGGAGCCACCAAAGTCACTCTAAAACACTACGTGCGCTCCATGTTTTTGGCTACTGCTGATTTAAGAATTACCGGTAATCAGATGGTCCAGCTTGTTGTACAAGCTAATTGCTCGCCTTTGCTAACCTGCAGGTGCCCTGCTGGCTGTGTAACCAAGCGGGTCACAAGCCTCCTGCCTGGCCCTCCCAGAACCCCCGACACACACACACACACACACACACACACACCACCAGCACTCTCACTTTGCGTCTGGTGACCCAGTGACTCCTAAGAGAAAGCTAGCATCTGCCTTTGTCAAGAAGTCACAATGGGGAGGGGAAGGAAGTCCAATAATAAAATGCCCCCCCCCCCACCTTAAGCGAGTGGGGCTTTGACAGGCCGGCCGCATGCAAACTGGAGGCCACCGAGTTAGCCGTCCTGCCTGGGGGGACCAGAGTTCACACTGTGGGTGTCCTGCGAGTGAAAGGCGTTAACTTGCAGAGAGGACACTAGTGTGTATGTTCAGCGTGCATAAGGCTGTTGTTGTGTTCATTTTAGACCGAACAATCACTCTGTTATGCGTCTGAACTACATTGACAATGGAATTAGCAATATAATCTGCCTCTGGGTCAGTAAAATGGAACTAATCAATGAAAACAAACTCAATGTATACTTATTAAATTAATCATTCTTGTGTTTTGCAGCATCTAATTCAATACAGGTGTTACCAAAGTAGTTTGAAAGTCGTGGAAGTAGGTCGGGTCCTTTTTTTGTCTGTTACCTAGGTCACATTTTTCATTTATCAGGCTGTTCACCCCTCTCAGGTGTGTGGATGTGTGATCTCGGTGGCTCACTATTAGCCATAATATTGCCAAACCGGGCCAGTGCAGCGCAGAGAATGAGGTCGCGAATCAGGTTACGGGGTTACGGACGCCTACGTCTGCTGGGCGGGTGGAAACACGACTGCCTCCTGTTTTGTCATAGTTATTTGTAATATATTCCGCCCGAGGATGGACGAGTTGGTCGTTATTTAATTATCCTGCGCTCATTCTGCCCGTGTTCGGGATTAGCGGCAGCTCCCGGCGAGTTATCAGCAGGCCGTCGGTCGTCCCTGCTGAGAATGAGAAGCACAGTTAGCAGCAGCCAAAGGGCAGAATCAATCTTTGATTTGAAAGGGACCAGAGAGGTGGCAGGGGGGGGGGGCCGGGGGGGGACTAGATTCCCCACTGGAGGAATTCCATTGGTGCTGGTGCTGATTTGCCGATGTAACAATGCAGCACGCGGGGGCCCCTCGGCAGTGAGTGTGGCCTCCCCCTCTGTCGTCACACATACAGCCCTCTAAACGCCGAGAGCTTGCCCTGCTCCTCCCTAAGTAGCGGTTCTGCTTCGGCTCAGATGCCGCCAGGTAAAAAGGTCCCAGCTGTCCTCAAAAGACACTGAGGACGCTCACAATGTGACGTCTTTGGAAAGGGTGAAGAAAATCAGCTGGGATCAATTATTTCACACAATGTGTTATTATGCTGGATGTATGCAGGAGAATCGTTACTATTGTAGTAAACAACAATATAACGAGAAATGTACACATTTTTACTAGCAGTAGAGGCAGGAGATTAATGAGGTCTGTTTGCTTCCTTCTTCTTGTAGGTCACTGAGCAGTAACCGCTTATATCGCCCATTATTCTACATGGAAAATGGAGGATAATCTGTAACCAGCACAATATGTTTTAATAGAAACATCATGTTGCTTCGCGTCTGGACACTGGCACTATGTCTTGGCACGTTCCCTGCCGTGTCATCGATCGGGACCCGGGCGACGCCGTCCCTGTCCTCCCGCAAGGCAGACACCGGCAGCCATGGAGAACCTTCCGACATGCAAAAGGATGGCTTACTTTGGTCCATCTGGGCACCACCGGATGAAGTGGTAGAGACCAAGACTTCCTCCTTCCTATCACTGCCAATCACCTTTCCCTTCGGCCTGTGGAACTCCCAGCCTCGATCGGAAGATGCAGATAAATCTACAGAGAATCCGAAAACACAGACTTCCACACCTGGACCCAGTGATGCTGGGTTAAAGCGAAGTCAAGGCTCATCCCTTGAGTCTGCAACAGACGCATCATGGAATATGTTAATTACAACCCCTGGCACAGTCACAGCAGGCCCGACTGAGAATATGAAACCATCAACATCCATCTTCTCCTACAACACACTTCAAAGTAGCACCCAGGACCATGGAACTGTGCTTTCCTGGCCAAATGAGAGTTTAAATAGTGAGAATTCTCCCTCCCAAACACCAACTCGAGTACAAACGCCACCTGTCAAAAATAGCACTTTGCATGCACCGCACTTGGAGAAAATGGGAACCACAGAGCCTCTTGATACATTAGCTACTCCATCTGGCCTAGATACAGCAATAGCTACTGACCAGGATGCGAAGAGAGCCCCGGGGACGGAATCAAAAATTAGCATTGGATTGTCGGATGATGGCGCAAACGTGCCAGAAGATCGGACAGAAGCAGGTCCCTCCACGGGAAGTCAAACGGCTGAAGACGCAACGCGGCCGATTCCAACGCAGCCGGCAAGACCCGACTCGACCGCTCGCGGTAAGACAGGCCAGAAATGTTTATCAGCCATGCTCTGTGGATGCATGTCATTTGTTTTTTGACCGATGTTCAGTAAACCCTATGTCAATGCAAATATAGTCCATAGCCATGGGTGACATAGGTAGTTTGTGACATTGAGACAACTTGCCTAAGTCTGACCCCTCCACCTCTACTCCCTGCCCCTTTCCAACATTAGCTTATATTTGTGCTAACATTTGGTGAACTGTAATCCTGCTGGAGTTTGTAAAGAAGTCAACAGAAGAGAATAATGCGTCCTTGGAAACACGGGGGTCGATAAAACCTGAGTAATGTGTTCTCTTACACTTAGTTACACTATACTGCAGAAGCCCTGGAGCGTATCCCAGGGCATTAGGCAGGGTACACCACAGAAAGGATGCCAGTCCATTACAGCGTGCACACACACACACAAAAGAGAGGGACACGGATGGCCAAAATGAGTCCATTGGAGCTTAGGGAAATTTGGGGAGTGAGATGGATCCACACCTCTTTGCATTAAACCATCATGTCAGCTACAGTAGCCATTTTCTGTAACCACAGAGCCTGTCCTGGAGACTTTTGGTGAAAGACAGGGTATAAAGCAGGATGGGGTACAGGCACTCAGCATGGTTTTGGACTGTAGGGGGGGGGCAGAATACCCCATGACATGAGGAGAACATGCAAGCTCTACACATGTGTAGCCATGGCAGAGATTCAAACCCTTGTCCCCAAGGTATGGAGGAGCAGTGCTGACCACTGCACCACCATGCTCCCCCCATCATGGCAACCTAAAATATATTTTCATGAGTGTGATGGACCCAAAATGTACTCTGCCCCATTTCCTATGCTTCCTTGGATATGTTTTGGGCTCAGCGTGACCCGGTACTGGATTATTATTTATGGAAGATGGATGGATGGATTGCTGTACAATATATGTGTTTACTTGAACAGAAATTGATCTGAAATTTAAATGTAGATGATTTTCCAAGTATATCAAAAAAGGGATGTCATTTCTGTCTTGACATCCAAACGGCGATGTACATTTCTAGTGCTGATAGAATAGAATGTTTTTAATGATTAATTTATAAAGGGGGCGGGTATTTGTGAACTCTCGCACAGTGATTGGCTGAGCCGAGGCTCTGGGTGGCGCGCCGCGGGAAGGGGCCGGCCCCCGTGTCGCAGCGCAGATCAGTATTCCGCCGGTGCGCGCAGTCATTTTTATGGCGGGGAATGAACCCCGCTAGCAGATGCTGGGCGCGATGCTCGCCGTCTGCAGCCCGTCCGTCCCTTGCCTCGGTGGGAGTTGTTCTCGTGTGACAAGCTAAAATGCCGAACCAAAAGCCACACAATCAAATAAATTTCAAAGTTTCACAACAATAAAGTAATAGGTACGTCTCAGTTATGTGGGCAGGGAGCTGCAGAACCTACTAATTTAAAGGAGGACAGATCGTGAAAGTTTGTTTTATAACAATCCTGCAGAATATTGGATCTCCGGTGTTTAATTCCTATAATAATAATAATACGTTTTATTTATATAGCGCCTTTCAAACACTCAAGGACACTTCACAAAAAAGATGTATTAAATACTTAAAATATATGTAGATATAGCTTTGTTCATACCTGTTCTACCCAACAAAGACATAAGTGCCATAAAAATCACCTAATTTCAAAGGGCTTGTTACATGGGCACAGCCTTTCATTGTATGGCAAAGTGGTGTGTCTGAGCAGGCTTTACGTCAGCTACTGCCTTGTTCAGATGTGTAATTGGCCTGTTATGTGTGGCTTTCAGCACCCGGGGGGGGGG
>JAODKN010000001.1:5186090-5197135 GCA_026774425.1 Petrocephalus zakoni | reverse complement strand
CCAGCTACTCCGTTTTTTTTTTTTTTAATTGGCCCGTTTTTTGTGGCTTTCCCCCCAATTCCCCCCCCCCCCCCCCCCACAACACACAGTTTGACAGAAACACTTGTTTGGTGGAAATTACCACCTAAATTGAATAACACGCGGCAGCAAGGTTGTCAAGGTAACCCGAGTCGCCATTCGACCAGCGGTGGTCATGGCTCAGCATCGCTGGAAATATGCATGACATCAGCCTAGGTGGGAGAAGAGCTAATATAAAGTCTAAGACGGTCATCTGAAGCACCGTGTCACACAGGTCCGTCTCAGAACCACAGATACAGTACAATCTGGAGGCCAAGCAACCCCACCCTTTAACTGGGGGTTTATCTACGCTACGTTTCCTGTTTATCCACACTTCCAGCTCCTTCTTATGCTGCCAGGGGTTCAGGCAAAACAACCAGTGACAGTTTGCTTGTAATATATCAAGAACAATATAGTAATCAACACAGTAATAAACTATGGCTGTGAGTGGAATCTGAGGGGCTTAATATATAATTCTCAGCATTAATTAAATCATTAGACAGGCTCAGAGAATGACCCTTGACTATGGCTATGGAACAGGCTGCAGTGATGGGCAGGCATTGGTTGGCTTGTGAATTTATATGCTAAATTCACACGGTGGCACTTAATCCAACACCTTGTTACTCATGCCGCGTGAAGAGCTCTACCCACTGAAGCACTCGGCTCCAGGTGACTGATGCAGAGGCTAACAGCTACCACATACCAAGCCTGGCTGAAAGCAGGAAGGGCACGCCCTGACCCCCGCGCCTTCAAGCGCAGCGCTGAGGACGACGAGGGAATTAGGAGGAAGGGAAACAGGACCACCGATCACCAATGGCGTCTGGATTGTCCTCATTTTTGCGGCCCATCCGTATGATGTCACTATTGCAGCTACAAAAACATTGCAAAATGTGCCATTTGCAGCATCAAAGGTAAACAAGACCCACCTGATGCAGAGCGGAGGGCGCTGTGTGTTAGTTAGAGCTTGTGGTCAGTGGGGAATGTTTTGTGTCGGGTGGCTGTAGTTTAGTCAGTGTTTTGCTGGACACCCAGGATGCTCTCATTTGTTTATTGTTCTGTTGGCATTGATGCAGATAACTGTACTCTGAGCCAGCCAATCAGGATGGAAGGGGGAGTGGCATCTTCATATACCTGCTGAACAGCTGTATGTATTTTTTATGTTGATGATAACATACTCGCAGTTGACATCTGCACAGAGCAGTTTAACAAACACGAGAAGCACTTGCCACACTTTAAGAGCAGAAGGTCCCCCTGCGCTTTGCTGGTGTAGATAAGCTGGCTCTATAAACAGGGCATCTCATGCACCCCCATCTTAGCTGCAGTGGAGAAGTGCATCTGCTGATTGGTTAAAGAGATGCATCAGGAGCTAGGAGAGGGTATGGAATCCAGGCTCAGCACCCCGGGTGCTGGGGAACATGGCTGCGGTGTGGCTTCCACGTGGGGGGAGGCCAGACCTAAGGGGGGGGGGAGGGATCGGCTTCCAGCTTTGTCGCAGTGTTGCTTATTTTTACGAGAGTCTGAGGAGCGGATTTAAGAGCGGGAAGGACATGAGAGGTGGATCATTAGCTAAACCAGCAGTGCATACTGGAAACAGCACATACTGGAAAATAATACAAAAACTGGATGTTCATCAGTAATTGACAGGTACGAGAATGGCATGAATAGACATCTCGAAATCTCCTGCTTCTAGAGCAGGGGCAGGTTTGTTCTTTCTGCCTCCCCCCCAAGACATCTCAAAAACTAAATAAATAGCAAGTGAGTAGAGTCAGTAGATCATAGTTAGCTAGCTGCCTAGCAGAATATCCCCCTTTAGCATCTCCTAAATACGCAACATGATTATCTAAATATTTACTTAGTGACTGTTTGTAGCCCACAGGGGGCCTTCAGCAAATACTCGGTTTGAGTGGTGGTAAACAGCATGGCTGTTCTGGGCTAGTGGAGAGGGTATCTGTTTCTTAGTGATCATTAATACAGATGAATGAAGTCTTCTACATTTTAGACATACCAAAACCTGGATTAAACGCATTATGATGACAGTGTCATTCCTTGCACCTGAACAATGACAACACAAGTAATTGCTCAATGTGAGATTATGCGGCGAGTGTGTCAGACAGCCCCGAGATGCTGCACTACAGTATAACAATCAGCTCTGAATTACACACTGCCCCACGCCTGAGGCACCCGACAGGCGGTCAATAACCGTGTCCCGATGTATAGTTTAGGCTGTCACAACTTGGAAATGTCGAAATCGCTCCTAGGTGTTTGTTCAGTGTCCGCGGCCTATCTCTCCTAGATAAGAATGCAAAGCCCTCACAAGGCCTTCCTTGAGGGGGATTTGTGGTTGCCATGGAGCCCAGTTGGTGGGGCTGATCCGTTACGGGGCGCGCTCAGTTGCGTCAGGCCCCCTGTCAGTATGAGGGCAGCAGCATGGCGGTGCTAACAGGCCTCAGCAGGGAGAGACAGGGCCTCGTTCGTTCCTGCGTACAGTCGTCCACACTATGTGTCAGCACCCAGGATGAAAGGGTGTTTTGTACCCTTTATTTATTTCAGCGTAGCGCAGCGCAGCTAGGAACCATGTCGCTTACGCATCAGTGCCCCCCGCAGGCGGGAAGCGTAATTAATCAACATGGCTGACTCCGTAGCTACGCATGGCTGGAGACGAGTGAAGTCGATGGGAGAAATGCGTTTGACATAACTGGGTTAAAGCTCGGCTTTTTTAGGCGCCGGGCGGTTTTCCGGAGCTTTCCGTGAATGCTGCTCTGAGCTGCTGCCTCCTTTCTTTCAGATACCCCCAGGGAGGCAGAAAAGAAAAGTCCAGAGCAGGAGGGGGGGCGGAGGGTGCAGTGGACAGCCACCATCACCCCCGTCACCACCCTGGGTCAGCCGGATTCAGGTGAGTAGTAAAAAAACACAAACAAACAAGACCAAGACCAAGAGGGATGCCTGGGAAAATATTTTTAAAAACCTGTGTTTGGTATTAAAAGCCAAACAAGCTGTATTTATATATAAAAAGAAAAACAAAAGAAAAAAACAAGCTAGCTAGTCACCCACACGACCGGCATAATGACCAAACATTAAACTGAGAACAAAGATAGAAACTATCACAAGCAGAGTCCTACTCTGATTAAAAGCCCTAAAATCACCATACAAATCCAATTAAAACCACTAACCCGCATGTTTTTGTGCAGTTCGCTGAACACGTGAGCGAGCAGTCCTTTGCATATATGGTCACGCCTCATTTTCAAACGATCGCTAAGGAGTTCCTGGCTCTGCAGATAAGACCAGAGTAGACAGGCGTTCTTCTGAAATGTGTTCGGGGGCTCCGGTATCGATCTAACGGTCAGGCAGCAGTCGGGCGCTACTCTTAAGATGTTTTTGCCCATCCTGGGAGGGGTGAAAAGCACTTCCCTTTTCCTGTCCATTTGCTCCCCCCCATACACCCCTGGGCTCACTGTTCAATTCAAATGGTCTGATTTCTACTTCAAAGGTGGCAGAGATCTGCCAGCCTGCAGGGCAGGAGCAGCCCAGTTAGTAAACACCGCTCACTGTGAGCACACACTAGGCCCCCTCGTCTTTGAGGGCGGGGCCAGATTTTGCCTTGACCCTGTGCCAGGTCAGGCCAGCAGACTTTTTATTGCATTGTAGCTGGCTGTTTGGTGCCATAGTGCCATATCTGTTTTTAATTATAAACGCTGCCCCAGCTAATCAGCTGCCACACAACTAACAAGACCAAGGGAGCAACTGTTGGTGTTGAGCTCCTCCAGAAGTTTGCGAGGCCTCCAGCGAATGCTCAGTGCTCTCTGGTGTTCACGAAGCATTCCATCATAAGAACCCATTTTAGTGACCAGTACACGCCTCCCACCCCTTCACCAGAACAGCAGTGTAACCCTCATTCCCACCATACTACAGCCAAATCCAGATTTGCAGACTGCTATAAAAACACTCATCCTGATCTCAGTGCCCCAAACCAATAGCCCACGGCTTCATAAAACAACACGCAGATGCCCTTTTACAGCTGCTTTCTAAGGGAGACAAAGTTACGACAAAACAGCTCGAGACAGCTAGCAATTAGCAACTGTGTTCACACCAGTTCATTTTGTCTCGAAGCATATTAGGTTGTTTAAATAGTAATTGATCAGTTCATTTTCAGCCAGCTAATAATTATCAGTTATCAGCAATAATGTGATGAATTAGGCCAAATTAACCTTCTCTGAATAATGGCCATCAATAACCATGTGTTGCAAATGAAGATCCTATTAACCGGGTGTGAATGCAGCATGCAAGATGGTTCCACCTTTAATCCAGTAACCCACAACCCTTTTATAGTAAAACAGAAATAGCTGTGCTACTTAGATAAAAGCAGGACAGCATATGAATTTTCAGCCGTAGCAAGATTGCTTAAGGTTACAGACAAAATGCACAAAGAAAAAAAACTCCATGAAACTGTGAAGGTCACTTGAAGGTCTTCAGGCTCCGCCTTGGCTAAATAACATCTTCGTGAGCTCCTGCAGGTTGGCATCCCCTCAGCAGCCCGGCGTGATGTTTCCTGCTCAGAAAGTCAGGCTTTCTGCCGGAGGGCTTCGCTCTTTACCGGCTGGATGTAGCAGCCCGGCATCCCGAGCGGCGAGCGACGTCATCGCGTTTCACAGTTCTTGATCATACCCAGGGCTTAGAAAATTGAACGGCGACAGGAGCAAGGAAAGTGATGATAAAGAGACGGGTCCTTCTGCCACGGGCACCGCCTGTTTGCGGATCCCTGCGCGAGGCCCCCGTTTGCCGCGCGAGGCCCCCGTTTGCCGCGCGAGGCCCCCGTTTGCCGCGCGAGGCCCCCGTTTGCCGCGCGAGGCCGGACACAAACAGAGGCATCGCTGTTTATTTCGGTGCAGTCTGGCCCCGCTGTACAGTGAACTGCTACTGCAACACAATGTACTGCTAGTGTGAGACAATGTGCTGCTTATCAACACTCCATTTACCAGCAGCACCATCACTTCATAAAGGCTTTGCTCCTGTTGGTAGTGGAGTGCTATATTTTGGCCTCCTGTTTAGCCTATGATTTTGGCCTATCTCAGCATATTAGTTTAGAAGTCTGAGCACCTTTCGCTTTTCAAGAGAGAGAAAGAGAGAGAGAGAGAGTTGAATAGAAGGTTAAGGGGACAAACGGGAAATAAATAAACCTTAATGAGTTTTAACGAGCCTGGGAACTCTCCGCCGAAGCCTTCCTAGCCAGAGTAGGACTCAGTGCTAACGATACTGTGATGACCCATATCGCTCTTTCCAGTGAATTATTTGGAGGCTGTGGTCCATTTCCCCTTCACATCCATGCCAAGATGACGCCTCAACAAGACCTTGTTACCCATAATGCCCGTGAGCAGGCAAATCCACGGTGGCAGACGGCCGAGACGTTGGCAGGGTCGAGTCCGGGGCACCTCTGCTTACGGTCATCGCGGTCACAGAGTCACCTGCGGTAATGGAGTAGTGCTCCTGGTCTCTTGGAGGGGTTAGAAAAAAAAAAAACAAAATGCAAGGAAGGACACTTTTCCTAAGCGAGCAGAATTGATCCAGATCTGGATACAGTAAACTTTTTTACCACATTCTCTCAAAACGAACGTGCTCCTGCTTTTGTGAGATAACTGGGCATTTAAACAACTCGTCAGCACTGGGTTTTACTGAGAATTACACGAAGCAAACATCCCACTCGCCGTGTAAAATGCCTTAATACGTCTCAGACAATAAAATGACTCATGCATGCAGGAATTTAGCAATTAGTGGCTTGATAAAGCTCAGTCCAAATTTCTGCAGACCGTGTTGGAAGGCTGGGTCTTACAGACTGCTTTCTGAGAGAGAAAATCAATCAGATTCAGGGAGAAGAGTATATTTCAGCAGGAATTTACAACGATGGATAAGAGGTATCTGCTTGACATTTTGTTATAAAAGTCACGCCACGGATGAATGATAATAGGATAATTACCTATGCACGTCACTCAAGATGATACTGGCCAAATTTAAGTACTGGAATGACAGAAGAGTGAGTAATAGGATAAACCACTATGCTGTTGGTTTAATCACAGAGGTGAGGTTGAATCTTGGGTTAGGGAATGAGTAAATAAGTATTGGGTTAGGTTAGTAATCAGCTGTAAAAAAAAATTTCTAGCTTTGTGGACAAGTCAAACAGGAGGGAAATCCCAAGAGGGATTGACACTGTGTGACAGTGATTCCTAAGCAAATACATATCATTGGTAAAAATAATATCTGGTGTTACACAACAGCGGCAGGAAATTGAGCTGGGTGAGTAATGAGAAAACACTGCGGTGCAATGAAATCGATGGTCAGAGTCGTACGCCCTGATACTACCGGGAGTGACCAAAACACATCCTGTAAGCCCAGTATATTTAGAGCTAGTGGGCTTTGAGAGGAAGGGGGAGGGTAAAGCCGCCCACTGAGAGGGCGGTACGCGATACCCCGGGCACCGGTAACAAAGCAACGGATTGCCCACGGGGAAAGGGTGCGGTCGGGATCAGCCCCCTGACAGCGCAGACCCAGTGCCGACTATCACAGTCCCACCCACAGGGGGGGCGCACTCCTCTCAATCTGAGGGCTCAGCCTAATACTATAAAAGTATAAAACAAACTAATAATATTCTTCATTTGCTGTTTTCCTGATCTTCCCTTATTAGGGCTGTAGATAAGTCAGTGCTGATGCTTGCATTTTCTTTAAGCTCCGTAAGGCCTGTGCTGGAGTACTTTTATGCCTATAGCACATTGTACTCCCATGTACAGGTAGATGGATGCCGTGCCCTCTCTGGGCAGGCTTGGGGTGTGCATCATGATTAATATGTTTGCTTGGTGTCGATCGGGGAAGGGCCGATCGTGAGGTTGCAATGGAGAACAAAGAGAAGCTAGTCTGGTACCAAGAAAGGCAAGATGAACCTGGTGTCCTGTCTGCATGTCCTGCGGCAGGGTATTATGAATTTTGACAGATATACACTATACACAGGGTGTGTTTTTAAATGGCTACCTCACTTTGGGAAGTCATATAAATCATAACTTAATCAGTAGTTATTAAAAAAACACCTGACTTTGTATCAGAACTATGAATCAAGGTTCAATAATGATTCTTCTATTTGCCACTTGTACCAGTACAGGTACATAGGAAATCTTTCATTTTCCAGTGGGTCTCAGTATTGTCTCAGTAGTTAAACCTGGTGTATTAAAAGGTGAGTTTCTTGGGGAGTCTATAGTTCATATGAACTATTAAATAAAATGGCACATTTTTAATTCAGAAGCATACGGCTTACACATTTAATTTCACAGCAGAAAGGCATATAAGGTTAATTACCAGGGTTGGGGAAACTAAGAGGAATCCAAAGATGTGTGAGTGAGTGACTAAAATTTCTATGGATGTATAGTAGAACTAATATATCTGATAAAATAGCTTTTATATTAGCAGAGTGCATTTGTTTAAGTATATATTTGATAATGCTTTGATCATGCAAGCATATAGTCAGACAGTGAGGTAGAACGATCGAGCAAAGACCATTTAATAACTGACGCAATACATAATGTGACAATCAAAAAAACAACTCACATTTCCTAGAGAATAACAGTCTCATTAATGAGGGCAGCAACCAGGTCAATATCCCAGGTCTTTCTCAATCTAGTTTTAGGGTGTGACCTATTTAGATATTACCTACTTTGTTCTACTTTTCTCATAATGCAATAACCTGTTAGACAGCAACATGAGTGTTCGACCTGGCAGAGGTCTTGGCAGAAAGCTGCACTGAAATATAAGCATGCTATATTACAAGCTTGGTCACAATTTCCCCATGTATAAGAGGGGGTTTTAATGTCCCTGGGAGGCATGCATGCGTTTGAAAGCCGTGAAGGCCTGGGCCTTTGATGATCAAGTGTCCAGCAGGGTCAGTGGTGGTGACTCGCCTTTGTTCTGCAGGACCACCCACCAGCGAGGTCTGGCTGTTGGACACAACACCCAACGAGTCATACTCACTACCCGACTGCAACTCAGACATCTCCGGGGCCTGTAACGCATCTGACGCTTGGAGCCCCGCCTTCCCAGATGACAATGACACCTCCAACCAATCGTACAACCCCCTACTGCTCCTGACCCCGCCTATGTTTGTGCCCCTGTACTCGGATTGGAACACGGCCATGGCCACGTGGGGGGTGGCATGGGAGGCCCACATCTATGGCCTGGGCTCTCTATTCGCTGTGGTGGCCGCCCTTGCTGTCCTCAACCTGGCATGCCTCCCCTTGCGGTGCCCGTCGGGCTGTGGTTACTTTGCGCTGGTCAGCCTCTTCCTATTGATAGCTGGGAGCAGCAGGGCCTTCTCCTTGTTCTACGACGCTTACAGCCACCAGGACAAGCTGCCGGCAGCAGGGACCCTCCTCCTGTATGAGGCGCCTTTCCCGTGCCTCACAGCTGCCTTCGGCATCGTCTTCCTCCTGCTCTCCATGCGCTCCCGGATGCAGCTGTCCCACTCCGTTCTCCAGCACCCCTGCTTCCTGGCCGTCCTGGTGCTGCTGCACTTCGCCACCACATTCGGGTCTGTAGCCCTGCTCCAGGTCTTCACGCAGCTCCCCTGCCTTTTCTTTATCTCCCAGGGGGCCTTCGTGGTCTTGGCGGCCTCCCTGGCCACTACCTACTTGGTCTTCTACTGCTACGTGCGAGCTGACTCCAAGCACATCTACCACCTCAACAACACATCACCACCCGTCGAGCGCTACAACCGATGCCCATTTGCTGATGCCAAGGACTGGGACCGAGCAGCAGCTACCGCTGTGTTCGCATCCCTCTTCGTATTGGCATGTGCTGGCCTGCAGCTGTACGCCATGCTCCATGCACTGGGCTTGGGAGGTGCAGAGGTCTTCCTTCCCTGGCCCTGGTGGGCTTTCCACCTGAGCTGCCGTGTGTGCGAGGCTGGCGTGTGCTTAACACTCTCCTTCGTCGTCATGCATCCGCTCTGCTGCTCCAGTGACCTCCCACAACCCAGTTGCTGGCCCAAAGTCTTCCGCGGCCACCTCGCTATGAAGTCGACAGTGCTGCCCAACAACTACCCATGGTCACAGCAGGAGAAGCTAGTGATCTGTGACACCATTGCCCGTGGCGAATCCGAGTGCCTGCCCCTCTATGCGCTGGTGGATCACCGCCTGGACAGTGTTGATGGGCTAGACCTCCTCTACCACAACCAGCAGGTGCTGGGTGCCTCCAGAGACACAGACGGCATCAAGGCCAAGGCTGATTCCCTCAAGTCCTCCTCAGCCAGCCTGCACCTAGACAGTGACTCCACGGCGGATTTGAGGCCACCTTCGCCCATCAACCTTCGGCGGAGCATCGACGAGGCCCTCTTCAGCGAAGCCCTCTTCCCCCAGAGCATCTTCAGCTCCTTCAGCAACTTGTCCCTCAGCACCAAGCCGGCCTCCGACGGCCACTCCTTCTGGGAGAGCTCGGCCGACCGCAGCCTGTACCGAACTTCCTCCTGCACGGACATGGAGGCCCCTCAGACTCTGCCGGCTCCTTTGAAGGGCCCCACCCTGTGTGGGCACCGCACGCAGAATGTAGCCTCCTCCTCCTCCTCAGCAGATCACTGGTGCGGCAGCAACTCCAGCTCTGTGTACCAGGCCTCGCAGGATGGCTCCTCGCTGGTGCTCTGCTCAAGCCCGGAAAGACTAGGCCATGGTGGCACCCCCCGCGTCGGGACTGGCCACCTGTCCCAGAGCAATCTCAACCTTCAGAGACGGTACCAGGTTTTGGGGTCTGCCTCACAGGAGAGCCTGGCCCGGGCCAACTCGCAGGACCTGGCGGTCCAGGCAGAGTTCGTTAGCGTGTGTCGGCAGATTGATACTCTTAGTGTCTGCAGTGACACCATTGACCTGTAGGTGGTGCAATCATGTGGATAATGCAGACCGGGAAGCACCAGGACTCACTGGGGTGCCTAAATATAGCAAAGGTCTGTAGCCATGGTGCTATTGTTTAGTTCCATCCCTCTGCTCACAATAAACAACACCAACCAGCACACTGTCATGGATCATATAGTATTGCTGAACCGCTAAGCTTTCCAGATTCCTGATATGGACACGGCCCCAGTCTCCCAGAATTCCTGGGTTTTAATCCTTGAGGGTTTTCACGCTGGCTGGGTGGATACCTGACCTAATGGAACCAGGAATGTGTCGCAGAAGTGCCACGGAATGAGAGACGCCAAGAGAAATTTTCTTAACTTTGTGTCTCAAATTGGGATACTTTCTGTTTTCCTATTCAAAAACACATTTGTACAGTTCTATACATTTTGCCAAGACTTAAATAATACTGTGATTTTAATCAAGCACTTATCAAAGAATAATTGTATTCATTATCCATATATTGCTTATTAGATACCTTGTACTAGAAATAAGTAAAAACGTTTATTACAAAATAAGGTATTGCAATGGAAAAAAATCGCCAGACTGCTGTTATGATTTCAACACTGACGCCCTATCTGTTCCGCAATGTCATTTGCAAACGGAACAGTACTATTTTTGTAACCGTTAGATGCTTAATGGAAGAGAAGTAAAATATCAGCAGTATTGTAGCAGCGCACCAGTGCCACCTACTGGAAACCTGCAAGGTTCGAATCATCACCATGTGCTTTATTTATAGTACAGTCGTCCCTCGTTTATCGCGTTTCTTTATTTATAAATCGAATATTTTCGTAGTTATAGCGTAGAAAACCTGTTTACGACCTTCTAAATATGGTTTTTATTATTAGAGCCCTTTAGACATGAAACAACACCCTTTAGTCACGATTACACTCGTATTACCCAATATATTAGACAAAAGAAGAGAAAGACAAATTGGGCGTTACAAATATCATATATTATTGTATATTATTGTACATTTAATTACACACGCACACAGTTCTTACACAGAACCACTAACCTTTGAAAATAAGAAGAAGCAGAAGGCTTAGAAGAAGCAGCACGTTTAGGAGCCATCGT
>JAODKN010000001.1:5157961-5172000 GCA_026774425.1 Petrocephalus zakoni | reverse complement strand
CCAGGGTCACGGCAAGCCCAGAGACTCTCCCAGGCAGCCCAGGGTCACGGCAAGCCCGGAGACTTTCCCAGGCAGCCCAGGACGTGAGGCAGGGGACGCCATGGGCAGAATGCCAGGGCATCAGGACCCACACACACACAGTTGATATATTCCTATCATTGTGGGGACTCACCATTTCTATGGGCATAACCCTAATCCTAACTAGGATAACTTTAACCCCTACTAACACAACTCGAAACCAAATTCAAACTTTTATATTGAATATTCATTCAAAATTATTCAATACATTGAATATTCAATAGGTGCCAAATTAATAGAAAAGCTGCCAAAGACTTTGCTCCTGGGGTCACAGTTTTAAAATCTCAGGCGGATCTTCCTGAAAATCCAGGCCAACAGCATCTGAAAGACAAGCCAGGAGCGACAGGGCAAAGGCGAGCCTTTCTGCGTCGGGCCGCTAGCACACAGCCCCACTCGACGGGGCTCCCGGAAAGAGCCGGAAGAGAAGGAAACAGGAATGCTGAGGACAGGCATCCTGAAAGCCAAAGGAGAAAATGCCGAGTGATCAATTACCCTTACCTGTCTGTGTCATAATTCAAGGCATGCACTCATCAAAGTTCCCCAAACAATTATTTTATAGTAAAAGCACAAAGGTATAAAGAAAGCCACAAGCTAGGTCACAGAGTAGGGATATCCCAAACCCCCTTTATCTGGTGCCCCGAGCCGATGTTTTAATAAATATGTAAATATACATACACATACAGCAGGCGTCGATGCATTCTTCACCCAAGTAAGCCTCTCGATTTCACAGTTTCCTCTCTTACGATGTTCCTATAAGTGCCCGATTAGATCCGTTGTATTGTACCATGCTCCTCCTCTCAGAAGGACAGCTTTGCAAACATTGCAGGTAGCTGCTGGGGTACTTTGAGTTTACGATTTAAAGAATTTCCACGCAGCCGACATTTCTACAGTCTGTGGTTCCACAGCCCTTCGCTCAGGCTCGTTGCAGCACGTGACAGAACTTGATAATCAGCACAAACTAGGTAAATTAGGCAGGGGTGGGGAATTAAATAGATCCGGCATTGGATCAGGCCACGGCAGCTGATATCAATCAATTAGAAAAAACGCCTGGATCGGCCCCAGTTGGATCGGGACATCGCTGCCAGAGTTCAGTATCAAGGCTGGAGCCAGACAGACCCAGTTGCTTCCACTGTTCATACTCACTTATTCACACTTTAGTTATATTGAAAAGGACAGTCATCCCTTCAGTCGCAAGGCTTAGGGAGAGAATGACCCAAACCGCAAATCTGTGAATCTGGTGGGGCGACTGTACCCAATGCGGCACAAGTCCTCTAGGAATATGACTTTGCAAGATTCTGGTCAGAAATTGAAGCCTTACCCCGAACACCTCGTGATTTATAAGCTCTTCCGTGGCCTCAGGTTTTTACACAGAGCTCCAACACCCATTTGCAACCTCCAACCCCCCCCCCCCAACATTCCTATAATGGTTCAGCCATCAGAGACTCACTGTTAAGCCCAGTGCATTAAAGACAGTGTATGATGCTGCTGATCGGATACCACTACAAAACATCAGTAGACCAACAAACATATTCCCAGTGACCATTAAAAAAAAAAAGACTGCATTTCAGTCCACCAAGTCCACACACACAAAACACTGGGTACGTCCTGAGATCTAAAAACAGAAGATTAGCCAGGGACATGTGCAGATTCCTACATAAGTATGGTCAAAGCCAAGTGGGTTTTCTGTGTCACCCAAAAATGCATCCACGACAGGAGTGCGTTGTGATTACATTAACAACTAGTTTTAAAGGTCATCCATACATGCGTAGAACATTATTTGAAGCATCCATTCTACAAACACCTGTTATTTTCATTATTAATTATGTTAATCATTAATAAACTGCAGATTTAAAACAAACTTTCACTAACAAGACCAAAAAAAAAAAAACTGAAAACCAAACACAAATAACAGGTTGCTATGGAGACCACAGAGCAGTTGCTAAGCAGCCGGGGCTGACCTCAGTAACGCCTGCCTGAGTGTTACGCTGACGTCTGGGCACCATATTTATTTGTGTTACAGGCAGATGGGAGCCTCAGCACCTCCTCCTCCGTGCACCCACAGCCTTGCTGTAGTTAGGTGGAGTTTCCACCGCTGGGGTATAGGTTCGAATCTGGCCTCTGAGCTGACGCCCAACCCAAAAAGGAACCACAACCCAAAGGAACACTTCTTAGGTACACTAGCAACTAAACGGCTATCAGCACACCACCACCATAGACAAAATGCCAGCATCCTGTCTAGCATTTCGCCCGGAGCTCCACGCCTCTTCCGACCGCTGTCAGATCAGTGAGGCCGTCCAGACAGGCACCTTTCACCAGCACAAACCCAACAAAACTGGCACAGCCCCCAGTAGACAGCACTCCAGATAGAATTAGACAGCGCAGAAATTGCTCCCCAATGCTTACATGTGCAATACACAGATTATATTACACTACTGGAGTCCTTCCTGAAGTACTTTTTTATAGGGCAAGGTTCAGTACGCCCCAAGAAGAGAAAAGGATCCATGGCACAACATCTCCGCCTCACACACACGGAGACCATACGACATGCAAACGCTAGCCTGTCAGAGAGAGCAAACCGCACCCCCACACAAATCGCACTGTCAGCGGCCCAGACAGGCAGCCTGAGGTCCAAACAAAGGGGTATTTACAGAGCCCTCTCCAAGTCCGTTAAGCGTTCCTGACACACAGACAGGTGAAGAACAGTCCATTCTGGCGTCATGCTGGTTTTGACAAATGAGTGCAAGTTTGCTCAGATAAATTACGATTCTGGGAGTAAATCACCCAAGACGATTCTCAGCTGGCACAGGCAAGGGTGCAGAAGGGAGTTTAATGTTGAGGGGTACACCGCTTTAATTTAAATGCAATGGTGTATTTTTTTTGGGGGGGGGTCTCTCCCCTGTTTCCTACACCCCTGGGCACAGGACTATACAAACAGATAGAAAAGTCCAATTCATGTATATAGGCACTGTTTGAGCCAGCCTGTGTCATTACGCCAAAACCATGACCAGCTCACTGGGTGCTGATTGCACAGATTGCACAGGGTGCATGCCATCATAGATGCATTTCATTGATTTAGAGGAAAGATGAGTTAAAAGGAGAGCAGCCTGGGAGAGGGTGCTGCTCCTTCTCTGCGGGGGCGGCGGCGACGCGCCGAGCCGAGGCTCCTTACTTGTACGTCAGTCCGTCCCCTTTACCGACCAGCTGTCCTGCTGTGAGTCCATCAGCATCGGACTGCTGAGCTGATCTGCGGTTCAAAACGCCTCGTTTTTGTCCCCGTTCCATGCGCATCATCACAGCAGACGGGGCCGGCGGGGGGCCCGGGCGCACTTACTTGTAGGTCAGGCCGTCTCCGATGGAGAAGAGCTGCTGGGCGGTGAGCCCGTCGTCGGGCACGTAGCCGGTGCCGCCGCTGATCAGGTAGTCCGCCATGCTGCGGGGAGAGCGCCGCCAACAGGGTGAGATGGGCGGCACAGGCGGAGGAAGGTGCGCACGTGCGAAGGGCCGAAATGCACGGATCTGCACGGAGTGCGCAACAATCACACGCGCCCCCGGTGCCCTCCCCCGAAATGCACGGATCTGCACGGAGTGAGCAACAATCACACGCGCCCCCGGTGCCCTGCCCCGAAATGCACGGATCTGCACGGAGTGCGCAACAATCACACGCGCCCCTGGTGCCCTCCCCCGAAAGCCGGTGCAGACCCGTGCGTCTTTCAGAGACACGCTCCCTAAAATACAGACCAAGATATGTTTTTTTTTTAATCACGTCTACATTACAGCCCCCCCAAAACCGTGCAACGAGCCGCCTTTAGGGTCGCATACCGCCGCCTTAATGCAGCCACAGCGCGGCCATAGGGTTAGCATAGGAACCGGCCCACTGACCTAGATTGCATGCACACACAGGCGCCGTACGGCCAGATGCAAGAGCCGCCCGGAGTGACGGTCAACGGGACAAACGAGACGTATATTTGCTGTAAAAAAAAAAGACAAGGCGAGACGCAGAAAAGAGAAATAAATGTTATTAGGCAGGAGCCCCCCAAAGGCAGCGCGCGCGTCGGTAGCGAGCACGTGTGCCCCCGCGCGCCGCGCACGTTCGCAGCGACCCGTCCCCGAAATGCGCAGCACTGCGAAGCAGGAAATGCGAAACGCACCAGCCTTCCGCGTCCCGCAGGCGCCTACCAGCGCAGAAAGCACAGGCCGATCGGTGCCTGATACCTCTCGGTGGCGCAGCCGAAGCCGTCCCTCCCCGGGCGTTATCGTGAGACTGGAGCCTTCGGCGGCGGAGAGCCGAACGGACGGCGAGACAAAGGCAGAGATCGCCGAGTGTCGGAGACGCCGAGCGAGCCCCGTCCCCTTTGCACCCTTCAGACGCGGCGACGCTGGACCAGGGTCCCGGTCTCTTATTGTCCCCCGAGTCCCGAGCTGGATGTCGCGCCCTGCCTGCAAAAAGCGTCGCGCCTCCCAGCCCCGTCACATGCCCCTGTAATGATACCTTTTAACTCTTTAATCCCGTCCCCGGATTAGTCTGCACTGCATCTCCATTCAGCACAGGAAGCCCATTCTTTTGCATCAGCACTAATATCTTTTACTATCACATGTAACGCGTTTTTGCTGCCTGCTTAAACCGCAGCATGGGGTTTTTAGCTGGCATTTTGAAATCGCTAATTACATTATTTCAATATATTTAACTAGAGCTTTTAAAAAAAATCTAAAGTATGTAGGAATTATAATAACTCATTCATACGGATCGCATTATCTGCTTACAAAGTTCAGGCCCTTAAATGAATCGCTTGCATTATTTCCAGATATTCATGTACATTTAGGTAGTACTGAGGCCGCGAACATGGGGTTTTGGGCTTGATTCGGGTACCCAGATCTGTGTGGCATTAGCGATTAGCATGTCCTCGTGTTGGTGTGGGTCCAAAATCATGCTTTTTGATAAACTGGCACCTGTAAATGACCCAGGGTGGATGCTGCTGGATGCCATGTGCGTGACTAAGCGTGTACATTTATGCACGAAAACAATCATCAATAAATATGAAATATGTAGCCAGGGATGTATTTGTGCCAGCAATGCCAACTAGGAAGGCAAAACAAACATCTCATATTATCAATTGTAATAGTAGTGAAAGGAGCTGGGCGTGTGCCCGTGAGGCGTGTGCCCGTGAGGCGCGCCCCTGCGACGCCGCGGCAGATAATCCGTCCCGCACACAGCGAACGCGCGATAAGACGGAGCCGCGCAGCTTGTGGCCTCCTTCCCGCATCAGTCGTTACTGGAAGGCGATAAAATGGAGTCAGCTCGGTTCTGCCACATTTCATGCCTAAAAATAAAGGACGCCTACCACAGTGGGGCCGCCACGGTCTCAAGAAAGTATTACGATTCATACTTAATAGGATGATGGATGGAATTAGCTTTGGCACATGAAACCAGTCGCTTTGTATCAAAGCTTAAGGTGCATAACACTTAAATTTGATCAATCTTAAGAACAGAGGTGTCAAGTTCAGGTCCAGAAAGTAAAATTCCGAACCAACTTGTTAAGCACTCTATGACTGTGACTTTATGCTCAACTGGTTGGTTGAAACAAAATCCTGGTTTGGATTTTTATTTTCTGGACCTGAACTTGACACCTCTGCTTAAGAATGTGCATTGTTAAGTCATCCAAAAATTATTAACTATAAATAAGAAAAATGAATCTATAATCAATCCAACGGCGTTTTCATACTGAATGTGGATGGGATGATGCCGAAATACCGAACAAAGCGGTTTTAATGTCAAACAGGAGACGATTCCATATTTTAAGGGACGTGAGGCAGCCCTAGTCGGTCCCCCGACCCGGGCTGGAGATACCGGGCTCTCGGCGCTTATTACCCGGCGTTACTCTTGTATGCCATGTGCCCGCTTCCCTACAGGGGAAGCACCTACCGCCCCGAATAAAGCGCCACTTTCTGCCCCCAGGTCCCGTCCATACTGGATTCACTGACTGCCTGAAACAGGCCATTGCTGTGACGCTAATTTAGCCCCAAAAGCCGAAGCAGGACGCAGATGTATTTTAAGGCAATGACGGGAATGGCGCTGAATCGGCCCGAAGGCCTGAAAGCCCCGGGTGTTCATTGCTAAAATTACACAGCCGTATGTTGTGATTACGCGGGTAAAAAAAAGATAATAGGGCCGATTCGCTTAGTCATACAAGACTGGCCGCCATCTGCGCCGCGGGAAGACGGGGAGTGTCGAGGACAAGTGCTGGAAGTGGTTTTTGTGGCGCTCACTATAGTTGAATAATCATAATTTTGGCCAGTCAATAAACCTTGTGAACATACAGCCAATGTAGATGTTATTGTGAAGTGCCGAGGATTATGGCGTAAACTAAATTTGTGTGACATTCGGAAAATGTTGACAAAAACATTTGAATAACAGTGAGGTAAAAGTAAAAAAAAAACATTGACTAAATGATCTGAACAAGGTTACGGTTACAATACAAATGTACAGCGTCAGGAAGCTGTTGTTTCACACGTAACTCATACACTATATTGGATGAACGTTGATGGACTATTTTCTCCAGCTTTTAAGCCATTGTAAATCAGCTTCAATGTTTGTATGTATATTCCTATTTTTAAAATATCAAGTACAGGGTAGTCCCTTTGATATGGTTTGTGTTGTTGGTCCGAAACTGTCACGCCAGCATATAACGGTGCCCCCTCGCTGAAATCAGTATGCCTTAGGTAGGATGTCTAATGTTCTGTTTGATTGTTACTGCACGATTTTTTGTGAAATAAATTTGGTTCAGAATTAAAAAAAATTGGGCCAAGACTCAATTACCAAGGAAAAATGTGGGTCTAAATGCCTACACACGCTTGTACTGACATCATAAGGGTGACACTCACAGTTAGCAGCAGGTCAGCTTCAACACTATAGACCCCGTGAAGGGGGAGATTAAGCCGGCTGGGTGGATGGCAGAGATGGGGATTTGGGCATTTTTCACTCCGCAAATCACATTTGAATATTTGTACTCGGTTTCAACAGTCTAATCCTGCACTAGCACTTATTCCAGGTCCTCTTAGTGAAATTTAATTGTGCAGCCAGTAGGCTGTCATCCAGAAACCGTGTCAGGCCATCGATGCACCAAAAATCACATGTGTGTAAGCTGTCAGCTCCTACAGGCTGTGGACCGTGCCCAAGACTGCAGGCAAGACGTAGTTTTATACATAATTCAGGGGGTTCTTGGACTGGCCAGAGTCATAGACCATTTCACCAGGGGCAGTTCTGAGTGGGGGCAGGGTGAAGGGGGCAACATGCATGTGCTACTTGGGTCTGAAATAAATGTATTAATTATTATTATTATCTACATGTACATTTATATATATGGCCTAAAATTTAGTGTGCTGGGAGCAGGCGAAACACAAACATAAGCACATTAACTTGATGGACTCATAACGTAGGTGTGACGGGCGGTAGGGTTGCTTCATTTGTTAAGACAATAAGTTACCGGCAGAAAAAAATAATCATGCTTGTGGAAGCAAGACCATTTAAACAAGAAATCCGAGTGAGTTTCATATGTGAAAACTGTAAAATGCAACTGCAAAGCATTGCATAAATAACTTATCGGTTTCCAAAACTGTCTTCTGCTTGTTAATGCTGGCAATCTAGTGTGAGTAATGCTTGTTGGACAGTAAGGTCAAATGCATCTGCGCCCCCTAATAGAACAACTGGCCCTAGTCTGCCCCACCCCCCACCCCCCAGGTGAAATGGTCTAGAACCTCCCACTGCATTACACCCAGACAATGTAGGTCAGAGTCCTTCTATAAATCACTTAGCACAGGCAGTTTGAGTTTTTCCTACCAGAGCAACTTGCAGACTTCCTGAGGAAAGAAAAGCCTTCGAAAATTTCAGTGTAAATAATCTTTGGGAAATTTTGCATTTGGTAACAGCTCAATACTGTCTGTTTTCGCTCATTCCTGAGGTATTTGAGGCATTCTGCATGTTTCTGGCAAGCCCAAACAGTGGGGTCTTTCACTGGCTTCTGCAAGAAGCTTTTGTGATATGACACTGGGTAAGAGCAGGTCTACTTTCTTGATGGATTAACAAAGAAATACATATACAGAGGTATGGTTAGGTATTGGCCAACATTTAAAGCCAAGTCATACATTTAGACATGGAGAAGGTCAACGTTAATCTGGTAATGGGCAATCTTCCTCTGTCCTTGTGGATTCTTTTCCTTTAGAGTCTAGACAGAGGGTCCCAGACAAGGAAAACAGACACATATTTAAAATGATTCACAAATGTATTAGAGAATAACTTTATAATCATCACAGAATGTGCCAATATCTTGTTGTAAAACTCTTATTTCTATATGACGAAAAATAAGGCAGTCCTACCAATTTATCCATCCATCCCATCCATCCATCCATCCTCTAACCACTTACAGAAATAGGAAATACATAAACTAAAATCAAGCATACTCAAATGAATAGAACATAAAACATGTGAACAACAACCACAGTAACGGACATAACAAACGTATAAATGTTTAAATATTGACCTCTGCTCTTGCCACAGGTTATGGCAGGAGGCTGGTATCTATTGCCTGTTTCTAATATTACATTTCTCCCTCTTCTCCCAAACACCACTGTGATGATCAAAGGCAGCCTGAAAAAGCAGAGCTGCCCCAAACACTGCGTCTTTCATCCCTGCCGTCGTGAACATTCGGTTTCCACGTGAACTGTTCTTTGTAGCACTCGTGTTTTGTGTTCCTTTGGCTTCTTTCATATGGCAAACGGAGCTTGGCGGATGTGTCATTTCTCTGGCTAAAGACCAACGGAGAATGAAATAGCAGTTTTGCTGCTGTGTTTCTGCGGGGAGTGTGCTTTCGCTGGGCCGCTTTGCCCTCTAAAGAGAAACTTTGTACTGGTGCTGATTTTATTATCTATAAATTTAGGATCTCCCCCTACTGAAAATTTATCAAATTTAAAACATCAATATATATGCTAGTGAAACTAAAAGTATGTGAAGTGGACGCAGGCAATTAAATTTCATGTCAAAGACTCATCCGTTGAAGCGATAGTCATTGGCTTTAATGTTAGCAACTAATGCTAAGCCACGCAGTGGCGGGTCCTTGCATGCTCACCTCTCAGGCTCATAGCCAGCCTGGATGCGGGTGGCCGTGTAACGCTGGGCGGCAGTCTCGTGCCCGTGCACATGGGGGTTCCCGTGGACAGCCGGCCGGCATAAGTGCCGGGCAGAATCTGCATCCGTCGGCATCTTCCACCAATCCGCGACCCCGTCTTCGCCAATCCCGTCATACCTGTGCCCCTCCATCTTCAAGAAATTCAGAGCGACGACCTCTCCTCGCTCTCTAACCCCCCGCCCACTCTCTGTGCTCTGCCTGAAGCCCTCGAAGACCAGCAGTCATGCAACGGGTCTCAAAACAATTCACACGTGGTGCTCGGGTAGAGAGAGAGACAGAAGGCTGGGGCTCCACTAGAAAACAAAAACTAAGAACAATATTATCCCACGGAGCACATCGCATCCCATAGATCGACTCCAAGCTTCGTTTCCCGGGGCTCCTCCTGGAAGGTCAGCTGTCCGTCCGAAAGCGGAACCCCCGGAGGAGACCCAGCAGGGAAGCTGCGGCCAGGGGCCGCGGAGACGGGGGCCGAGGACAGTGCCAGTGGGATGCGGCGAGGAGGCGGGATAGAGAGGCAGAGAGCGCTCGGCTCTGGTGTACACCCAGGGGGAGCTCACTCCCAGCTTAACCCTGTTCCTGACCGGAGCGGACGTCACCCTTCACAAAGAGGATTGGAGAACTAAAAAAAAAAAGGGGGGGGGGCTGGAGTATACGGGGGGTAAAATAAAAACACTTAAAGACACTCACTTGCCACTGACAAACCTATCCCTGCAGTAAAGATGCTGCACCCTTACGTATAGGAGCATGTACCCATGTGGCTGCAAGTTTGTGTGAGTGTGTGTGTGTGTGTGTGTGTGTGTGTGTGTGTGTGTGTGCGTGCGTGTGAAGGCCATCTTCCTCCAGGGCACTCCCTGAAGGGTAACCCCATCGAGAGTTCACTGCACAAACACAGCCGGGGAAAATGCCCTAATCATCAGCTGGGGTTGTACAAGTCATGGCGTGCAATATTAAATCAACAGCTTGATTACGAACAAATGTGCTGGCCAAGCTCCGACGAGGGGGGGATACGGTGATATAGGCAACCGACACACACAGCAGCCCTCTGCCCCTGTGGGCTGCTATTTATGACCCCAGGTACTACTCCTAACTGTGTGGATAGAAACCAATTCTTGCAGATTGCACTGAAACCCTCCCAGCATGCCTTTGGAGAAGAGGGGCTACATCGGCCTATTGGAAATAAAATCAGGCCTTTCAAAGTTCTATTGTCAAATGTACAAGCAATGAATTCCTCCAGACTAGTATCATTATACACCAGACAATAAGAACAACTATATATACCAATGAACAAGTAGCACCTTCCCAGACAGCATAGTACATATATGCATGCACATAGCACTGAGGTATGCAGGGACTCTGCCTGTCAGTAAAGGAGGATTGTCTTCTCAGAAAAATGTCCCGCTAACAGGCATGCTGAGTGTATTTTATTTTAGAATTTGTGGAGTAATAGAAATAAATTATGTACATCAATTTTCAGTGGGAGGATGTTTTCTTTGTTTATTCAGGCTTGATGTTGCCATCGTCATAGTAACTGGGCCAGGGTTAGATTCTGCTGGGCCACCTTCTAATGGGGATGACTTGGCATTAATTACACGCTCTATAAACTGAGTTTCTGCTGTCCCCTAAACAGCTAATCTGTTTCCGTAGTGACCCTGAAGTCAGCCAATGGTGTCACACCCTGGCTAAACGTGACCTGCTGTGTCAAAGGCAGTTGGGTCGAACAGGGCCCTTCATGACACCTTGACCTGCAGGTGACTGAATGCTTATGACAGTTTTGGAGCGATTAGGAGAGGAAAGCCTCTTACTCAGAGTCCATAGTCTCCCACCAATGCTGAACTGTTGGTACATGAAAACCAGTGCATACCATATCCATCCTCTTCCATTGCAGGTTAAGTTTCAATGAAGCCCAATGAAATCTTTATGGTTTATATGATACTGCATGATAATGTATATAAGTAAATCTTAAATTGTTTTCTTTCATACTGCCAAGATGAATTCCCAATACATATAGGTTTAACAAATTTTTTACATATTTTCTGATGATATACAGCATTTCCAATCATGATTTATATCAATTTTATATTGATTCATATATATATTATTCATGGTGAATATTTTACAATAGGATATACTTGTTCAGGGGTAACATGCTGACTTCACATCTACAGGGTTGTGGGTTTGAATCCCACTTCTAGGTAACCCCTTGATTTTTTAAAAAGTTTCCTACATTGTTCTGTACTAAGCAGTATTATGGGATGTTAAATCACATAGAAAGTTAGTCGCTATCTGAGTTCCTTAGTACCTTGGAGTAATAAGGAGGTTCACACACACACAAAGTCTAACTGACATGTGGGTGTGACATGAGGCTTTAGTCCTGAGTGCAGTGGGTCCAGCTAAGATCTGAATTCAGCAGAATAACTTAGGGTCCAGAAGGGACGTGTCCACCGTCACATGATGCTTTATCGAACCTCCACCACAAGTATTTCTACACTAGGAAACAAAAAACCCAGCATGTCAGTAACCCAGGATCCAGAGAGGATGCTTCTGCCTGATGGTAAGACGATGCAATATTGAGTTTTCACCACAAACATCCCCGCACTTAGTCATTCTGGGAAATATAAATCTGTTCACTATGCCATCATAGTTTGATGCAAATCTAAATGCGAGAACTATTAAAACAAACGAGAGATCCATCCTGCACAGCCAAGAGATCCGCGACCAGGATGACCGGTTGTAAGATGGATGTAGGATGGATGGATGGACAGATATACGAAAGAGACGTTCTCTTTAAGTGGATAAAGCTTGTAACGTTAATCTTTCGAAAATGCCTCAGCAAAAAAAACATCTAAACATGATTCCTATGCTTGAAATAGTCAGGCACTACTACTAAATCCAGTAGTTCGTAATTACGCATAACTTCCATTTCGGTTAATCCGAACGCATAATTGTCTCCTCACTGAAGCGTCTTCTTATCGTCTTGGATGCCGGGTTCCCTATGGCCATCTAGTGGTCATTGACGTTAGTTTATTTTTAATGAACTATGCAATAACGTATAAAAAGTATATTTAACACAAATAAAGTCGACATGAAACTTTCCCACTGGATTTTATTATTCCAAATATGTATTTTATTCGCCCATATATTATTTTTCTATTTATTATTTGTACATATACAGTTATAATCTGAAATGGGCTATCTGATCAATTTATATTATCAATTACAAGAGAACTTATTCTAACTATTATTCTAATAATAATCATTATCATCTTCATCATCATCGTCATCATCATCATCATCATCATCCATGAAATCAGGCATCGATTATATAGTCTTGCAACAGCACAACAAAAATGGCGGCTTTCATGTGTAAATTTCCTCGTTCTTAAAACACAGCCAAATGCAATGTGAAGGAATATCTCGGCGTATTTCACCATGGAAGATGAATGGGAAGAAGAGGTTAGAGAGATGGATATCTTTATGGTGGAAAAAGTATATTATGACTGCGGTTATGCACGTAATGTTTAATGCCATGAGATACCTGGAGTCATGGAGTAACTATTCATCAAAACGTTTATTTTTGTCTGTTTGCGTTTCTCTTCAATTAGGAACAGCTCGTTCTGGTTGAACTTTCAGGAATAATCGATTCGGATTTTTTAACAAAATCCGAGGGTCAGTGTAAGATCGTGGTAAGTTTCCTCAAAGGCAGTTTTGTTATTTGTGAACGTTATTTTACTTTAAGCCTTGGTGTGTTGTCGTGTGCTGTTTGATCCAGATCTACCCGTTACTTCCAAATAAATGTTCATTAAATACGTTAAATAAGTAAGGAAGCGCGGATATAACCAATGTGCTTCGGCTTGCAGGGAATAGACAGCGAGCAGCCTATGGTGCAGGTCGGGTCTTATGTATTTGCTGGGGAGTATGAAGGTAAGCCCTGAAATCTAAGATTTTACTAACCAAAGTTACGCTGCTTTGCTTTATTACTCACGTTTGCTCTGTATATTCAGGAGGGAGGCGGCCTGATGTTGTAATACGCACCGTCACTTTGGTCGTAGTGCGTTTGTTCACTTGATTTCACCATTACTTGTCACCGATTCCTCTCCTGGCATACGGTGACGTATTTCGCTGGCTTGTTTTCCTCGTAGATGTTCTTGGCACTTGCGTGATCTTCGACGAAACCGATGCGGGTGGTACGTCTATATTGTAATTTTCTAAGGAAAAGAAGAAATTGTGCACTATTGGAATTTCCAGCAATACTTCAGCAACGCTTAAGCAAATAAGATGGCATTATTATTATTTACCTAAATAATGGTTTAACTGAATTATATTTCTGGATGGAAACCGATTGAAAATTGCGTGCTGGGGTTTCCTCTGTTGTCCGTATGCTTGCTGTAGATAAGGAGTGCAGCCCCCAGCTGCAGTACAGGTGCCACACGGTAAAGAAGTTAATGATGCAGCGCACTTTCCTCTCGGAGAACAAGGAGGGAGAACCCAGCTCAGGTAGGTGCCAGGGCTACCCCGCTGTCCCAGGGGATTCTGCTATCCTAACATTTCTGTGCATTATTTACATGCATGTGAGGCCACATTAAATTGCTTATCCTGAAAATATTAAGTGAACAGTCACATAGGAGATTGCATTGTATTGAATTGAATGCCTTTTATTGTCACTATACACATGTATAATGAGATTAAAATGTTCTGTTTGCATTCTGTATGTTCTGACCAGGCCGTGTTTTCCCCACATACTCCAGGCTTCTCCTACAGACCAGAGATCTGGGGCCTCATGTA
>JAODKN010000001.1:5136070-5150872 GCA_026774425.1 Petrocephalus zakoni | reverse complement strand
TGGTAAGTGCAGCAGTTACTTCAGGTTGCTTTTTGAAGAAATTAGTGTACTTTAGTGCAGTTGCTTAAACCTGGAGGATTTGCATGGGACAGATGAAAATCAAAGAGTACAGATTGTGGAAACATGCAAATCCTGACCATAGGACATCTAACACAGGCGATACTGACAGAAACCCTCTGATCTGAGTCACTCCTTTTTATAATGTTTACTTTCTCATACAGAACCCGATGCTATGATTTACAGATCATCTGAACCCCCCATATTTAATTGAGAATAGGACAACATGAAATGTTGGAACTGAGACATTTTATTGCTTTATGGCAAAGATATGCTCAATATGAATTTGATGGCAGCAATGAGTTTAAAAAAAAAGTTGGGAAAGGGGCGACAAAAAAGTTGTGTAATGCTAAATCAAAACACCTGGTTGAGTATCTCACACCTAAATTAATTGGCCAGTAAGATGATGGGGTGTAAGGAGAGCCTCCCAGAGGCAAGTCTCTGCACAGTGAAGGTGGGGAGAGGTTCTCCACTCTGTGGAAGGCTGTGTGGGCAAATAGTGCAACAGTTTAAGAACAATGTTCCTCAGCGTAATTTTGCAAAGCATTTGGGAATTTCACCATCAACGGTGCATCATATCATCATTAAAAGATGATTTCTTAAAAAGAAAGAGAATCCAGAGAAATCTGTTTGCAAGGGACAGGGCCGAAAACCGATATTAGATAACGTTAATCTTTGGATCCTCAGGTGGCACTGCATTAAAACCAAACATGATTCTGTAGTGGAAATCATTGCTTGGGCTCAGGTACACTCCCTAAAACCACTGTCTGTGAACACAACTTGTCGCTGCATTCATAAATGCTGGATAAAGCTTCCATGCCAAGAAGAAACCGTATCTAAACATGATCCAGAAACACTGCGAACTTCTCTGGGGCTGAGCTCATTTAAGATGGACTGAGGCAAAATGGAAAACTGCCCTGTAGTCTGATAAATCAAAAGCATCCCTGATAATATGGGGGTGCATTAGTGTCCTTGGCTTGGGCAGCACAATTAAGGCTGAATGTTATACACAGGTTTTGGAGCAACATATGCTGTCATCTAGACAATGTCTTTTTCAGAGAAGGTCTTGTATATTTCAGCAAGATAATGCCAAACCGTATTCAGTACGTATTACCGCAGCATGACTCCGTAGTAGGAGTGTCTGGGTGCTAGACGGGCCTGCCTGCAGTCCAGGCCTGTCACCCATTGAATACATTTGGAGCATCATGAAATGAAAAGGGTGACGGAACTATTGAGAGAAATCTTATATCAGGTGAGAATGGGACAAGATTTCACTCAAGCAACCAGTCCCCTCACTTCCCAGACGTTTACAGTGTTGTTAAAAGCAGAGGTGATGTAGCACAGTGGTAAACATGTCCCTGTCCCAACTTTTTTTTGTTTCTGGCATCAAATTCAGCATATATTTGTCATAATTTTTTCTTTATTTGATATGTTGACCTTGTTCTGTTTTCAATTAAATGAGTTTATAGTATTTATAAATCATTGCATTGTTTCATAGCAACTTTTTACGCAAACATGGTTATTTGTAAATTCAGTCTTCCAAATATGTGTTTCCTATAATAAGCTGAAATCTTTAGTACTGAACTGAATTAATGAAATTCCCGTGAAATTTCTTGAAATAAATTTTGTTCACATGACACACTGCCTATAATTCAGACTATCCAAAGGACACCCTGGATTTTAGGGCCACTTTGGGCGGGATAAAGTTCTCCTGGCTGCAAGTGCATAGAGGAGCCTTGACAGTAGACCCATTCTTCACTTCATTACAGATCGCTGAATTTGCTAACAATCCCACCTACTTCTGCAGATGTACTAATTATCACATTACTAGCAGCCCTTCATACCCTCAGAGTGCCTCATCAACATTGTGTGTAAATAATTTGTGATTATACTCAACCAAAAAAAAAAACAATTTAACACATGTAATATGTCCTGGGGGATTAAGTCGTAAAGCTTCCAAAAGTACTAATTTGTTGTTCCACTCACCGCGAATAATTGAGATTGTGAAATCTGCAGACTGAAAAGCATGGTGTGTGCGACACTTGTGAGGAAATGCATCCTGTTCAAGAGTCTGAATCTGTGTGTGTAGTTGTGACAGGTCACATTGGTGACAGGTGGCTCTGTGTCTTTCTTAAAGTAACATTTTGACTTCTGGATTGGATTGTTTGGTCAGGGCCTTTTAATTAGTGTCAGAATTAGCCTGCCCGCAGCGTGACGGAGGCTTTGTTGCTATGGTTACTCTGGAATTCAGTGTCTGATGGCTAGGGAGCTGCATTGTGATGTATCGACTGGTCGATAAACTGCTATACATCAATCAGGAATGCAAGGGATTGAACAAAAGCCCCTGACACTGGTCCTTCCACTTACTAGGAGACATGTACAACCATGAGGGTGATCCCCAGGAGCCCGAGTGGGTGAAGACCGAGCGAGAGCAGTTTGTGGAGTTCCGGGATAAGAATAAAGATGGGAGGATGGATAAGGAGGAGACCAGGGACTGGATCCTGCCTTCGGATTACGACCACGCCGAAGCAGAAGCCAAGCACCTGCTGTACGAGTCTGACGCGGACAAGGTGAGTCCAGAATTCTAGATTTAATACATGGAGAAATTCCGTTTCTAGATACATTTTGTCTGCAGATATATGATGCATTCACCAGTGTTGTGTCCTAATTTTTAATTGCAAAAACGAACATTTTTAGAAGTCAAATATGTGCAGGTAGCTAAAGTTCTTTTAAAGCCAAGAATTACTTTCTGAAAATTGTTACATTACAGCCAAATTAGAAAGTGATCGTGGTAGTCGTCGGCCTGTCCTGTATATGAACAGGCTTTCAGATAAATGAATGGATATAAAATTTAACTGTTTTCTGTTTTACTTGTTTCAGGATGGTCAACTCACTAAAGAAGAAATAATCGCAAAGTACGATTTGTTTGTCGGAAGTCAAGCCACTGACTTTGGAGAAGCCCTAGTACGACATGACGAGTTTTAATTCTCCCCCCCACGTGAGGAGGGCTTTTAATGTTGACTAGATAAAGTAATTTATTTTCTGGCTTCCTGCTCAAACACTTGGTCTCAGATAAGACGGTTATGAGGACATCAGATGTATTCCTTTGGTATGTAAAATGCATTTCTACAACCACCCGGTTGTTATACTTGATTATTCAGTTGAAAGACATTTTGACACGTAGTGGGTTGAAAGGTAGCGTGTGCGTTTGTTTGCAATGAATTCTCCCACAGGAGTTCCTTCACAAACTTAAAACAACCAGGTGGCAATTCAGCGTGTTCAGCCTTTAATTGTACAACTTTTAACTTGGGGGTGGAAGCTATTAGGTTGTGATTAAAGCACGGGAGTATGTGATATTGGCTTTGTTAGTCATCTTTTGAAGCCATTAATGAATGAAGAACAAGCTTTGATGTTTTTGTTTTTTGATGACACTTTTTGAATGTTTTATGTTGTGTTCATGTTTTTATAAATCACTTCTTATATGGACCCTTAATACAGATCCATTTAGTTTAACAAACTGAGCTCCACAGTTTTATGGGGCCTTTACTCCTTTTAAGTGTCGTTTTCTTTTTAAGTTCCTGTATTGCAAGTGGGACCTGATCTTAAAAAATGGAGGGAAAAGTGTTAGATGGCTTATGGTAGGTATAGCACTAAATTGAGTAAACATCTGTAGAAATATGGTTTTCCAGTTCAGTATAGCTGTCGGTAGCAACATTCATTTCAGAAGGTGGTTCTCTACCTTGGTGCCAGCAGACTTCTTCGGCAGGAAGAGGGTTTGGTGTACCCAAGCACTTACGCACTTGATTATGCTAATTGCTATTATATGTTAATTGAACTAATTTTTCACTACTGAGGTTGTTGGCAGTTTAATGAGAATGGGGAAAAATTAGTCTGCTGGCACTGCAGTCTTTGTGGACCAGGATGGAAAGGCACAGATCTAGGCCAATGGATGGAGTGAGCCAGGCTAGGGCGATGGATAGAGTGAGCCAGGCTGTCTCTGGGTTTCTCCACCCCCTTACATGATTTTCTTAACCACTGTTCAGAATTCGATGAATTGTCATATAGACCTTTTGTATAGTCTGCATAATGCAATGTTAACACTACTTTTGTTTACTGTATGTAAATTGAAAGCCTGTGTATAAGATTACCTCAATTTGTATGCAAACAAGCAGTAAAATACAAGGATTTGAATCAAGTTCTGTAACTGCATTGTGGTTGGATATTACATTTTTTGTCAATAAAACAAAATCCAATAAACAAATCTGTTCCCCACTCTATAAGCACCAAACTATCACCCCAAGAGTGTTGTCATTTTCAGCATGAACCTAACATTTCTATAATATACTTGGGAAGTATACAGATTACTGTGGATTTTGCTAAACACTCAACAGGAAATTAGTAACCCATTGTACCCAATGAATGCTTGCTTAGTGCTGTGTTGTTTAACATGACAAATGCAACTGTCTAGCTATAACTCTAAGAGGATAATGATTAGAAAGACAATGAAAGATGAATCACTGCAGATTACATTTGGTCCGTAAAATGAATACTTCATACTGTCGATGGCTGGATAATTTAAGCAAAGCCAGTTCCCAGTTGAGTTACCCTTGTCCCATACTTTGCCATCACATTCTGTTACTATATTTGCCCAACAGTTTTACTACATTGGAGTTTCAAAGGCAAAATATTTTGTGGGCTAATCCAGGCTACACTGAAATCTGTTGGTAGTTGAGACTATGCCTTTTTAAAACATACTCTGACAAAAGAAATTACATTGTCACGTTGGGTAATTATTGTATAAGAATCTGAAGTGTTTTCCCCAAAACTGTTAACTTTATTTTTTTTTTAACTTATACCAGATATCGGAGTTAAGAGCTTTCAGGTAAGATACACTTTTAAACGGTAGCACTCATATTATGTAATATATTGTCAGTAAAAGACTGACCAGATAGTCTACAGATTGGTTGTAAAGCTTTTGTAATTCAGGATGACTGTATCTGCTTTATTTCCAATTATCCAGTTGAAGGTCACCAATGGTGCCTGAGCGTTGCCAGATTTAACATTCCAGCAGGGCACGCAGATAACTATAGACCTATCAAAAGCAAGGGCAGCCAGCAAATGTGTTGTCATCAGGCCAGTGCAAGATGGGCCATATGGTCTGATGGGGCACAACATAGCACCATAGGCTAACCTTACTGGACATAGCTCAAATCAGTAATTAACCATTTCTCTTCAACACTGTTCAAAAAAGGCATAAAACAGATGCCATAAGAAACCTCATGTAGTCTGAATAAATGTAATCACCTACAACTGGTGGCATACAAGTTTCTAAGGAAAACAATAAAATCCCCAGAAAAGAATGACCTGTTACATTCTTGACTGATTGTGAAAGCACAAAGATCAAGCCCGTTAATCAGATGCAATGTTCCCTCCTCAACCTTTTTTATTTTGCACAAAAGGTTTAAGGGGAAGGTTTGTCTCTATATGACTAACAGCAGCTCAGATTTCTCAGTGTAAGTGAATGGGGAAGTAGACAGGATTCCCCCTACAGACTGTGTGATCCTACCGACAGTGACTTTACACATGGGGAATTATAGAGCATCAAAAAACTGAATCAAAACCCAAGTAATGTACGGTTACTGGACATGGATTCAGAGTATGGCAAGGAGGCTGGATGGCTCAGGATGACCCAGACAAGTACTCTGGGTTTGCCGAGAATGAATCCTCATTAATTGTTACTTAAATGTAGTGCATCGAGAATATCCAGGTGTATTTAAAACTTAACACAGTTTATTATAACTGAAGGCAGGGGGCTCATCAACCTTTCTGCACACGTACTCCTTGGTAAAAAAAATGCATTTTAATCACAATGTCCGTCAAAATATGCCATGATATTGATACCTGGTTGAGGCAGTTTTATAACGCCTATGAACGAACAGTTCCAAAAAAATATCTGCTCTGATGGCGCTGTGGACGGCATGTACCATTGGCAGTAGCTCGCGGCCCGCCATAAAGTTCCAGCGAAGAAGAGAAAGGGGAAGCGCGCGTATTTTGTGTAACCTCAAATGGTGTCCCCCCAGGTCAGCGAGACGCTGACTTTAGTTCCCCCTGCTTCATTTCTAGACGGGGGCGTTTACCGAGAACACGCGGGGATACTGTGTGTGTGTGACTGATATGGCGGTTAGACCAGTTCGCACGAGAGCCAAGTAGATATTAAAAAGGCGTATATTTTAAATTAACAATATATTTGCATTACACTATTTTTTTGCCTTTCGTCGTAGTACGGAGCCATGGAGGGTGAAAAGCCGTCCCTTGCATTAGTTTACCATGCAGTGCAGGCTCTGTATCACGATCCGGATCCCGCCGGCAAAGAGAGGGCGTCAGTGTGGCTCGGGGAGCTGCAGAAGTCGGTAAGGATCGCGTAGGAAAGTCCGAGGCTGCAGCGAGGCCGACACGTAGCTAGCCTGGAAATGCGGCTGAGGCGGAGCGCCTTATTTAGCTCGGCTAACCGAAACGAACGCGCAGCCCGTCATCCGCGGCCGATGCGTTCGGGCAATTAGAAATTAAATCATGAAGATATTTGGTTATTTTTTAAATGCTTTATAAGCACATTATGGCACGCCGGAGAGTCCTTTGGGGATTTATTTAAACAGGAAGCGATGCTGGAAGGGTTGAATTAGCGAGCCTGCTAGCCGCTCTCCCAACGCAGCAAATGTTAATAAACGGTAATAATAAAAGTGTTTAAACGTGTTTGTGCTGCAGTTATTTACAGCCAAGCCCGGATAGCTGTAAAACGCTAGCCTTAGTGCGGCTAAGCTAGTCACTCTGGTCATTCTGTGGTACTTTGGGGAGTAAGTATTGGGAGTTATATCTTTTTGGGAGAATAGTTCTTTTTCTCTAGGATTCCCTTCTGGAAGTAGTTGCTTTCCATGCGGGGTAGCTGTTGCTTTGGCCATTTATTTCCTATGCTGTGTCGTTCCGGTTCCCACATCCATTAGCCTGTAGCTCGCAGGAAAAGCGAGCCCCCCGCACCTATAGTTATTATTAGCAGGCGAGCCGACCCCCCGTAAGCCTCCCGCCGGCGGCTGCGTGCGGGGGATTCGCATTTTCGCCGTCCTTCGGGTGATTTTGTCATTTTGCAGCTGACAGGTTCTCATGGCGAGGGAAAGGCTGGGGCTTTTATGGCTTTCTGGCGAGCGGAGCACTTCGGGAACCGGCCGTGACAAGTTGGAAGTCAGCCGTACTTTCATTTTCCTGAAATGACCATTACCCAGCTCGGAGCTGTTGGAGAACGAGGGGAAATCGTTTATTGCTCGTTTGGGGGGGAAAAGTAAACGACGATTCTCTTCGTGCGATTTAATAAGCTTGTTTTTTTTATACATGATAACAATCTAGTTAGTAATATTTGGGCTGAACTTGACAAGGATGCGAGTGATATGACCTGTCTGTCATGCCTGATCCCATCTTTGTGGATGTAATGTTTCGGTTCGCTGTACTTTGAATTGCCAAAAAAGTATTTATCCTTGTGTGTTTTTTTATTTTAAGTACGCTTGTACGGAGCAAAATTCACTTTTGGTTAGATCTTCCGTTTAAGGGTGTATCTTTAAATAGGGACTGTCTTGTGGGGGTGACGCAAGTCCTTCTTGCAAGCGGTTTTTGATGCTTGTCAGTTAGTCAGAAACTTTAGGGCTTTACTGAGCTACGGTCAGACCCTTCGTTCAGATGAGAAAGTCTTGAGGAAATAGTCAACCTTCCAAACAGTAGGTCTCTCACCAAAATCTCTTTGTGCAAGACCTGAAATCTTCCAGGTAGTTCCCAAGAATCCTGTGATGATATCCAGGGTTCTGCTGACCTCCCTTGCCTAACCTGAAATCAGAGTTAATAACTGCTGTTATAAAGAAGGAACGGGTGGAATCCGTGTCATAGCAGGTCAGAAAGCACCGGCCAGTATGCAGAATGCGAATTCCTGTGTCAGATTAGCCAGAAACCATCAGTGTGTTCTTCAGGGCTCTGGATTCGTGTGGCGTTTTGGCTAACGTCGATATGATGAAAGCCAAGCACTGAGTTTCACAATGACTGCCATACTGACACTCTGTGACGATCATGAGTGTGGTTCATGTCTTTTTAGTAGACTTGCATTATTAGTAGAATTTTATTGTCGGGCTTCATTCTGATCTGCATAGAACTCTGGAGCAGAACCACAGTTCTCCTGCCTGTGATGTTCAGATGAAGTGTGCCTGGGTAGCTAGATCATGATTCAGAACACACTACTGGCTCTATATGAAGATGGTTCTGCACGTGCTACTCAAAGTACACACCTGGAGTATTATTAACACCCTTTTGTATTTTTGTCCTTTTCCTTGGAGTAATTCTGGTCTGGTTCTGGCATTGCTATGTAGAATTATTGCTGGAGATATCTATAGATCACTTGAGCATTTTGTTTAAGCTGCTAGAGTGATCTTTACGCACATGCTTAGTTTGGGTCGATAAGCTTCAGTCTGACCTTGGTAGGTTAGGTCTGGGAGCTCGCTGGGTTTCCCTTTGCTTGTAGTTTTCTTTTTAGACTTGATGATGACTCTCAGGTTGTTGCTGATTCTCGACGTGGTGGCCAAGTCCTTCAGCGCCATTCATCTCTCCCCTGGTGCCCGCAGATGTATGCTTGGGAGATTTCGGATCAGCTCCTCCAGCTGAAGCAAGATGTCGAGTCATGCTACTTTGCGGCGCAGACGATGAAGATGAAGATACAGACCTCGTTCTATGAGCTTCCGGCCGAAACCCACATCGCGCTGCGTGACTCGCTGCTCTCTCACATCGAGAATCTCAAGGACCTCTCCCCGATCATCATCACCCAGGTACTGCCTCAAGTTCAAGCTCTCTGGACCCACCAGTGGGCTGTCGGGTAATGTGTCACCATCGTTGATGTGGGTAATGATACAACAAAGTTTTACTCATTGGGATGTGATTAAACTGGTTATTGTTGACAAAACTGACATAAACTTCATAACTACATTACGAGTCTTCCTGCTTGCTGTCACATTGTATTTAATCTCAGTGAGGATATGCTTCTGGACCCAAACTGATTGGGTCAGCAGTACCCATTGTCATCCTCATGACCTGATCTGAATTGTTTGTAGACTCGGTTGCTGGTGTGCTGGTCCCTTTGATAATGTTGAGCTTTTTATCCTGCCCTTTGGCTTTTGTTGAGTCAACTAACTACTAGTGACAGTGATGAGAAGTTTGTTCTCTGTGACTTGGTCTTGGCTTATTGATGACTGAGTGCTGGGGGGACTGCAGATGTTGGACTGATGTCCCTGTCTTCCCCCTCAGCTCGCTCTCGCCATCGCGGATTTGGCTCTCCAGATGGCATCCTGGAAGGGCTGCGTTCACACACTCATCGAAAAGTAAGTTTGCTCCTCTATCGGTCTCGCTTAGTCCATCTAAACATATACCACAATATATTTTTTAATATGTTTAATGCACCTAAGAACCTATGATTTCAAGATGTTTTATTGACCACTTACTGCAAGTGCATCAGAATTTTAACTTGTTTGGCCACACTTAGTACAAAGAACAACCATTTATAAATGAGGAATAAATAACCAATAGATGTACAAGTAACTGTTATACACATTATAATTGACATAATATTGCTGTGATATAGACTTTTGGAGAACTTATTTACATGGTAAGCAAGGAAAAATCTCAGTCTGGGATGTAGCCGTCATTGCCTTGGCCTCACTGGTCGTACATGGTGACGTCCTTCCCATGCTCAGGTACAGCGGCGACGTCTCCTCCATGACCTTCCTGATGGAAATCCTGACTGTGCTGCCGGAGGAAGTCCATAGCCGCTCCCTCCGGATCGGGGCCAACCGGCGCACGGAGATCATCGAGGACCTGGCTTATTACTCCGGCACTGTCGTGGCCCTGCTGGTAAGGTTGCTTACCTTCTTTTACGTTAGCCCTAAATGTACCTCTTTGAAATGATGTGTGTATGTATGTTATGGAAATCAAAATTGGGTTTTTAAGTATAAACTAATAATTTTTTGCTTAATCAGGCTTCTGCATTTAAACAATGTCTACTCACGTTGGGAAAGCCAGTAAGAAGATTAAAGCTGACCATGTGTGAATGTATAGGTGTTGTCCTGACCCCTCTCTTCACCCCCTTCCCCAGGCGTCGTGCGTGGAGAAGACCGGTAGTAATGAAAAGATGCTCATCAAGGTTTTCCGCTGCCTGGGCAGCTGGTTCAACCTTGGGGTCCTGGACACCAACTCCATGGCCAACAGCCAGCTGCTTATCCTCCTTTTCCAAGTGCTGGTGGGTCCCCCTTCTGACTAATCAAACACCTTGCGGATGTTTGATTTCCACACGCGCCTGAACACGCATAACTGCGCCACCTTTACCCCCGCAGCAGAGGGACGAGACCCCCACCAACCTGCACGAGGCGGCCTCGGATTGCGTGTGCTCGGCACTGTACGCCATCGAGAATGTGGACAGCAACATGGCGCTGGCTTTGCAGCTGTTCGGAGGTGTCCTCCTCCTAGAGACAGCCTATCACATGGCTGTGGCCCGCGAGGACCTGGACAAGTAAGGCTGGGTTCCGGCATTCTGATACCCCTGTTACTTCTGTTGGATGTCCATTTGGTGGTGGTATTTTTGCAGTAGCTGCTGTATTTGTAAGGTAGTTCACATTCTTCGTTCTGTAACTAGTTCTCTAGCGGGACCAAGGTCTGATTTGGGATCAGTTGTGGTAAAGGAGAGGGGCATGTATGGGAGGTTTGGCTTAGCCGGACCAGCTAGTCAGCTCTAGCGGACCAACGCGGGTGTGTTTGTGTGCGCCCTCGTGTGGCAGGGTGCTGAACTACTGCCGCATCTTCACGGAGCTGTGCGAGACCCTCCTGGAGACGATTGTGCAAAGTCCCGGCCAGGGCATGGGGGACCTTCGAACTCTGGAGTTGCTGCTGATCTGCGCGGGGCACCCGCAGTACGAGGTGGGACACATGCCAAGCCGCCGGCGCGCATAACCACAAGTGTGCAAGCAATGGCCTCTGCACAGGCAGAGCCAAGCTGCCGTTTCCTGACCTCGTCGTGGCGCCTTCACCGTTAGGTCGCCGAGATCTCCTTCAACTTCTGGTACCGGCTGGGGGAGCGCCTGTACAAGACCAACGACGCTGTGCTGCACGGAATCTTCCGGCCCTACATCCAGAGGCTGCTGCATGGGCTGGCCCGCCACTGCCAGCTGGATTCTGATCATGTGAGTGGTCATGTGACCACATACACGTGTTTATATGCAGACCGCGACACATTCTATAGATGCACATCTCTGTTCTGAGCCTGCATTAAAACACTTTCACGTTTTATGTGCATCGTGCTAACCGATAATAGAATATTTTTTTTCTCCCTCTTATTCACTTGAAGGAAGGAATACCTGAGGACACGGATGATTTTGGAGAATTTCGGATGAGAGTCTCGGATTTGGTGAAGGACGTTATTTTCCTAGTGGGGTCGATGGAGTGTTTCTCGCAGGTGAGGAGGATGAGTCTCTGCCACTTTGGAAACACTGCTCACACCTTTTTATGCAAATACCCAACGCAGAGTGCGGGTGTGAACAAGCGTTTCTGTTGTAATAAACAAATGTCGCATTTGTGTAGCTTCCTCATTTTAGCCATTTGCATCTCTGGCTGTTTTTCATAAGTACTGGATGTGAGCTGGTCACCACCAATCTCTCCACTCATGACCAAATTTCCGGTAAGGCAGCAAGCTTAAAATGCGTGACGGCTAAGATTTCGAACCGCCCGTTTCTGCAGCTGTACTCCACACTGAAGGAGGGCAGTCCGCCTTGGGAGGTGACTGAAGCTGTGCTCTTCATCATGGCTGCCATCGCCAAGAGTGTCGATCCGTGAGTTGGATAAGGCGTACTTGGCTGGGCTCGGTGTCCGAGCAGAACGCCTGTGGGCATTTTTGTGGGTGGAATGCAGTTATTCCAGAGAAATATCTCTGGCAATATGGGAAAACATTAATGTTGCTCTTAGCTTGCACAGACCTTTACTCATTATCAGGTAATACTGATGGATAGCTTTGTTGAAATTATTAAGCTGAGGTGCCATGCTAAGAGGCATAGATGTAGACCCTGGTTTGATTGTTTGATGTCTGCTCTTCAATGAGGTTCATGCTAAGCTCAGCCGACCAAGTTTTCTACTTTTTTTTACGTGATCGTATGAATGTCTTTTGCACTGCCCAGTGAGAACAACCCGACGTTGACGGAAGTATTGGAGCAGGTGGTCCTGCTCCCCCAGACGGTCCATATCGCTGTCCGCTACACCAGCATCGAGCTGGTGGGGGAGATGAGCGAGGCAGTCAACCACAACCCCCGCTTCTTAGGTGTGTGCTTAGCGTGGTAAAGCTAACTTTGCAGTCAGTGAACTTTACTGGACCTCAGACTTGTTGGATGTCTTGCTAGCATTTTCCTGTTGATTTTGGTACAATGAAAACATTCTCATCTCCTGTGATACCCCCTAGTATCTCCCAGTCTGATCATGTGCCTATCCGCGTTTACAGACCCGGTGCTGAATTACCTCATGAAGGGCTTGGGGGAGAAGCCCCTGGCTTCGATGGCGGCCAAAGCCATTCTCAGCATTTGCTCCGTGTGCCGGGACCACATGGCCCAGCACTTCCAGGGTCTGCTGGAGATTGCACGCTCCCTTGACTCCTTCGCCCTGTCCACAGAAGCTGCAGTCGGCCTCCTAAAAGGTACTCTCTTCAGAGGGGTCCGGGGAATCGCACATGGAATATAAAGTTGTCCCCACAAATGCATTCCTCTCCCATAAAAATCATAAGGGCTCCTAGTTCAAACTGTGACTATCTTTGCCCTAAAAAGTCAGTTATATTGTCATTGCCCACATGTGCCAAGAAATGAGGAATAAAGCTGTTAACCTCACAAGTATTAACAGAACTGACTGTAGATTTTGAATAAAAAGTAACATTTAAAAATGCAAGAAGTGCAACACTCAGTTTCCTGAGTAAGGTGTAAGGGGCATCAGTGACGTCTGTGAGCCTGGTACCACCTCAACAGATGTGTCCCAGTCTGGAATCCCTGGGTTTACCAGCCTGTGATGTTTGCATTGCTCTCGTGTAAATGTAAATTGAGTGTGTAATAAATGATCTAATTTTGCAGGTACCGCGTTAGTCTTGGCACGTCTCCCACTTGAGAAAATAGCAGAATGTCTGAGTGATCTATGCGCTGTGCAGGTCATTGCCCTTAAAAAGGTGGGTGCCCCTTGGCGTTTGAGCCTTCCGCTGTATATTTAGCAGTTGTGGTTTACATGCTGATATTTCCTGTCCACCTCCACAGCTGCTTTCTCAGGAGCATAGCAATTCCAAATCTGCCGACCCTACGGTTTGGCTGGATAGGTTAGCGGTCATCTTCAGGTAAGTTTTCCACTCCGTCCAGCAGGTGGTGCTGTTACCTCAGCAGACTCGTCTGCTATTAAGAGAGATCTGTAGAGCAGCTCTGTTCTGTCTTCCAGGCACACAAACCCCATAGTGGAAAATGGACAGATGCATCCGTGCCAGAAGGTCATCCATGATGTAAGTGGACTCTGCCCAGTGTGCGGCAGGGTGGCTGGCGAAGCAGGTGCTGACCTTACATAACCCCCTCCCCTGACCCCCAGATCTGGCCCGTGCTTTCGGAGACACTGAACAAACACCAAGCCGACAACCGCATCGTGGAGCGCTGCTGTCGTTGCCTGCGCTTTGCCGTACGGTGCGTGGGCAAAGGTTCTGCCTCGCTGCTGCAGCCGCTGGTCACGCAGGTGTGTCCCGATGCCCGCGGCCGTCTCTGCCCACCCAAAAGGCGCTGTGTTCTTCATGAGTGAATGTTCCACGCAGATGGTGGGCGTGTATCGCGTGTATCCCCACTCCTGCTTCCTCTACCTGGGAAGCATCCTGGTGGATGAGTACGGAATGGAGGAGGGCTGCCGGCAGGGACTCCTGGACATGCTGCAGGTGCCCGGCTCGCACGTCTTCAATATTCTAGAATCGGCCTCATTGACTCGGTCACCCTTGCCAGCCATCTTCCAATGGAATTTGTAGTGATTCGACGTTGGAGCTATTACTCAGATTTTGACACTGTCCCCCACTGCAGGCTCTCTGCATGCCTACCTTCCAGCTGCTAGAGCAGCCCAACGGCTTACGGAACCATCCGGACACAGTCGATGACCTCTTCAGGCTGGCCACCAGGTACTAAGGGCAGGGCTTGTCAGAGGCTCTTCTATGCTAGTACCACTGAACCACAACAAACTACTTCTGCTGCTTTTATGAATAATTGGATGATGGAGAATTATCATTGGCTACGCTGGGAGCCAATAGGAAGTGGGTTAAACCTACTGGTCATTGACGTTTTAATTCCACCCTCTGTGGTCCCATATTAATCGTGCGTTCCATTATCCTCGGAGCGCAGAACTCAGAATAACGTCACATCCGCTAAAAACTCAGGGGAAACTGAGTCGGATGCATTCCACTTGCCGAACTCGGATCCAAAATGGGAGCCTCCAAGAAAGTGGCTCCTGCGCTAGCTCTTTCGGAGTACGAACGGCTCCAAGCGTATTCTGTTCACCGTAGCAACACATCTATCGACTACAATAATGCTGTACGGTGTACACAGCTTACGATGTTGACTCAAACAGCACTAAAGTGCTTAAAAATGTAAAATATCACAGCACCACCTACAGTCTTTGCACTGGGCAGCC
>JAODKN010000001.1:5115177-5134963 GCA_026774425.1 Petrocephalus zakoni | reverse complement strand
TTACCGCTCTTGCCATTCCCGCAGGCATGCATGGTGTTACCGCTCTTGCCATTCCCGCAGGCATGCATGGTGTTACCGCTCTTGCCATTCCCGCAGGCATGCATGGTGTTACCACTCTTGCCATTCCTGCAGACAGGCATGGTGTTAGCTCTTTCCACATTCCCGCAGGCATGCATGGTGTTACCGCTCTTGCCATTCCCACAGGCATGCATGGTGTTACCACTCTTGCCATTCCCGCAGGCAGGCATGGTGTTAGCTCTTTCCACATTCCCGCAGACGTGTGGCGTTAGCTCTTTCCACATTCTTGCAGGCATACACAGCATTAGCACTTTCCACATTCCCGTGCAGCCCTCTGTATAGCGTCCTGTCCATTGGCTATATTTTTAAGTTTAGAAACACATAGAATCAGAATGTATTGGACACTGCCACGGAAACTTAATTAAAATTTTGCTCTGGCTGGGAGGGTTAGCTGAACACAAGGTGACCACAAGGTGGCGCGTTATGCACAGTTTCAACAGCAGAGTTCCAATGGTTCTTGCGATACCTTTTCATCAGATGTTAATTATCCCATCTGTTGTATGCATCACCTGTCAGCTGTCTGGCAGAGCGGCTGTACTTTCAAGAGGAGTGTAAATGACAGCCTCTAATGAAGCCTCTGTGATATTTCCAGACGTTCTGCCGGTGGTTGGAGAATGCCCTCAAGGGACTCCCCAAGGAGACGTCCGGGGGGGCGGTGACTGTCACCAACAAGCAGCTCACGGATTTCCACAAGCAGGTCACCAGGTGAGTGCTGGTACAAAGGGTGTGTCTTGTGGTTTCATCTCGACCTTGTCCACCATATGGACTCGATCACTTCAGTCACGCGGAGTACAGAAGATTGGCCGCGCCCGAGCCGTCTGAGTACACATCATGCCTCACCGTTACGGAGAATGTTCATTGTGGAGCCGAACGTGAGCGTTTCTCTGCTGCCGGCTGATGTGCTGTGACTCACCGCACCGGTACCCTGGGGCCTACGACACAGTCTGCAGCTACAGAACTGAATAACCCAAGAACGGGAAGCAGAAGTGAAACAGATTTCCCGTGGCCATTTTGAGGCCCTCTGAGAGGTCGTCTTTCCGGCCCTGACTAACGGGGCCTGGTGCTGAAGCGTGTTAAAACTCGCCAGTGCCCCAGCTTCCTTAGTCTGAGGAAGGAGCATTTCCTGGGAGCCACACTGGTTATTTTTGGGTTATTTATTTAATGACTTATTTATAATTCTGGGTGTGGGCATGCCCAGACGGGCAGGCAGGTCACTGGAACGCTGGGGAACCTGTGCAGGAGATCCAGCTGGATTCCTGGGCAAGTCTGAGCAGGACCTGGTGCTGCAAGCTCCTGCCTCCCTGTCCTCCCTTTTCCAGAAAGTAGGCCAGCTTCAGCAGTCTGACTGCATGTCAGCTTCCCAGGTTCCTAGCTTCATCCTAGATACACGCCTGTTCCATGGCCTTACATATTTTTGTTGTTGTTAAATTTAGTGTTTCTCAGTCTGGTCCTTGAGGAGCCCCAGACAGTCCACATTTTTGCTCCCTCCCAGCTCCCAATGCACCTGCATCAGGCATCCAGTGTTCCTGATTGGCTGGGAGCTGGTAGGGAACAAAAATGTGGACTGTCTGGGGGTCCTCGTGGACTGGATAGAGAAACATTACCCTAGTTGGCCCAAAGTGCCCTGGTGCCCTGCAGTTAGAAATGAAATCGTTCAGCTTGGCAGAGCCGTTGAAAGGTGGTAATTCGCTACTGAGAGCTTGACAGTGACGGGTCTGTGTTGATGTCCTCCGCCTACATTTTTATCACAACATGCACACTTTGTCTGCTCACAGTGCTGAAGAGTGCAAACAGGTGTGTTGGGCCATCAGAGAGTTCACAAGGCTGTTCCGATAGCCGCCGCGAGACCAGGTAAGAGCAACGTCTATCTGCTCACACTCTGATCCTCTGGCTGCTAACAGTCTGTGCATCATCCATATCCAGCAAGCGCAACTGAATTGTTTTGATGCATTTAATAGTGCACCAGGTTTCATGTAAAACATTGCCATATTTAGTCTGAGATTGCACCATTGAGTCCTTCTGCAAGACCATTGACCCCCCCCCCCCCAGAGGGATTATCTTCTAAAAAAATGTACGTCACTTTGGATAAAGGGGTCTCCTAAACAGAGAAACTGTAAACGTTTCAGTGGTTGTCTTGGATCATTTGTTTGTGTTGTGTATTACACACATATGTATGTATGTGCCTTACTTGTAATTTGGTTGTGATTTTAATGGCCTTTCTTTCTCTCGTAGGACAATCTTTCGACTGAGACGCAGAGAGGCAGTGACGTGGTAACAGAATGACCGCCGATGGACCTGGGTAACTCCCTGATGATTCTGCTCATTGGAGAGCCAACACGATGGACCGCAGACGCAGGACGGATTACTTGTGCGTGTGAGGTCCCTTAGAGATGGCACCCCCAACCCCTGCCACATCTTTGCCCACATAAAACTATGGGGTGAGGGGGCTAAGGCTGCTTTTCTGAGGAACTTTTCCCAAGGCCAGATTTACGGTAGCGAACTCGTTCGGCTGGATTTCATCAGATCTCGGATCCATTACAGGCGGGGCGGGCCACTGAAGAAGGATGTGCCTGGCTGTGAATGCAAAAGGCAATATTTTTTTTTTTTTTTTTTTAAATGAATGATTTATTTTCATGGATGGTCCGAACAAACACGGCTCACTCTGAGCCACTAGGAGGCAGCGCAGAGCCATGGACTCTAGCCGGACAGACAGCCCAGACAGCTAGGGGATCTGGGGTCTTTATTAAAGGGACACTTCAGGTCGTGGGGTCAATTTTAATGGTTTTTTTTAAACGGCGGTGGGGAGTTTTATCGTTTTAGTTGCCAGAACTGTTCCCCCCCCACCCCTCCCGAATTGCGATGTGAGAACAGTATCACCAACGGGGCCCGAAGCTGGACACACGTTGTGCCGTCCAGTGTTGTAACCATCTTGAGAATAAAAGAACCACGAACTGGAGGACTGGCTTACTAGTGTCTTTACTGCCGAGCTCTGGAGCTCACGAGAAGATGAGTAAGACGGGTTCCCAGCTCCAGAGCTGTTGGGTTTGGTCTCCACGGGACATGCGTTATGCGCTGCGGTTGCAACACAGCTGAAGCATTTGTTGAGGGCAATGAGAGACTGTATTATACAATTGACCATTTTTCCAAGCACTAATGCAATCCAGCATGTCACACCTGAGGTTGAGATTAACTGGAGGATAATGGAACATTATTTGATTAAAAATAATCCCATCTTTTGAATATTTTTGCACACATACAGTTCATTTAGGTCCTTAATATACAGTGTAATTCTACATTAGGGTTCCTTGGTCTGGTAGGAACCTTTGGAGAAAAGTCAGCTGGTACCCTCTGGGGCCTGTATCACAAAGCTGGATCAGCAAGAGAACTTGTTGGATTTAAAGTAGTCTAGGCCAAGTGTAAGTGAACCAAATGCTCCATTTAAACTTGGCTACTTTAAATCCAACACATGATCCAGCTAAACAAGAAATCCTGCTTTGTGATTCAGGCCCCTGGTCTTGTCTGTCATTCACTGTTGTGATGCCTCCTCTTCCAAACATGAAAACAAAAGGTTTTTGTAGATGATTATTTGATACATTTTTCAACTTGAGAACTTTCTTCACTCAAGTTCTTAAACTTGGATTTACCTGTCATACTACCTGCTTCTTTGGTTTGCAGTCAGTAAATAAACCAGGGCCTTTGACCAAATGGCACCTTCTGATTGGGTTCACTGTTTCTTGCTGTTCCAGGATGAAACTGGCCCTCCGGTGCCTCTCAGTTTTATTAAAGAAACTTTATTTTTTTCCTTCCATTATTAATGTCAAACATGAAACTGTACACTCAAATGGTTCATGGAGAACAAGTACATTTAGTAAACAGCCTGGATCCAGGGCTGCACAGCACAACCACAGTTGGGTTTGGACCAGCTGCCAGCAGATAAAACAGGAGGGATGTGTCCCAGCGAGGAGAAGAGCAGGAGATACTGTCCTGATGTGGAGAATGCTGCGTAGAGGGTTTAGTGACCAATCTGTTGGGGCGGCGCAATCCATGGGCCCTGGACATGCTGGTTCTGCAGCAATCTGTGCAGCTCCTTGAAGCGCTCTACCGTCTGGTCCTTGAGGTCAGGGTTGGAGATCTGTAGACGAATGCTGTCCATTGACCAGGAGAGCTCGCCCGAGAACATCTCTGTCAGGATCCGTGCCACCACTGGAACCACCTACGAGCAGGGACATGCGAGCGTCATTTTCTGTAATCTTAAACTTATTGCAGGAAAAAAAACAAACTCTCACATGAAGACCTACCACATTCTCAATTAACAATGGGGAAACCCCCCCACGCAACAGCCAGTGAAGGCACGACCACGAAAGATCACAGCTATTGCTCAAAAATAACCAGGCTGCTTACTTCTGTTTTTTAATTCATATGGTCGTTTCGCTTTTTGGAGGACTAATTATACCTGGACAATGATTAGCTTCTTCTCCTTGGGCTTCTTGTCTGGCCAGTCTTCCCCGAAACAGAAGTAGATTTCAAAGGGAGGTGGGGTTGGCGCTTCGCTTTTTTGGTACAAGATCAAGTCTGCCACACAAGAGAAGAGGCACTTGAGTAACTAATATCTAACAGAATCCTATAATTACAGGCTCCCTCCCTGCTGGTGTCTGCTCAATGCCCTTGCTGACACTAGGAGAAGCAGAATGACAGGAAAAAGATTTGTGGCTGTGGAAACCAGGCTTGGCGAACTGAAGGAGCACTTGGAACAAAGTTGAAAAGCAGGAGCAGTCTGTGGCAGCCCCTAACCCCCAAACACATGCACAACTCAATTGCAAAGTGTACAAATGCAACATTCATGAGGTTTGACAGATTCTCAGAATTAAAAAATTAACAACATAACCTGCACCAGCTACCCCTCACCGTGGAGGAATGTGTCAAGGCTAAACACCCGGATCTTCTTCTCCCTTTCCATGGGGTTGGGTGTGGCTTGCTCCAGCACTCCTGGTCCTGACCAGAACACTTTGCACTGGCAAAGGCGGACAGCATAGATGTCCTGCCCATGAATCTCCAGGATGAGGCCACGGTCCATCACGTCTAGCAGATGCTCAGTGTAGAAGCGCTGCTTGTCATTAGGGATCTCCGCAGCACTGGGGAACCGAACCTGGTGCAGCGTGACTGGCCCAAACAGGTCCACCTGCTCTGGAGTGGCCTCCAGGTTACCATAGTACAGCCGACATCCCTGTGGATTGCTGACGGTCAGTGAGCCGGCCGTCCTGCCTCTGTACTGGAACTTGATGTCCAGGTCAGTCACTGTTGGGTAGAGAGACAAAACCCATGTCAATGGGTTTGATCTGTCAAAAGACTACAAGCTGTGCAGGTGGGTAGACTTTAGAATTTTTGGTCTTCAGTAGGGTCTATGCCAGGAAGACCTTGGATTGACATAATAGTGAGGATACCAACAAATTATTTCAATAAAACAGCAGGTTACTACCAATAACCAATTTTACAAAGCGGTCTGGTTGAATTTCCCATGCGAATTTAGCCGCGGCACAAGACATCAAGGGGACTGTTGGACTTACAGGGCAGCATGTGGGGGCTGCTTAGCAGGTCATAAATGCAGGGCTGCCCTGGCGGCACCTCTGGCATAGGGCTGTCCTCAATGGCCACTGGGAGCGAAGCCACAGGAGTGTCCGTTTGTCCCGGAGCGATGCCATTGCCTCCTCTGCCGCTATGTGTGAACCCCCCCTGCCTCTGGTCAGTCACCATCGGTACATGGCACGGATATTCTGGTAGGGCCATGGCGATGCCCCCATTGAGGTGGCTGGAGACCTGCATCATCGGGAGGTGGGCCGGGTGGTAGCCATCAGCCATGGGAGACTGGATAAAGGGCACTTCACTGTTGAGTGCATGCACCGCCGGATAACTGGGAGCCTTGGCGATCCGGTTTTCTGCAAATCAGAGCAGAGGCCAAATACAGCCATTGGGATTAGAAAGCATGTTCGCATCCCGCTTGCACCAACACCTGACACACGTATGACTAATCCCGGCCACTCCCTTAGGGAGCATTCCACGCCCAGAGAGATTCTGACCACGCCCACCCACACCTCTGTTTTCTACCCGTTGTCTGACCTCATCTCTATAAAAAGTGATAATTGAATTTAAAATTGAGAGGCGTGTATAAATTGATTTAATTTCAGAAAGTGCAGAACAAAATGCTGGCAGAACCCCAGTAAAAACTGCCAATATAGCCATAACAGAACAAGAGTCTTACCAATAGATAGTCCAACAATGTTTGGAAGCTGAAAAAGAAATGTAATTCAGTTAATTGAAGCAGTCACAGTAAAAAGTAGCGAACTGGACATGTGACTTCAATTTGCTTAGCAAAGAAGTCGACGAAATTTGAACTTTACTTCCTCCTCCTCTTCGTCTTCATCGCCTCCATCTAAAATGAGAAGCAGGATGTGATCACTAATACCGCTTCATGAAGAGCGAATCGAAGCCGTGTGTGAGCGGGTGGCCATCTGGGGTTTCTGTCCATGGTTACCTCCTGTAAGCGGTTGGTCGCACACCTCGTATATCTTATAGGGCTGGACGGGTGTCTCCTTGGTGCCGTCATACTTCAGCTTGAACTCGCGGCTCTTGTTGAGGGCACACCGCAGATTGGCCTTCCATTTGGCCGGATCAGGCTCGTCCACTCCCTCCTGGTACTTCCCTGTCTCGAGAGCCCAGGCCTGCAGGTGGTTGAGGAGGTGGGGGAGAAGCATTCATTATGAAACTTAGGGGTGGACGGATTTGTGGGTAACCCTTTGTGGGTAATTCTGCTAGACTACCTCGTCTGTACACCCACAAAAAGCCCCCAGCTGGTCTCTTACGTAATCCTGTTCTTCGGCTCACTAAAGTTCAAAGACCAAAAGAAGATCCCCAAGAGATCCTTAACTGGCCAGGGCACAGAGTTACACTGCGCAATCATGTGCATCCGCTGGCAAGCTTGAATAAGAAATTTCACCCACAAAGAGCTGGAGAAGTATGAAATGAAACTAAGGTCTTACTGTTCATTACAGTCATGGGTATTACGCAACCCACCATGATGCCGCCTTTGTGTACTCTGGCCTCCATGCGTTTGTTTCTCATGGTTTAATTTTCTGCTTTATTATATTTAGCTGTACAGTTGTGAAGTGTTGTGTGTCTGACTAGCTAGTAACAGCTTGCACCCCAACTGGCATCTTGGTCTCTTGGACAGCAGCCTGGAGTTTCAGGTACAGGCTCACCTTGAAGATGGTGTTTTCCTCCTCAGCCGTAGGCAGATGGCGAGTGGCGTGGCGCCAGGGGATCTGGAAGAGCTTCTGCTCTGGCCCCAGCCACTGCAGGCCCGGGTACTTTCCACCGTTGACCTGAGCGATGAGCCATGGCTTCAGCCGGATCCTCCGTGGCTGGAGGCTCATGACGGCAGATCAGCCGGCCCTGATATCATCAGGAATGGGAAGAAGGGATGGATCTGAGGTAGGGGAGCTCATGACAGCAAGGGTTTCACTTTTTATGGATGTCTAGGAATTGGGCATCATAAAAAGGACCTGCCATTAGAAGACATGAAGGAATCACAACCTTATAAGACACGGCCTCCTTTCAAATATAGTCATGAAGCAGCTTTTGGAATTGCTGGAAAACACCTTAAATGCAAAGTGGGTATGACTGTGTCAAGCAGTCCTGTGGAGTGAGTTATCATGGGGAGTGCGCCCACCACGATGCTTACTGTATAGGCTTTGCATCTTGTCGCATGTAATTTGCACAAATTTTACTGATCCTATTATAATCACGTTTCACTTAAATATTGCTAACTATACATCCATTACTCTTCAAGCAATATGTATAGAAGTAAAATCATAGTTAAGTCATGAACTGCATTGCAACATGACTTATTATTATTATTAATAATAATAATAATAATAATCATCATGATCACAGTCAAGGCTAAGGTTCCAGCTATTCAGGAACAAAATTACATGACTTGCTATCGCAATCTCCTTAAGAGCAAGGTCAGCAATCTCGCTGATTAAACAGCTCAGTTATGCAATCATGGACAGGAGGCACAGGACAAGTCAGTGATCACCAACGAGCAGTCAACCCATTTTCAGCTTCAGATAACTCCAAGGCCGCACTGTAATTAAATGAGAACAGTGGCACATCTTGCATAAGGCTGATGGTCATATTGCGATGCCTCAGAGATGATCTGCAAGACAGAGTTACAAAAAAGGACATTTCCTCACTGCAGTACAAAAAGCAACACTGTGACCAACAGAAGGGCAGAAAGAGGGTCACACTTTCTCACACAGAAAAAGTACAAAAAAAGTACAGTAAAATGCTACCATCAAACAGAGTTGCCAACTGAAAATTTCAATTCGAGACTGTACATGTATTTATACATATATAACAGTTTTATTATGTTGCTAATAATCTGTAGGGTTTGCAAAGTACCCCATTTTTTTGATGTAGCTAATGTTAAGTTGATAATGGAATAATATTGTTTTGCCGTAAGATTTCCTGTGTGAGTCACGCCAGATGTGTGAGAGTTGATAACCCCGAGCTAGCATAGTGTTAAAAAAGAACCCAATCAGCAAGAGAAAGAACTACTGCGCTACAAGATAATACAGGATTTAAAACAACTGGTTGAGCCATAAAATGACTTATGAGGCACAGGTGGACTGTATTGGTTTAATAGTACAGAGAGTACTAAAGTTATATATGTGAACATAGAAATGGATAGAAAGTCAGAGTAGCAGATGGGACTAAGACAACTTTAAATGAGTAGTTTCTTTGTCAGGGGTTAAATAAAAAATCTTCATTACCATGGAGAAAGATGTGGGGGAAAAGTTGGTACTGAGGTGGAATCAGATACCGAGAGTGTCATTTCAGGGTCACCTGGCAAGAAGTGGAAGCAAGATTCTAAATTTATATTGTCGTCGACCTCCAACTCAGTATATGGGAGAGAGGGGTCTGGTGAACCGCTACAGTCAGGGGGCTTTTGCCTTCCTGACATCTGCAGAACTTTTTGGTTTTTTGGTTGAATCTGAGTCATAGCAAGAGCCTATGGCAAGCCAAATTGTAATTTATTCATATAAGGCTTACTCATCGAAATGTAATTCTTACTAGTAAGAATATGATTTCAAGATATTTGCAATGCAATTCTTACTATGTTACTATGTTTTACTAGTGAGAATTCATATTACAGATCTGTACAATTCAGTTTTTACTAGTGATATATTTCCATTGACTTCCATTATATTTTCGCCTCACATATCCTAAGTTCAATTCGCAGTAGTAAAAAGTCATATTGTAGAGTTCTACAATTCAATTCTTACTAGTAAGAAGTCCTGTTGCAGATATCTATGGCAAGCCAAATTGTCTTTTATTCAAATAAGGCTTACTCGTCGAATTGTAAATGTAAATATATTTTGACTAGTAAGAATTCCATGCCTACATATCCATAATTGAGTTGTCACTAGTAAAAATGATATTACAGATCTCTACAATTACATTGTAGAGATCTGAAATTCACATTTTGGATATGTAACTTTTAGATCTCTAAAATGTAATTGTAGAGCTCTGTAATTAAATTTTTACTAGTAGCAACTCAATTATGGATGTGTTAGCCTGGAATTCTTACTAGTCAAAATATATTTACAGATATCTACAATAGGACTTCTTACTAGTAAGAATTGAATTACAGAGCTCTACAATATGACTTTTTATTAGTGAAACTTGAATTTAGGATATGTGAGGTGAAAATACAATGGAAGTCAATGGGAATATATGACTAGTAAAAATTGAATTATAGAGCTCTGTAATATGAATTCTTACTAGTAAGAAGTATAATTCTTACTAGTAAGAATTGCATTGTAGATATTTTCAACTCATATTCTTACTAGTAAAAATTATACTTCTTACTAGTAAGAATGTTTTTTTACTAGTAAGAATTAAGTTTCGCCGAGTAAGCTTTTATGAATAAAAGACAATTTGGCTTGCCATAAATGCCATGTAATAATACATCACGTTATAGCATCTCCTAACACGCTACATCTCATAGTTAGCTATATAGATCTCTGTGTCTGGTATTATATAAAATCACTCAAATTGTTTGGCAACAGGCATTGCCTGCTGCAGCACTGATTCTATGGTAATTACACGCACTGTAAACTTTATATATGCACATTATACAAATGATTCTGCTTAATATGAAATAACACCATAAATTAAACAATACATGCATGATAATACTTCACAATACTTTGACACAAAGTTTGCCTTCACCGCCAATTAGACCTATCCATCCATACACCAAAAATCCATCATTACAGACAGATCGTAACTGCAATGTATCTAAAAGAATCATTTAAATGCTGTAATCTGCATGCTCCATGAGCTCACCCACATTACAAAGGCATTTATCATGCAGGTGAGTCACCAAGCATTTAATAATACCCAGAAATGTACTCATATCGAAAAATACTCCAAATACGACAACAAGGCAAAGTTACTCCTAAACTCAAACAACACGCCGAACTGTCTTGCGCGCAAGTTAAATGCAGATCTGGTTTATAATGAGCCTTAAAGAAAGTGCACTCGGGCGAAATGAATGGCAGGGCGCAGGCAGGCAGCTAGTGCGCTTTCTGAGAGCAAACAGGCATCATGTGCGGCTCAGAAGCAGGGAGGAGAAGCGAGGATCGCCAGGCGACACCACGGGAGACAGAGCCCCGTTCCCAAGAAACACACATTAAATACGATCGTGATGTCTTGCTGTGAAACGTACAGTCCATCTTCCAACTGTGAGCAAGTTAAAAATACATACAGGTACACAAAATCTGCATACGTATGTATGCAACACTCTTTTAGAGGATTAAACAGTTTATATGTGCGTTTGTTTATGGGCTGTCCCAATTCTTATATGATATAAAATATGCTTATAAGTTTTTAAAATATTATTAATTCGTCAAGTAGCCTAATATATACCATACCCTCTCATAAACGGACGTGAATGATACATGGCTGTTTATTAAGGGCACATAAATCGCACCCTTCGCGTGTTACCCCTGATCATCGCTCTTTATACACCTGTCCGCCTTCCGAAGCGAGAGCCTTTAATGATATCCATTATTAATCCGCGCGCCCGTCTCACAAGCGCACGCGCCGGCTGGCGCGCGACAATAACCAGAAGCGAAGTTACCAAACAAACATGTCTGCATGCATTCACACCGACTGCGCAAAAGGGAGGCGTGCATCCCCCGAACGGCTTTAACGGGCGCCTTTCCTGTCGTACCTACCTCTAACGAGGTCTGTTCGGACTACTTGGCTGTTTTAATTGGTTTCAGATTGAAAAGCTGGAGTCCTCCAGGTTGTAAGCCTCCTCCTCCTCGCAGCGGACCGGGCAAAAAAAAAACACGCCAAAGTGCGCCTATTCTCAGGTAACCACGGCTGGATAGAACTAATTTAATCACAAAACCGCATGCAACAAAAAAAAAAAATACGCCAACTGAGATAAAAAGATCGCCCTCAATAATCAATGCAAAACAGTGAATCAAACCCTCCCAAAGTCTCACTCAACAGTAAAATAAGATGTGAAACAAGTGACGCAAAGTAGAAGACGGTACCACCCTTCCGGGTATCAGGAGAACTTGGGGACGGAAGGAGGTAGTTTGGCTGCTGCTTTCGGTACTCTGATCGTGTGTTACAGCAGGGCGATCGGCTCCTCTGCTGTAGTCGCGCAGAGACCAGAAACCTTCCCCCCAATAATGTATGTTTTTGTCCCACCTGTTCTCACTTTGTGGGGTGTTGGGGCACGGGCGCGTAAAGCAGAGGTAAGCTAGCTATGTGGAAGGCGGCATTTTTTTGCCAGCCGGACTGATGTTGCATTACTTTGTTACACTCCAAACGGGTATTTTAAATGCGCACGTTTGACCCCCAGGACATGCTTTTGAAGTAATAAGACGCGATATTCTCAGTACGCATGCAGTCGGTCCGCCTACCGCCAGATGGCAGTGTGCACCAAGCTTCTGCTGCCTAGTTACACTGATTATAGCGCAGGCGGGTTAAGCAGAGGTGCCTTATTTAGCACCTTTACCCAGTTTAAATAATATATCTCCACTGAACCTTAGGTAGAAAAAGTTACAAAAATGCGACATTGCCTTGGTGTTTCAGCAGTGTTATTACTTTTGCTCAAAATGTTTTCCCCACAACATCTGTATATTGACCCCAGTGAATTCAGTGTGTTTTGAGAATGTGCTCATATTGAAATCTTTTGTGTATTGTTTGTAATTCTTAATTCTATTACTGTTGTGTCTTTAAATTCAATGTTTTTCTGTTTTGTTGTATTTCTTGACTTTTTTTTCTTGTTCGAAATAAATGCAGTACTAGCAGTACAAAAGCACCTGTCTGAACGCAAACGATTTCTGCTTTAAATTACTTTGGAGACACAGACTAAATAATTACCCCCTTTTTATGACGCTTTCATAAATGACTGGAGAAAGGCGTTAGGATAACACTGCTGGGCAGGGACGGCCTCCCGTGTCAGGATCAGCTGTGGAGGTGGGCAGGCAGCCGTCACGCCACGTGCGTCCCCGCCCCGCCCCGCCCCTCCCGCGGGAACGCCCACGGATGGCGGAGCGCCACACCGGGCCTGGGAGGGAGAGGAATGCGAGAGATCAGCTGGCGATTATGGCGTTACGTTACGGGTGTGTCCTGTCTGCTTACGCATCACACCACAGCTACGTGGGCAGCCTTACTGTTCTTCCTAAATGGATAACAAACGATTGTTTCATGAAACTCCCTCTTTATATGCGCATCGGATATTCACTGGAGTGTAATAATAGGAATAATTATCCAGATGCTGTTACAGTTTCTATGCTGGAACATCAAGGGAAATTTTTAGAATACAATAACATCCGTCTTTCTTTGATATCATTGCTTGTCTTGATTAGTACTTTTGAGCTGCTGTTTAAGGACATCTGAAATGTTGTTGAATTAAAGACGCCTCTTGATCAGTGTTGTTATTAACGACTGTGTTGGCCTGCACTCCCTGATGTCTTTGATGTCTGATTAGGGTGGAGGGGGTCAGCTGATTAATGCTTCTACAGTGCTACACCCTACAATGCACCAGACAGACGTCTCTCAGAACTACACTTTAAATATCAAACAGTTCCTCACCTGTGACAGTGGACTTGTACCACTTCTTAGTGATTTAATTAAGTAGCCTGTGGTTCTACGAAGCCTGTGGATGAAGTACCTCTCCGCAAAATAAGTCCAAGTTCTGAAGGTAACACCCTACTCCTAGGATTTTCCTTTGTTTCATTTCAGCTAAATTTTTCCTCAGAACTTTTTGCTAAAAAGGACCAACTCCAGAAGCTCATGTGAAAGCTGAACTGGGTGAGAGGCTGTAGCAGGTTTGACAGCTGACCCAGAGGAGAGCACAGGGTTTGACTTTCCACTCAAGGGCGGGGGCTACCTGTGTCTCTTGTGGCTTTTTTTGTTATTTTTGAGCATCATGTTGAGTTTGCGCTTAGCGGTTCAGCACGTTACAGTGATGCTCAGTGAAATGACACATGGGAAATCGCTTGTATCTTATTAAGATCTGTGTCGGAGAATGTAATGTACTATTGTCCTTTCCCTCTTTGAATCAACTGGATACAAATGGTTGACAGGTGAATGTGCAAAATTGTAAGACTGCAAATGCAACACCCGTGCACAGCGCTCCCTCAAAGATCAATGAATTATCTCTCTATTCTCACATAAATAAGGCACAGGCTAACCACACATAATTCCCATGCCCATGATAAAATTACTTGAAGCATGTCCCCATGACGGTCTCCCCTGGGCCCACCCTGGGCTTAGCCTCAGGATAACTCCCACAGTTAGTCTGCCTGAGACAGCAGGCCTACATGGCATCAGAAATAAAGAGGGAAAGACTCACACCGTGAAGGTGCTGGAGTGATTGGCAGGGAAATCACCAATTCTGAGCAGACCTGGGTCCATGGAAGGGGGTCAAGGTTGGGCCTCGCCCACCCAATCACTTATCCCAATCCAAGGCTGCACAAAAGCCAGCCAATCACAACATTTTTTATTTATTGTGAATAGCATGGAAACAAGTCTTTTTTAATATGTTGATGAGCTCTGATATGATGGCTGGTTTACAGTGAGGAACTGTTATGGCTCACACAGAACCAACATCTTACCGCAGTGTTTCCCAACCCGGTCCTCAGGGACCCACAGCGGCCCACATTTTTGCTCCCTCACAGTTCCCTGCCACAGTCCACATTTTTGCTCCCTCACAGTTCCCTGCCACATAGTCCAGATTTTTGCTGCCTCTCAGACCCTGGAAGAAAAAAATGTGGATTGTCTACAGGTCCCTGAGGACCAGGTTGGGAAACTCTGCTCTACAGTCATGTGCTGCATAATGATGTTTTGGTCTACAACAGACCGCATTTACAACAGTGGTCCCATAAGATTATAATGAAACTGCAAAATTCTTAACGTCTAGTGATGTCGGAGCACAAAGCATTAATCACGTGTTTGCGGTGATGCTAGTGTAAACAAACCAACTGTGCTGCCAGTCGTGTAAAGGTATAGCACATACAATCATGTGCGGTACATAATACTTAATGATAATCAACTGTTATTGGTCTGTATATTTACTTTATTTTTTATTGTTATTTTTGTACTATTTCTACTTTGTAAAATTTCTACTTTGCCACATGTAACTGCAGTATCATTTCCACTTCAGCCTAGAGACAAAATTAGCATAGTCATAACTTTGTTTTCAGTATTGTAAGAACTCCAAACAGCAAGCTGAGCAGGTCATAAAGATATTTGTAATGAATATGGACTTCTGCTTTCAGTTTTTCTTACTTCAGTACTGATTAGATCATTTTTATCTTACCAAAAGTAGGTTATAGGCAGTACAGAAGCCTTGTCAATGTAAGTATCACAGACTTTGTGACGTTTACTACACCCCTGTTAACCTAGGGTACGTTTCCCAAAAGCATAGTTACTAACAATGTTAACAATGAACTGATGCAACTGAACAGTTCCACCTTCTGAATGTAAGGTGATGACAGGAGCTTTTAGAAAGCAGACCCCTGGACAGGTCTTAGCTTCTTAGCCTACTACTAATAAATAACCTTACACCAGTGGCTGTCACAATATGTTTTTTTCCTCACCAGGTGCACTTGTGGAAGAGAAAATACATGTTGTGCAGGTCCGTTGGGCTTGAAAGTGGACTGGTGTGTGTTAAGCTTGGGCACATAGTTAAGGCTCTTACGTAACAATCTCAGAATTACTGAATCAGCCTGTTTACCACCTTCTTTTATATATGTGGGATAATTTGAAGGAGAGAACTACTGAAATTCACCGCATGCCAGTTCCGTATATCAAATTCTGAGGCTGAAGTCAGATTTTCTATGACACCTTTAACCCAAGTCAAGTAAGATATGTATTAGTTAAAAATGTATTCTGACCTCACCATCTCATGGGGTCAAAAATTACAGCAAATGGTCAATTTGTCCATCACTATAACATATAGTAACCAAAACAGGCTGTGTCATGGTTCACACACAGACGTGGGCTAACGAGCATAGTCAGTCATTACCCACACCTGCTCCTCAGCTAATTAAACTTACCTACCTTAACTCTCAGTTTGAGGGCATTGTTCCTTCTCTCTGGGTGTACATCCCAACAGGCTACATCATCCTACACTCAAGCCACATCCCGAAAGGCTACATCATCCTACACCCAAGCCACATCCCAACAAGCTACCTCATCCTACACCCAAGCCACATCCCAACAGGCTACATCATCCTACACTCAAGCTACATCCCAACAGGTTACATCATCCTACACCCAAGCCACATCCCAACAGGCTACATCATCCTATACCCAAGCTACATCCCAACAGGTTACATCATCCTACACCCAAGCCACATCCCAACAGGCTACATCATCCTACACCCAAGCTACATCCCAACCGGTTACCTCATCCTACACCCAAGTCACATCCCAACCGGTTACCTCGTCCTACACCCAAGTCACATCCCAACAGGTTACCTCATTCTACACCCAAGCCACATCCCAACAGGCTACATAATCACACATCACACATGGAATGTGACTGCTACAATGTTCACAGTTAGTCAAAGCATCAACTATCTTAGCAATCCCAATTACCCCAGTTATGTCCAAATGCTTGCATCAGTCATGCTTAGTCTGTCTCTCTCATGGTCTGCTATCAATGTTCATTCCCATAGTACACAATCAAATATATTTACATTATGTGACAATTTATCTTTCATTTTCCAGAACTGAGTCACATTTTGCCATTATTGTCAGAATCGAGCCCATTTCATTTTTAGGGTGGGGCACATGATTCTATGGGTGTTCAAAAAAACCTTATTTAAAAAGCTCACAAAAACGAGAAAACAAGCTGTTTCATTCTAGGGCCAAATAACAGGGTTGTGGGCATTTTTCTACCAAACTAAGTTCACGTAACTTCTATGTAGACACCAGAGAACAGTTAAAAATACTGAAAAAATGCATTCCATGGCACGTTTAATAAAAAAGTCTTTTATTTTTTGCCAGATTTTGTTATATGAAGGGTACGGTGGGCAAATCATGAGTGTAGTCTGTTTGTGCCCAGGTGGTAGCCAGGCTAATTGTGGTTGTAGGAGGTCACATGACCAGTCTCCCGCTCCCCAAAAGGTGGTCATTTATTGCAGAACATTGATTCAGTTACAAATATATATATTCACAAACACGAGCTAAAATTTTGGGGCCTTTGAAAGCGTATTATATTGGACACCCCAACCCAGATCAATCGGATTAAGTTTGAATTTTCTTTAGTGGCGCAGTCACTCGTGGGTCTTTGGAGTCGTCCTGATGTTCCCCCGCCTTACAACGGCCCTGTTCTCAAATGAAGGATGAATCTGTTCCTGGGCATCCATAGTAGCATTCAACTTTTGCGCTTTTCCACTGCATGAAGTTCGGTACTTTTGGTACGGAACTTTCGATTTTCCATTAACTTCAGGTCGAGTATCAGTACCAAAAATTCAAGTACCGAAAGTGCCAAACTAGTTTGGGTACTTCTTTGGTACTTCGGTACTTTAGGGCGTAACTTTCAACGCTTTCACTGTCGATTGGATGTGATTGCCATCTTGACAAAACGTTACAAACTCAGAAAACAGCAATAAAGAAAGTAAAAAAAAATACTTGTTATCTGGTCGGAAGAACAGATACAACAAAATCTAGACAGCATAATGAAATTTTAAAAATTGAATAGATACTAGTGCAGCAGGGTACTTGAGAGTCTCCAGATACTGATGTGATATTGTTGTAATAAATACTGGGGTATTTATAAGTTACTTAACATAAAATAAAAAAAAATAGTTAACAAATTTCTCACAAACCTGTCTAGGAGTGATTTAAATAGCAAGGGTGAGAATGATTATGATCTCGGAGAACGCATGCAGCACCCAAGCAAAAGCAGCGAGGTAAACTATAAACTAATTTTAAAAACATATATTGGATATAAATATAATATATGCAAGGAATAATCATTAAAATTGCAAAATTAGCTAAGTTTTCTCTATGACAAAGTAAAAATGTTTTAGCAAAACATTAACCCCTGCACTGTCCGTAATGTCCGTAACTATCCGTATAAAACCGAAAGTAAGAAAAAGTCTGATCTTAATGCAACTCACTAGCGATGTAAGGACCGCATGTGCATAACATGCGATGTTAGATTTAATATCCAACATCGTCCAGCTGTACACTACAGCCTTTTTTAGAATTCAGTATGAAATACCCCGTCTCACGTTGACCTTTTATTCAGCGGCAGTGGAAAATTAACACAAAATAAGTACCGAATTTTTGGTACTTTATTGCGGTACCGAAAATGCCAAAAGTACGGTACTTGCTGCGGTGGAAAAATCTCCTTAGTAACATTAAACTGGAAAATTAATTATACATTTAGAAAAGTGCTGCATCCTCATTGAATGTAATATTAATAAAGTGATGCCAGAAAAGCTCTGAGTAGCATTAATATATATTTACATTTCATGTTTTATTTATTTAGCAGATGCTTTTATCTAATGCAACATACATATTTTAGAAAGCAGGGTTAGCCAGTGCCTGGCACAATCAAGGCTAAGGGCCTCGCTCACGGGCCCCAGGGGGACATGAGATCACATGAACATGGACTTATAGGGGTTCTCCACTTCCTCTAAATCATCTTCATCCTCATAGTTGCTGTCATTATCCATGTCTGTCTGCGCCGTTATGCACGCTGCAAAGGTCTCGCTGTCTGTGGCGGGATCTGCTGGATGGAATCCACCCTCAGTCCGCTTTGCCGCTTGCGAAGCCACCGCCATCAGCGAAGACGCGGCTCCCGTTGCTGGCTCTCTCCGGCAGTCTTGTTTTTTGGCTCTTTCAGGGGCCCGTTCGTTTTCCGCGGTTCTATGTGGTCTTTCGGTGGCCTCACTTGCCCCTGGCGTGACCCCGTCCGGTTGTGAGTCAATGAGGGGCCCGTGTGGAGTCCTCGAACCGTACACCACTGACGCCTTTCTCGTTAGTGGCTGAGGGATAACGAACAATGGTGCCATTATGCTACAGAGCTCTGACCCACCGCACTCCCTGTTATCTGTCATCACAAGAGGCATGTCTTCCTTTTTGATATAAATTCCTGGTTTTCCATATAGGATGGATCCTGATATGTCAAGCTCCTGCATTGCTTCATCATGACGAAAGACTTGCTCGGAAAAAGACAGAAGTCTTCTCGGGTTGATCTGTTGACCCTGTAAAAAAAGACATTTTTTCTATGAAAATCTTGTTTTTGATGTCGTTTCCGCTTAAGCTAATACCTGTCAGTGCCAGAGGGAAGAGAATCAAAACCGGCAGAATTAAAAGCTGGCATTGATGTTCAGCCATCTTTACGTAGGATAGTAAGTGCTGTAATGAGCTTGTATTTCCAGCATGATTTGCCATGTTTATGCATATCAGTTAGAAATGAGGGGAAAATAAACGTGATTGTGTAATTATTAAAGGTGCCACCAGAGTCTGTTTAGTTGAAACTTATTTTATCCTGTACCATACCATACCATCTTTATTTATAAAAGCACTCTAAGACAACCATGGCTGACACAATAAAGGCAAGTAAGACATAAAATACAAAATATAGCTAAGAGCAAATAGCAGACCAAGGTCAGATAGCTAAAAGAAAACTAAAGGACAAGTAAAAACAACTAAAAGAAAAGTAAAAGAAAAGTAAAATAAAACTAAGTCCTGCTTGGGCCAAAAGCCAAAGCATAAAAATAAAGTGTTTTAAAAGTGGACAGTGAGGGGGGCTCTCTTATGTGCAAGGGCAAGTCATTCCATAATATGGGCACAACAACAGAGAAAGCCCTGTCCCCTCTGAGAATCCTCCTGGGTCTCAGCACCTCCAGGAGCAGGTTACTAGCTGACCTGAGAAACCGACAAGGTGTATAAGGATGGAGGAGCTCAGAAAGCCCTGTCCCCTCTGAGGATCCTCCTGGGTCTCTGTACTTCCAGGAGCAGGTTACTAGCTGGCCTGAGAGACCGACAAGGTGTATAAGGATGGAGGAGCTCAGAAAGCCCTGTCCCCTCTGAGAATCCTCCTGGGTCTCAGTACCTCCAGGAGCAGGTTACTAGCTGACCTGAGAGACCGACAAGG
>JAODKN010000001.1:5053592-5072636 GCA_026774425.1 Petrocephalus zakoni | reverse complement strand
CCGCCCTATATGCACATGCACATTCCTCGTACATGCACATGCACCTTCTTTGTACATGCACACGCACTTTCCCTCGTACATGCACATGCACATTCCTCGTATATGCACACGCACCTTCTTTGTCACTGCACACGCACTTTCCGCCCTATATGCACATGCACATTCCTCGTACATGCACATGCACCTTCTTTGTACATGCACACGCACTTTCCCTCGTGCATGCACATGCACTTTCCCTCGTACATGCACACGCACTTTCCCTCGTGCATGCACACGCACTTTCCCTCGTACATGCACACTCACTTTCCTCAACATGCACATGAACTTTCCCTTGTAATCAAACACACACATTCCTCCCCTGCAGACCCACACACGCAGATCACGGTCTCTGCAGGCACACTACCTCAGGAAAAGTCTGGTCTTGATGATGTTCTGCTGTTATATTATTGCTTACTTATTATTATATTACTGCTTACTTATTATTTATAGTGTATTGCGTATTTAAGCATTCTGCCTTGAAGCAGAGTCCTACCAACAAAATTTCAGTATGTATATGCATAATGACAATAAAGAATCTAGAATTGCGACAGTGCATACTAAGGTGCACAAGTTGTCAACTTTCTGCAGAGTCAATAACAGACCTCCAAACTTTGTGTGGCCTGTGTGTGATTTGAGCACACAACCTTCTGATCTGGAGTCAAATGCATTAACACTGTGCCATGAGGTCTCCAGGTTTTAACATGCGAGAGGGGAGATTATATGTGATGGACACGCACTTGCTAACACTAGCGTGGCTGCTTTGGTGTTAATGTCATGTTGTAACACATGTATCACTGACACTTTGTGGGTTAGAGCAGTGTTTCCCAACCCAGTCCTCGGGAAACACTGGACAGTCCACGTTTTCACTTCCTCCCAGCTCCCAGCACAGCTGTACCAGGTAATCAGTGTTTCAGATTGGCTGGCAGGGAGAAAAAACGTGGACTGTCCGGTGTTCCCCGAGGACTGGGTTGGGAAACACTGGGTTAGAGCATAGCCTCACAGCTCCAGGTCTGTTGAGTGGATTGCTGATTGCAGTTCTTTGTGTGTAGCTTGTGGCTGTAGTCCGTGTTTGAGTGTGTCTCCTGTGGTGGACACACTTCCCATCCAGGCTAGCCCCTACCTTTGAATAGTTTCCTGTTAGCTGTGGTGTGTGGCCCAGTGGGTTAAGATGCAGTCCTTGTAATTGGTTACTGGTTCAAATCCCATGGTGAGCAGATTAGTTTCATATGTGGCCCTTGTCATTAAGTCCAATTAAGAAGCACAAAATTGACTCCATCCCTTTTTTTGTTGTTTTTGAGATGAGACCCAAAGTCAGGCTTCTTCAGTACTGTACTGCGAACCAAACCAGGCTTCTTCAGTACTGTACTGCGAACCAAACCAGGCTTCTTCAGTACTGTACTGCGAACCAAACCTCACTCAGTCCACGTGTAATCTAACAAATAACTCATCAAATTTCCAAAACTTGCTAAATCCACAACATCTTTTCGAAAAGATGTCCCATGGACATAGTGAGTTTAGGGACTTGCTCTTCAGCTGCCCCAATGATTGTCTAGGTCTGCTTTCTCAAAACAAAACAAAAAAGTACACTGCTTTGGGAAAAAGTGTCTGCAAATTAACTAAAATATAAATAAATGTTATTTTGATGCATTCCCCTACACTCTTGAGAAGTAAATCCAGCTGAGGTTATGTTACACCATGAGGCTCTCACTGTACTGGAGAAGTAATACCTACCCACCACCACGGGCAGGACCTTCATGGCCTTGCGCTCTCGGCCACTGACGCGGTTGCTGCTGTAGCCCCTCCCAGAGGTGGAGGCGTGTCCCTGCAGCCCGTTCTCCCCAGGGCTGCTGTCCGGTGGCCGCTCAGGCCCCTCCGCGTCCGAGGCGCTGTCCACCTGACCGGTGATGGGGTCACTCTCAGGGGTGGGCCCCGGGCCAGCCTCTGTGGGGCTGAAGCCGGGCACCAGGTACTTGGCCTTGCATTCGTGTCGGAGGCCCCGAAGACCCAGCGAGAAGCGCCGTTCGCCCCGCGCCAGCTTGGACTTGCGGCTGGCGCCCCAGCGCCTCAGGCCCCGGAACATCCAGTAGTAGAGGAGTAGCATGACGGGGCAAGGCACGAAGAAGGAGCAGATTGACGAGTAGACCACGAAGCTGTCGTCCTCCAGCTTGCACACGCTGGCGTCTCGCCCGGGCACCTGGTTCAGGCCAAAGATGACGGGACTTGCCACCCCGAAGGACAAGACCCAGGTGGCCGTGATCAAAATCAACTGCCTCATGCTGAATTGGTTCCTGTTGTACTTCAGTGGGGACACCACGGCGATGTACCTGCAGGAACATTGCAAAGGCGGTTATGTGCCCGTGAAGGAAAGGCCGAATTCAGAGGCTGCATGGAGAACACCGGGTATCATTTTCCTGCTTTGACCTTTCGCTTGTGGACAGCTTGTGAAATGTCCAGCCCCAGACTAAAGTTGACCTTTTAAGTATTTGTATTGGATCAGCAGTCTTATTTGATATTCAGTCCTTCCGATCCTACCAGCCAGTCAGCTTGACAAGGTCTGTGGGCCAATAGTTTGGACGCTTTCTGGAGGCTAAAGACAGATTCATAGGTTTTATGTACAGTGAAGATTTAGCCTAGAGATCTATTAATTCTTTCATTTTCAACAAATAAGCAATGCAATAATTCTGGGGGTTTCTTTGGTCACATAAACATATTTGAATTTTGCATTTAACATGTTTTAGCCTAAAATTACTACTTTACTAGAAGGTTCTTTCTAGCACAATATGTTCCCCTGGCTCATATTTACACATGCAGAATGGCATCAATGCACAGTGCTGTGTTCAGACAATGGCGTAATTACTCAGCAGAACAAAGGAAATGCAGTCACCCCTCCAGATCCGCAAATTCAACATTCATGCTTTTGGTTATGTGCCAGTTGGCCATGAACAAATAAATAGGAATATTTCTGGAGCTTGCCAAAAGAAACAAACAAAAATAAAATGTTGCAAATGATTTGGAACACAAAGAAAACATATAATACATAAATATTAGTGTTATTTAATACGTTAGTGCATGCTATATTTTTAATGTTCAAAGTACATGCAGGGGCATAATTTATATACCTTGTATATTACAGAATAAGGTCTATAAAGGAAATGACAAAGCAATTCGGCAGGCGAAGTGTACGGTACAGTTTGTTTAGAACTGGTAATAGGGTTTTTTAAGTTGTTGATCAGACTGTTATGGGTTGAGTTTGGGGGGTTTTCATTTTTACGAGCGTCATGCTCAGCCCTGAAGGGGTGACTGTAAACTTTTCAATTTGCACAATAAATTCAGCACTCTGCATTCCAACAGCATAAGCACCATTCCGCTGTAAGCATATCCTGCCCCAAAGTAAGGCACCGAAATGAAGGAGTATCAGAAGGATTTAGATGAATGGGAAGTGGGATGGTGGTGCTGACGTAAATAAAATAATAGCAAAAGTCACCAATGCCAAAAAGCACGCTGAATTACACAAATCGGATAAAAACGCATTGCGTTTTTCTCATTAATCTGCTTCCGAATATTGTGGGCGAGGGCCTGCAGAGAAGGATATGCAATGTGAAGCTGGCTTCTCTGCCATTTAGGAATATAAATACATGACTGCCCTGAACAAGGAGGCTGGAGACCCTAACACAATGTGCGACCCAAAGAGAGTATGCTAGGCAAGTTCCCGACACACTCTGGTCAGAACCGGCGCAAACGCTGTGGTTGGTCTCGTTTTATTTTTTTCCCCCTCTCGCCATTGTCCCTGACATATACAATCCACATTTCAATTTTCTTGACCTTGTTCCTAACCGAAAATCCCTCCTTAAACTAGCCTGCTTGCCCCTCCGCCCCGTGCCCATTTATGCAGAGTGAAGTGGACTCCGCCCCTGCCCATATATGCAGAGTGAAGTGGACTCCGCCCCTGCCCATATATGCAGAGTGAAGTGGACTCCGCCCCTGGCCATATATGCAGAGCGAAGTGGACTCCACCCCTGGCCATATATGCAGAGCAAAGTGGACTTAGTTTGCACCTGGATTTGCCCTGATTAACGTAATTCAAGTAAAGCGCAGACATTCCTCACCATACCTCTTCATCCCCAGATCATATTAACAAAATTGGCATCATTTGTTACATAGCCTGTGTGTAGCAGTAAAATAGGCTGATATTAATGATACTATTTCCTTGTTTCTGGATCCACAGCAAAATAAATGTGTTTGCGTTTGTGTGAGATTGAGCTCTGTTGTCTCCGCTTAGCGGTGAAGCTAGCCCTCCATAACCGTGACATCCAGCTAATTTTTGGCCATATTGTCATTTATGCTGGAATTACGCCCAGAGGCAAACACTGTTTTTCCATCTCGGAATCCATGCATGGTCTGGTTGGGTTACCATTCATGTCAGCTTAGCTGCAGTGAAAACAGCGATGGGCGATAAAAAACCTGTAAAAGCTGGTGAAATTGGTGTCCGTCACCAACCGGGGAGGGGGGGTTCCCCAGAATATAATTTGTCAAGCAGGGTGGCAGAGCATGATAAAAGTAGACGACAACTTGTGAGATTTCTATCTCAGGGCTGTCAGATCGCAAAATTGGCTAACAACTGTGAGTCTCATGGGTAACACTATGGATTATACATGTAGCCATCAGCTCAGGTGTGAACTGTGTATACAGGCATGGTGATGCATGAAACAAACATTTACAACACTTTGTTGTCAAACTCAGGAGAAGTGAGGTTGTTTCTTTGGGATGGTTGTGCATCCAGAGCTGTCTGCAGTTACCGCATTGCCATATTGTCGTGTGCATTATTGTAGGTTTGTAATAATTGTAATAATTGTAGGTTTAGGCAACAATTCCTGCAGCGCTGGAAAAAAAATTTAAAAACTGCCCTTTCCCAACTGAGTATTGGACCGATGGTATTCATAGCCTGGGTTTTATTGAGCTAGTATCGGGAAAAGTTCATTATAGAGGCTTAAAGCACTTATGTAAGTCGCTCTGGCTAAGGGCGTCTGCCAAATGCTGTAAATGTAAATGTAAATGAAAGCTCTTTTACTAGCTAAGGGGAAGGATGAGTGTTTCGATAATCACAGCCAAGCTCAGGGAGCAAGTTCACCGTTCTTACCTGTCCACGCTGATGGCGCAGAGGTTAAGGATGGATGCAGTGCAAAGCATCACATCCATGGTCATTAAGGCATCGCAGACATAGATGTTCAGGGTCCAAATGCCACCCAGGAACTGAAAATCCGGTCCAAAATGAAAGCGTTTCATTAAAATAGTGACAGTAACCATGTGGTATAATAATACAGAGATGCTTCAAAAATGGGTTAAAGCGAACTTTGAGAATGTAAGTGACTGAAATGCTCACGGAAATTCTTCGGTGCTGAAAATGAAGGATAAAATGTTTTTTTTTTATGTAATGGCGGATAAGAAGCTAAGTGTGGCTGTGGGAGACCTACCTCCGAGTACACGTAGAGTGGCAGAACGAGAATGGCGAGAAGCAGGTCAGCCACGGCCAGGCTGACGATGAAGTAGTTGGTGGCGGTCTTCAGAGAGCGCTCTGTGAAAACGCTCAGGCACACCAACACGTTCCCCAGGATGATGATGAGGATGAGAGGCACGCCCAGAACCAGTGCTGGGTAGTTGTACTGGAGCTGGTTCTGCTGTCGTGTGGCATTGAGTGTCACATTGACCATGATGCTGGTCCCAGGCATCTGTGCCGCTCCCAGTATGGTCCGAACATCTGAGGACACCACGGGCACCTTAATGTGTTTGTCTGACATCTCTGATTTCCAAATCATTTGGAAAATAAGCCCTGTTTGCTTGCTTAAAGCATCCGAGATGACATGTTTACCACCGATCTTAAGTAAAGGTTCTAAAAAATGTACTTTCTAAACCACCAAAAACCTTGACAGAGAGAATATTAAATCAAATCATGTGGAAATAAGTCGAACTGAGTGCTTCAATGCTCAAGTAGAGTGAAAACTTTAGTGTACACTAATCCGCCCAGCTCCAAATGGGAAAATTGCTCTAAATTATTATGTACTTCTATATGGCACAAGCCCTCAAGATTTCAGTCTGGTAGTTGAGATTTCTGTAGCACTTCTGTGATTGTCATGGATGGTATTTTTGTATGGGCAAATAATGAGCAGACGTCAGATGACGTCCGGAACAAGGACAGGCTGCACTCCCACCTTGAGGAGGCCAGGCCTTGGGGAGCAGCACGGCGGCGACGTGACGCTGAAGTACGTCTCCTCTCCAGCGAAAGACTAATGTAACACAGGCGCCACCATAGTCGCGACTGCCATCCTCACTTCCGACTCTCTGGGTACCTGCTGTGGGGGAGGGGGGTGTGAGCAGGCACTTTTTTTCTCATCTCATTGGGATAGAAACACTTGGTGTTAAATTTGCCCCAAAAAACCACAAAGAAATCATTTGAAGTGGCTTAGCCTCTACTTGGTCAACCTGTTACCCACACAGCAGATATTATGTAGAACCCTGTGACCTAGAAGTTCCGTAGCTCTGAAGGTGGTTCCTTTTAGCCCATGGCGTGACTCTGAGGGACCCTGTTGTTCCTGGTACCTCCCAAGTCCATCATTCCGCTGGCTTTAGGGAATTGGCGTCACGGTTGACTAAACCCAAAGAGGCAGTGAGGTATGACTCACTTCTGCTGCTCCTTTAAATAGAATAGCCGGTCTCTGGTAGGTTCTTTTTTTTTTGTATAATTTGCCCCTTTATCGTCTGCTGAAAATGTGTTTCAAGTTATTAAGTTTAAAACATCAGAAATTCTGAGAACTGTGACTGTTTGTCAAATATGACTTTGCAGCCTATAGAAGCATTGGCTGCCATTAGCAGAGCTCTTTGGGTCCTCGTTAACCACCATGCTGAGGTGCAGAGGACCTTTTTCCCTGTTAGCTGAGGTCACTGGTGGGATGCTGGTTGGTTCCCAGTCAGTGACGGTCTATGCCACACGCATTGGTGAGCGCTCGGCTGACCTCACTGCATATTCCTGCCTTCGCTACACTATACCTTCGATGGTCTTGGTTAAAGAAGAGCAATAGAGACCCAACCTAGGTGACCCAAGACACAAACCCACAAATGCTCGCAGCTATTAGAACGGTAGAGAACATGCATCTAGCCTGTGGGTTTGCATCTTATAAGGGATATTGTCCATGTAGCCATGTGCGATAAACTGAATAAAACCGAGTGATAAATCAGCAAAAATCTAATTATACGACTGAATGGTTGACCAATAGCTGTCCTACTAGGCTTTCTTGTTCTTTTTGCACAAGGTAAATGAACAAAAAATGTAATTTGAAATGCATAAAGGTGTGATACCTCAGTGGAACTCAGGTGTATGAGGACAGCGTGACAGGAAATTGAAATGTTTCATCACAGAGGCATTGCGCGGAGGAGAGCTCCTGTTGGATCTGAAGAACAGATAACAACTGGCTTATGGTGGTCGGGATGTAATCGATTTATCCGGTGAGAATCGGTGAGGTTTGGAGCCCAGCCTGCCTCTCCTCCTTACCACTGAGGTATAGTATAATATGGTATAATATAATGTAAGTGCCAAATAAAAGCGAGTGAGTTGTATAAAGCGATTGGAGAGGCCAATCTTTGGAAAGTGTCAATTAGCAGTCGGTCATAACAATCTTTGGAAATGTTCCAGTATGTTGTTTTTTTTTAATTGGTAACAAAAACTGACAATACCTATACATTATTATTAGAAACTTTGTCTAACATCACCGTACAATGTAGATTGAGGAAGTAAAACATAGAATTGCATTTTCAGTCTGATGCAGTTCTAAAAATCTTATATAGTGTTAAAAATCTTATATTATCTGGCATGACAGAAAATCAGGGCAAACATTCAAGCCTGTCCCTGGAATTTTTCTGTCTGTCATCTCTCTCTCTCTCTCTCTTTCTCTGTCATCCTGTGTCCTGCCCATCTGTATTGATGCACAGCAAAATCTGCCTTCTGCAAGGATGTGCTGCCTTCACAACTTGTTTTGTAAAGCTTTGAAGTCACTTTACAATAATTACTCCGGGCTTCAGTTCCTGCCACCAATTGCTCATCATTAATTCATTAATCACACCCACCTGCACATTCCCCACCCACTCTTTTACAGAGAATGAATTTCACATGTGATTCCCTTTTAAGGTAACAATAGTACAACTGGTTTGAGGCCCTGTCAGGATGCTGCATTATAATTACCAAGAGTTAATAACAGGATACACTGACAGGAAGCAAGTGCAGAAAGGAGGCTGGCGGGTCATTGCAGGAAGATGTTTTTTTAATATGCGGTGGTTTAATTACGTTCCACAAATTAAGGTTTCTCACTCTCAAAGTCTTGAAAGTGCGTAATAATTCTAGTTTCATAATGGTAGGACTGGTTATTTAAGAATTTCATGTTAAGAAAAGGTAACACTTTTCTTGATGGGACACAAATTATGTAGTTATGCACTCTTACTTACTGTATTAACAAATCAGAAATTAAGCGTTAGTTATGTACTGACCCCATGTTTGTTCATCAGTCATAACAGTTGATGTATTTCATATAATTACTATATATATTTGTATATGATTTGTACTTACTAAGTTACTTATACCCCCCTCAAGTAAAGTGTACAGTGTTACCTTAGGAACAATGGTTTGTTACTAGTCTGCTGTACAGCATGCTTGATACGAGTCGTGCTGTTATAACCTGCCAGTATACTGGGTAAGGCTGTAACCTCGCAGCACCGCGACTCGTGGGTTTGAGGCTTGTACAGCATGCTGCGTGTGTGCAGTTTGCATTTTCTCCTCCTAGTTTTGTGGTTTCATACAATCCTGTACACTGATGTGGTTTGAGCAGGTATCTCTGTTTTAACCTTGGCTTGGGGGGGTAATATGGTAATATGATATTTGCAGTATTTTGAAATCTTGGCGACAAAATTAGCTGAACTAATTTAATCGTGGGGGGGGAACCCCCACCCCAGCTCAGAGAATTTTATCTCAAAGATTTCAAAATACAGGATAGTGTTGCTTTTGAAAATACCATTAACATACTGCATACTGATATATGATGTCTGGACGGTATGAAAAATTAGATATAGCTCAAGTCTAATTTAACCTGAGAATGATCGCGGAATTGCGAATTACATTTTACAGCTTATGGAAGGACTAAATTCTGGCTGGTTATCTACACTGGGGTCATTCCCTTTACATCCCGAGAAAGGCCGCCATAGATTTTATTGCAACAGTTTGCCAGGAACTTCTGCACAAACATCTGTGCAGAAAATTCTCCAAGTCATTATGTTTCTATGTGCATTAAGGCCACATTAACTAACAGTAGAACTGGCAGTTGTAACTTTGCCTTGTGACATTCAGTCTCTCTGGAATTTATGCTTTTGAACTGTCTTGTCAAGAATGTATTAATCCATTGCTGTCGACTCAGGTCTGTCAAGAATTCTCTAGAAGGCCAACTCATGACACGTATGAAGCACTTGAGGTCAGAACATTGGTTATGATTTTAAATTATGCTTATCTTTTACTTTCCAAAAAGGTAATACGATTTAGGGAAGTTTGTGTTAACTTGGTGCTCACTTTCTATAGATCAGATCCTTTTTTATAAATAGATAGCTATGTAGCTCAGCTGATGATTCTGTACCACCACAAAGCACAATCTCTTTTTTTCTACTAGTTTCGGTTGGGACTAGGCCCAGATTTCCTTGATTGGAATCACAGTTGCGTGTTGGCCAGTCCCTTGTGAAATGAGCCCTACCCAAAGCATATGTTCAAACAGCGTAATGAGGCATTTTAGGGCGTTTAAAATGACCGAAATGGTTGCCAATGATGTATGAACCCGTCTCCCCTTGTGTGACTCTCCGTGCAGGATGTGATTGAGTCTGAAGCTTCTGCCGGTCATGGGTGATGTAGTGACATTTCAGAGAGCTGTTAGCGAGTGACCCCCAGACAGTCTTTTTATCGCCAAACGAAACCGTGTCTATTTTCAGTTTTCCCTGCATGACTGGTTCTGTCCCATGTGTCCGCTAGCGGAATCGCTAATGGCATAAATGTGAATCTGAGGTAAAATGAATTGCAAGATGAATAGAGAAATGAGGAGGAACTTACTGATATCAATGCACATTCATAAATCAGTTTATGAATCACATGGGTTTATAGGTGGTGAACTGTTACAATTAATGAGACGTTCTTGGTCTCACATCGCATGCACAGTTAATCTTGCTTTTCACTTTACCCTTTCAACAGTCGTAACAACGTAAAGCAGAGAGGTCTCTGGTGGACCTAGGGTTCCTCATGAGACTGTGGAGGTCTTACTTCAGGTCGAACGATACTAAATCTTTCCAAAGTTTATTCACAAAAGGGTTACAGCATGCCTAGTCCTCTCGGAGTTTTGTGTTGATCTTGCAAGGTAGCAATCTCAAGCAGGTGTAAGCATTACTCATAATTCCCCAACCTCACTTCTGGGGGGCGATAGGCATATTCTTGTGTGAATTCTGCCTGACCTAACCAGCACCTTTTGGATGGTTTAGCAACACTTTTCCTATAACCTACCAATTACATTGATGCTTATGTTGCGATACCACGTGATTCTGCAAAGCAGATTATTGGTTGAGTCCAATTTATGTGTGGTCCCCCATTTCATGTCACATTGGCCTAAGCCAGGCTTGTAACAACATGCAGAAGACTTTTCATCAACATGCCTCTTTCCTCCTCGAACCCGGCACCCGAGGGTAGCAGCTGTAGTCTTCCTTCATGCACTTGAACTTTTCCCCTGTTAATCTCGTCATAGCATGGAAGAGGAATGTCCAGCTGATACCATCCAAATGAATAATTCTAATAATCCTTCTCAATTATTAATACCAACATCACTTTGCCATTATAGTCATGATTGTATCCCCCTGTGTTTTAAATATTTCTGGTGTATATCACTGTATTAGGTCAAGACTAGAGCTAATTATGACATCATCACACAAAATGTAGACTGGAATGATCCTAGGTATAATTAATTATTACACAAATTTGCATGAAATAAGCATGCAGCTAAATCTGATTTTTTTCCTGATGTGAGGTCACTGAAAAATTCACCCATTCCCTGTCGTTTTTTGGGGGGGGGGGGTTGCATGCTGCCCCACCAGCTGGCAGTCGACAATAGTATGCAAGGTGAGGGGGAATTAAGATACAGATAGTATTAATAATGAGGTTATTAGCTCAAAGGGCTTTCTGATAATGGTGGGAAACTGATGCAGCATTCGTAAACTTGTGCCTAAATAACCCACGTTTTAATACATCCGCAAAACAAGAAGTAAAGAAATTATCATTGATCGGCTCTGAATCTGTAAAGATGAGGTGCCATGGCAACAAAGCCCTAAGAAACTTGTAGGATGTGTGATGCTCTCACATGATAAGCATAACTCATTTTTCTTACAACAGAGCAAAACCAAATTATTAAACAAAACCATTACACTGTGTGTGCGGCAGTCAGGATAGAAGAAGCAGAAAATGCAGACAGGTGACACTGATTATACCACTTTTTCCTAATCTGGTTCTCGGTGGCTCACAGACGGCCCACATTTTTGCTTCCTCCCAGTTCCCAGTGGGAGGTAGCAAAAATGTGGACTCTCTTCAGGTTCCCAAGGAGTGATTTAGGACACTAACACTGGATTATATCATAACAGTGTGTAAAATATTTAAGATATGTATGGCAAGATAAACCTTGATATTCTTAGGCATGGGTGCTGATCCCACACAACATAAAGTTGTTGGAAACAGGTCAAATCTTCCGAGGCTGGGGACTTTTGAATTATTTTCATTGTGGATGGATGATTTTCATTGTTTGCTGTTACAGATTTATATTATGTGCCATGAATGCATGTTTATGGAAAACTGTGAGGTTAGTAATCAGGGAAAAGAAACGGAAAGTCAGTCTGCTGGCTCACTGACTAATAGCCAGCTGTCCCAAAGGCGACACTGGGATCCAGAGTGTGGGCAGGTGTGCAGGCTAATTCAAAGGAGAAAGTGTCTGAGTTTCCAGGTAAGAGATGAACTGGGAAAGAGCTACATTAGCGACCGACTGGCATCGGTTTGCTAGTTCAAAATGAGGCTAATGACCGACATGATTTCAGCAGAATTAATAGAATTACAATTTCTAACTAGGAGCATTTGATGTGCTGTTTTCTCCATATTAAATGGAAGAGTGTGGGACCATCATTACGGTGATGTCCTGCTTGCCCACACAAAGGGTCCCCCGGCTTCTCCACAAGATACTCCTCACCAAACTGTGACTGATCATCAGCCACCCCTCAGGCGAGCCGGATTGGGCTTCTGCCCGAGGCATAGTCCCTGCTCAGGCCGTGCACGCCGGGGAATGCAGAAGGTGGCAGGCTCTCCGTTTCCGGAGACAGCCACTGCACGTGAATGGACGTCCTGTGACATTTGCAGATTGGTATTCCTCGCAGGATCATAAATATACACCGTGCACGTTTTGCAAGGAGGGTAAATTATGTTTGTGTTACTTATTTGCATACAAATTCATGAACGGAAGTGGGGGAAAAAAATTGCATGTGGCGGATGGGAAACTCCTCTCCTAGCAACAGGTTGTGAGGTTTTGCTCGAGTAACAGGACGGCGTGTTGCATTACAAACTAATTATAAAGAAAAACAGATAAAGAGCAAACATGGAGGTATAGTTAGGAAAATCTGCCTGCTCTGATATGCCTGTAACATCTCAGGAGCGTTTAGGTGGAAATCAATGAAATAATATTTGTGTGGAAAATGCGATAGGCGGGGGCAGAAGGTAGGGATCCATCCCTCAACCACCCCCCCCCCCATACCCCCCCAAAAGAAAAAGCAGGGACTAATTAGATTTCAAAAAGGCCACAGGAATGACTGTCTTCAGATCCACAGGCTTTTTAGGATCTCTTATCCTCAGAAATGAGTTTGCCATGTAAAATGCATTAATCCCATCTCTAAGTGTACCGGCAGGACGTTTCAGTGGCACAAGATGTGAGCACCAAAGCTACAAGGTTATATGCCTGAAGGAGTAGAGTGCTCCTTAAAGTTGAATAAGTCAAACGAATTAAGTGTCCATTAACACGTTTCTCTTAATTTTTAAAGTGCCTTGTGAATTTCCTTTTTGACATTTCACTAAAAATTCTTCTTTTCCAAAAGTAGCACATTCTTACATCTACACATAAAACAAATTCATATTATAGTATTTTTTAACAGCAATATTTTAAAGAAATAAAACATAGAAACGTACTTACAGGGCTCATTAAGGCTGATTCTCGCATGTCACCCAGGAAGTGCGCTTTGAGTTCGGAGGGACTTGTCACTGCAGTGAGACTGGCAACCCTCCCTCTGTGTCCGTTTTCACTGGCAGCTTTGTCTGAAACGTGCTGCCGTTCCTCCTCGGTGTCCTCCTTTGCCTTTGCTGTGTGTCAGCCTAAGGAGCGGCTGCTCCCTTTCTCTGCTCTCCGCTGTTCCTCCCCTCGCCAAGTAGGAAAGTTTCGGGCAGCCGTCGCTTTGACGACACAGCTGCGGAGAGGCACAGTGACACTTCACCCGGTGCTCACACATATGATTTCACGCTGGTGAAACGTGCGCGCACCTCCCTCTCTCCCTCTCACTGTGTCCCTCTCTCTCTCAGTTCACCCCTTGCTTTCCTTTCTTTTCCTGTCCATTGAGGTTGAGTACCATCATTTGAGAAATTACCCTTGGTAGCTGGGGCCACTGGGATTGGCTGCCAGCCACACACACCTCTTTCTTCCTGAAGACTCTGTTGAATCTTAAAGTGGCTCTTCCCTTATTCCTGCTCTCTGCCAGCCCTCTCTTCTCATATTGCTTCCATATTCTTCAACCCTCTCTTCCTTACTCCCTCTCCGGCCTTCACTGCTGGTCCCTCTTTCCTTGCTCCCTCTCCAGCCCTCACCTATGATCTCTCTTCCATAATCCCTCTCTGGCCATCACTGCTGGTCTCTCTTTCCTTACTTCCTCTCTGCCCCATATTGCTGGTCTCTCTTCCTTACTCTCCCTCTGTCCCTCACTGCTGGTTTCTCACTCCTTACTCCATGTGTGCACCTCACTGTTGATCTCTCTTCTTCCTTATTCCCTCTCCGACCCTCTACGCCGGTCTCTCTCTCTCTTTACTCTCTCTCTGGCCCTCAGGACTGGTCTCTCTTCCTTATTCTCTCTCTGGGCCTCATCACTGATTACTCTCCTTTACTCTCTTTCAGGCACTCACCAGCGGTCTCTCTATTTTTACTCCCTCGCCAGCCCTGCCAGCCTTCACTTCTGATCTCACCTCCATACTTGGAGTGAGGGACAAATGACTTGAATTGGGCTACTTATTTTTTAAAGATTAAACGGTAATGTTTTGCTGTGTGTGAGACACCTCACTGTGATGATATAAGTGGGGTGAAAACAACAGCCTGTATTTAATCTGTGGGAGGGCTTTCAGTGCAGGCTTCTAGATGGCAGTGCTGGGGGAACATTTTCTACTTCATTGTTTCATTGGGTGTATAAAAAGATGTGTAATTAATTTATTATGTATCCAGCATAACAACCTGAAACAAACAGGATTTGGACACTTCATGAAATTAATATCAAGATTGTGATAGAAGTCAATTTCTTCTATGCCTGTAATGCAACTTGGACATCTTTTAGTATGCAGGTGTCAAGAGACTCCGAAGAAGTATGTCTGGGACTGTATATGAAGAGATGGAGAGTTACGGCTCACCTGTTTCTCAGTCTCCACTAATTGGGTCCAGAGTCCAACTAAGCAGAAAACCATTCTGTTACTGCTCAGCAAGCTCCTATCCATGGTTTTGATGGATCTGAATAAAATGAAAAAGGAGACATGATCAGAGTGGGTGACAGACCTTGAGACTGACAGACAAGAACTAGGCTTGTAATTACTTACTGTGACATCTTTGTTCGTCTGTGTGATGTTCCCCCCACAATAGAAGAACCTGTCTTTGATGGTGACTCGCTGATGCCTCTCTGGTCCTCCTGGAGGGGAATGGCCCTTCTCTCCCGTCCTGTGAGGTCAAGATTCCAATTTTGGCATTTCAGGTGCTACTGTCCTTCAGAATCCTGTAACTTTACAGTGTCCTGTTCTTTTTCTATGATGCATTTTCACTGTTACTCTACCATACTTAATTGTTCCACCAGTTCCACCAGTTGCCACTGGAAATGTCTGGAACTAGTGACTTTCAGTGCCAGGGTGGCTGATCGGCCTGATGAACATCCCCCGTTTATGGGCAAAACTGTTCCATTTCTAATCTGGGCCCATTTCCTTGGCCTGAATCTTAATGTTCTCATTACTAGCATCCAAGCTGATAAAACATTTGGATGTGATGCCCATGGCGTAATATCCAATGAAATATCCGGGAGGGTGTGTTTGCTAGAATCAGAGCGGCCATCATTAAGCTGTAACGCTGAGACTGAATGTACGCGTGAGTAAGGGGCCCTTCTCCTGATGCGAGGTCAATACTGACAAAATGGTGTTGTTAGGAAGACATCCTTTCATCTTGCATCCCTATCAATTGAGTCTAGTCTGTGTTTTAAACATTGTATTACAGCATAATCAATTCATTTTGGGTTCCTCGCCAGGGGTGAATGGTGAGGTGCTTTGGCCCGCAGGCTCCAGCAGAAGACCTTTTTGAGTTTTTGTTCAAAACTTCTTCGTCTCCTATGTTATTTCTGAAGGATTAAACTGTAAGAAAATGCCCATGGCACCTTGGGTTTTATGGTTTAGCTTTTTAGAATATATTAGTAGTGCATGGTTATAAGAAGAATCATCACATAAATATCTAAGCAAGACATATAACATCTCACTCTCCATTCCGATGTCTTGGTTTACTTACTGTTGTTTCCATTTTATCCATTTTTTAATTTGTTTGTTTGTTTTTGTTGCTTTTAAAGATACCGTTTTATTTAAATAACTTTGTGAGAAAAAACATTATCCCCTCTTGCATTAGTCAGTGGGAGTTCAGATAAACGTTGATGTAATTTAAGTATGCCCCCCCACAACAGTCTGTTTTAGCTTGTATTCAAAGCACTGTCTGTTCCAGCCATAAATCCCTGTTTCACCGTCGTCCTTGCGGGGGAAAAGAAAAAACAGCCGCGCAAAGTGGCACCGTACGGCGAAGGCGTTGTATTTATTAGGGGTGATTTTAGATGTTTATTGGGAATCTTGATTTTAAGGCATCAACAAGCTTAACAGTGACTCAGTGGTGCTCCCAGGAAGCCAGGGGGCGGAGGTTAGCGGTCGCAGGCTGGGACACTCGGCTGCTCGCTGTTCTATGTTTTATTAACATCCGATGAAAAGCGATGAAAGCGGCGCCAGTCCAGTAGCAATTCAGGAGTGGGAGTAGCTCCAATCAGCCTCTCCTGCACGGAACAGGAACTCAAAAGAATTTTTAAGCAGCCCACGTAGGCATTGTGGGTTTTTAATGAGCCATTTCTTGGTACCTCAAGGAATTTTAATTCCATCCGCATATGATCCTGAAAACCTTACGTTATAGTGCTAAAATTTTTAAAACATTTCCCGTGGTGCGTAAAAACTATCTTTCTTTTCTGCCAATTCTAAAATAAATGTACCGGTACATTAAGTGCCACTGTTTAGCTATATTTAGTGCTTGTCAGAAGCCGCAGTACTGACGGCGCTGGAGTCCCAGGCGATTATGGGGTGTTGCAGTGTCAATGAAGAGCGCTCTGCATGCCTTTTAAGCGTGTTCCCGATAGACTTTCCTGAGACAGTGCTGTCTTCCTGCTTTGCATACAGACAATGGTAATGATACGCTGAGATGGGCAGCTGTGGAAAAATGTCATCAGCAAACAAATACAAAAACGTAAATGCTGCATAGACGCACATAAAAACGGCCTATATAATTTTAAAGGTGTGTGTGTTATTGTTATTATGCCGTTTCTTTGCTCATACTTGGTGGTCATTGGCTTTGACCATCTATGGAAATTGCTCCTAAAGGTATTCTGGTGCTGTTGCTGAAGGCCAAACACTGTCTAGTCCTTCACCCTGTCATGGTGAGTCAGAGCCATGACAGCATAAGGGATCTATGGCTGTAAATACTTCACAAATCCTACCACTGGTTCTGCTGCTTGATGTAGATGACCTTTTTTTCATTCTGCTACCAGGACTTTTGCTCTTGGGTGGTCTCCTACCCCATATGCCATGCTGTCTATATTTCTGAGAAACACCCAGTCCATGTTGTTTGACAAAGCCTTTAATCTGTCTATCCTTTCTGTAAATAAAAATACCTTTGTGCACAATCCCCTGTTTATTCCTTGCTAAACAACCTCATACCAAGACCTGCTCACATCGGACAGCACATTGAACACCCCTCTCGCTCGACTTATGTATGCTCTGTTAATATTTGCGTTCTGACAAGTCAGACTTCACAATCAATAAACTTATCAAAAATAGACCTCATTATGTATTTTCTGTTCAAATATTTAGATATTACAATGCTCACGCAATGAAATTTCCATTTGTAATTAGTGAGCGCAAGCTGCAGGTGGAATACTGTTGTAGTAGTTAGCACTGTTGCCTCACAACTTGGGGATTGGGGTTCGAGTCTCTGCTGTCACTCTGTATGTGGGGATAGCATGTCCTCCCTGTGTTAACTCAGAGTTCACCAGGTTGTTTGGTTCTCCCCCCCGCAGTCCAAAAACACGCTAAAGTGAACAGGCTTTGCCAAATTGCTCGTAAGGGCCAGTGTGTATGTGGCTGCTCAAACCCAGGTGAGAGGACCCTTCAGATAATCAGTCCTATAATTAGAACTTTTACATTTACATTTATTGCATTTTATGGCAGACACCCTTAGCCAGAGTGATTTACATAAGTAATCTAATTAGGTAGTTGCAGTGAAAGGTAGTTAGTAATTAGGTAGTTGCAGTGAAAACCCGCATACACAATGGTCCTTTCTGGATAACATTTGCCACCTCTGCTGTGAAGAGTCTTTCTGGGACATCTGATATGCAATGATAATATAGTGTTTTCTTCCAGGGTCTTATTCCTTAGATTTTTCCTGGTATGCCAGTTGTTATTTGGGGTGATGCGAAAATGCTGTTAAAGACCATGAAAAGGATTTCTGTTGATTCATGCTTTTGGGTGACTAAGCCTTAATAGTTTTCAGTGAAATATATGGAAAATGAAAATGTCATGCGAGAGAGAGAACAATGCATTCATTATCTAATTACACAGGACATTAAGCAAAACCACTGTCCTGATGAATCTTTCTTTGTTCAGTGCTCGTAGTCACTGAAATTTAGATTAATCACGTTTTTTTCTGCCTCCAGAGACAAAGAATTTTTTTCTCAGATTTTGGTTGGAACAAATTGAGGAAATGTCTGTAAATATTTGCTTTTCTGGAAATGTGATTTGCTGGATAAAAAGGAAGCAGGAAATCTTTAATGCAGGAAGATGTTTGTTTCAGATGTGTTTACCTCTCATATTTTGAGTGACAGCTGTCGAGCCTTGAATTGATTATAGAGATTACCTCTGTTCTGCTGCGAAGTGCATGTCTCAGCCAGTCTGTACAATAATAATAATAATAATAATAATAATAATAATAATAGCACCAGACCCTCAGAACTCTGCATAGGACAAGCAGGTATGGAAATGGATGGATAATAATAATAGATCATTTTCTTCTTGCGTGAAAAACTATGAAATATGGGGGCCGGGAATAATCCCTGGAAAATGACAGACTTTTTATTGTTGTAATATCTAACCACGTAAACAGTCTTAGTGCTGCTGGCACACAGACTGGGGGGGTGCTAAATTTTATTCACGATAATAAACGAGAAAGGTGGAAAAAACAGTCCCTGGGCTTTGCCCCGAACAGCCAGATAAGAGGAAGCTGACATGCAGGGCAGAAGGCTGCTCAGCTGGCCTGAGTGGGGCAGGATGGGGGGGGGGAACCGACATGCAGGGCAGAAGGCTGCTCAGCTGGTCTGAGTGGGGCA
>JAODKN010000001.1:5038663-5051170 GCA_026774425.1 Petrocephalus zakoni | reverse complement strand
AGGATGTGGCTCAGCAGGTTAAGCTCTGTTCTTGTAATCGGAAGGTTTCTGGTTCAAGCCCTGCTTTGGCATGTCTTTGGGCAAGGCTCTTAATTCCTAGCTCCCTGGGTGCACTTCTTGGACACTCTCTTAAGGTCATGTTTGTGTAGTGTGGTGTGGACGTTAGAAGAATAAATGAGAATTTCATGAAAACTAACAGTGCATGATGCAGGGTTGTTATTGTGAATGAAAACATTGCATAAATAGAAATGGAATTAGACACGGAGATGAAATGTAAAAATACAGCTAAACAATGATGTCTGAAAAATGATAAATAAATAAATAAATGAAATATAACCAAATGTTAAATACTTCCTCTTACCATTTTTAAATACTGCTTAGCTAAAGTAATGACTTATTTATCGTTGGGCCTCTTATACAATGCACTACATGTCGTAGTATACTATGACTATCTATCCCTAGATAAATTTACCTTTGTTAATAAAATGAGTAAAACCTAAAGTGAAACATAACAACTAAATAGATTTACGCAATGAAAATGAAAACTAATGAGACGACAATGAAACTAAAACTGAACTAGATTTTAATTGAAAATAAACAGTAATGTAAAAACAACTGACGCAAAAACATAACCGACATGTTGCAGTACAATTTATTTTATTTTAGTTTGTCGCTATCTAGGACGTAACCATGGTAACCGGGGTGAGCGTGTAGGCGTAACACTAGTACGGGAATTCTGCAAGGGGGGAAAATACATTCGCAAGCATAACACCCATTCTTGGTGGGTTTGTTCTGTTATTGTCCAAGGGGACTAAGTCATCTCAGAGCAGCCTTAGGACTATCCTGCAGTCACAGCCCATTGAGAGCTGGGAGCATTAAAATATGTACATGGACCTCCTATGATTCACTGATTAATATTGCAAGTATCCTCGTATGAAACTGGTAATCTCATTGAGTAGTAGTGGGGCTGATTTAGTTGACTAAATATCCTGGAATTTTTATTGACTGAGTTTATAAACTAGAAAAATCTGATGATTAAAATATGACTAAAACCAAATTGCCTTTCCATCAAAAGCCTAAGGCTAAACCTAAATCAAAATATGCTGTCAAAATTAGCACTGGTCTGAACACCCCTGTGCAATTATGAGATAATAGCTAATAAGCATGCATCAAATATTTAACTTTCTAAACGGTTGTGTTTCACTGATTCGCTGTAAGAGGCTGTCTTTTGTGGACTGTCTGCTATTCAAGCTTCTGAATAAGTGCAGAGGGAGTATGGAAGTGTGTTTTTAATTTCAACAGTATTCATTTCTTTGCTGTAAATACTTGCAAAAGGCAGGTGTGTGTGTGTTTGTGGGTTTGCATAGATCACATTTCAGGGTCAAAATGTGCCCAAAGTGTGGTAAACCCTGATATTTCCCTACTTTTGCGGACATCTTTCAGGTCCCCTTTTGGATAACCTCAATCTTATTAAAATCTGTGAATGCAATCAAAAAACTAAAAATACCAAATTTCTTTGGGTTGGTTACTTATGGTTAAGGTTAGGACTGGGTAGGGTTAAGGGTGTCGTTATTGGGATTATGGTTTTTCCCATAGAAATGAATGGAAGGTCCCCATTTAGATAGGTGCACGAGTCTGTGTGTGTGTGTGTGTTCGACCCACTCAAAGAAATACTATACCCCCCCCACCCCCAATTAATGTTAAACTGAATGAGGATAGATCCATTCATCCACCTTCCTTAGTGTCAGTCCAGTTGAGGGTTCCAGGCTAGACTGGAGCCTATCCCAGCCAGAGCACTCCCTGCAGGGAACAGTTTTTGCAATGTCCTGTCTTTTTCCACTGTCAATACTGTGAAAACCCTTGTCCTGGCACTGCTGTTTTATGTCTCACTGTGGTCTGGTGGAGTGCTGTTCTATGCCGCTCTATACCTGTATATGGGTGGTATGACAATAAAGCCCCCTTAACTAAATAAATGTTACTCCTTAACAAGTAATCCTCCATTTTACAATCTAAATAGAGATGACTGATTTGGATGTTACATTTATACAGCACTTTCAACACAACACACTTTACTGAACCAATGGGGAGCCACTTCACTGGCCACCACTGTGTAGCCCCACCTGGGTGATACGACAGCAGCCATTCTCTGCCAGCACGCTCGACACACCGTGGCTAAGGTGCTGAAGGGGCAGGAGAGAATTCACCAGTTCGATACAGGGGATGATTAGGAGGCCAGATCTGATAGGGCCACAGTGGGCAATTTTAGCCAGGGTACCGGGGTACCACCCTACTCTTTCATAAGATGTTCACTGATCTTTTATGACCTCAGAGAGTCAGGACATTGGTTTTAAATCTTATCCGAAGGACAGCAACGTTTTTGCAGCACAGTGTCCCCGTCATTGCACTGGGGGACTGGGACCCACACAGACCACAGGACAGACTAAGCTGTCGGCCACACCAGCACCTCTTCCAGTAGCAACCCGGTAGTTGAGCTCCCATTCAGGTACTGGCCAGGTCCAGACCTGCTCAGCTTCAGATATATTATCAAGTCTGAACTGCAAACAGGTAATTGATAACCACAAAGCTGGCAGGTTTTGGAGAAACAAATAAATGAATTGTTTTGCAATTGTGTTGACCCTGATCAGAATAAGCAGTCAATTCCCAAGCAGAATACTAAGGAGTACACACTCCAGCAAAATTAAAAAATCTTCTGCATCTTGAACAAGGCAGTATGGACAGATGTGTGTAAAAACTCACTCGCCGTGATGGGCAGAGGATTGTGTCGGACAGGCGTGTCCCTGCTACACACCTCGCTGGGGGCATTTAAGTGCCTTTTAGTATAGAAAGACAGCTGCAAACCCGTTTCACGACGAGTGACCTCAGTTCACCAGAGTAATATGTATATTTTTACCGTCTTTCGCAATCAGATTTGACTCATGTTATTTGTAGGTGGCTCCCCTCCCAGGACTTAGCGAGGATTACTGAGAAACGGCACTGTCATTGAAAGAACAATAACAAGTATTATGTCAGTAGTACTACACAGGTGTAAAAACATACAGTAATACAATTGGTATTGTTTATTGGGATTGTTGCTATTGCATTTATTGGCACTACATTACAAAGAAAGCACACAAGTGTACTATATAAGTGTACATGACAATAAAAAAGGTACAAAAATCCTTGATACAAAGGCAGAGGAAACAGACACTCCTCTAAGGAACTACAGGATGAACAAGAAAGTGCCATCCCAGCAATTCTCCAGGGCATGCTAATCTTGTGCAAGTTCATAAATGAGTGTTGTCAGAAACTAACTTCAGGGTGAAATGTCTCCCCTCTCTAGCCCCCAGTAACATTGGCCAGCGATGGCGGGTAGTCAGTGCCTCTTTATTTGTGCTGCGAGTCGAGATTTCGTTCTTGTAGGTCGTGCTCCTGTTGACGTCTGATTAAGTCAAGCACAAGGAACCTGACAGCAGCAGACAATTGAGGGTCAAGGTTTTACGGTTACTCTCCATCGACAGAAAGCTTGACTAATGTCGAGTCAAACATCACTAAGCAGGCTGATAAAGGAGATGGCTTAGTAGTAGTTTTATCTGTTGTCAGATTTCACTTCCATTTACCATAAGCTTTTACTATTAGTTTAACCTGAAAAGACTTTAGCTTTAACTGTCATGGTGTTGTTGTGACACCGTGTCACGTGACATGCATTATAGCAGATATGCTTCTGGTCATGCGAAATGTGAAGGTGGCCATAAGTACAGTGAAACAGGACATGACCAAAGCCTAGTGGTGTGCGCCTATAAATTGTTTCAGTATTATGGGATGTAGGGGAGTGAGCTGAAAAACAAAATGGGTAATGCTAATAAAAAAAAAACAGTGCCAGCCAAGACGGACTGAAATGTATCTTTAGCTGGAATTTTGCTGAAAAGCAGAATGTGTCACTTGTTAATGGTGAGTGATATTTGTATCCTCTCATGGTTTCACCTTTAAGCATGCTGTTCCTAGTAGGATGCTTTTCTCTGAAAATACCACTCTCCCTTCAAGAAAGAGATGGACTGTGAGAAGATCATGTTTCCCAGCTTGTGAGCCATGAGGTCACAGTTCAACCCTCGAGCTGTTGATTATTGCCATGGCCTTGAACTTAGATTTGCTGATGGTTGCTACCTTGATGAGATGGTAGATGCTGGTATTTTTTGTCAGGTTTTTTCAGAGACTGACCTGCAAGTGCTTAGGCCTAACCCCCCACTGAGGGACTTCCCTTCCCCACCTTGAGCTTGTCTTTCTAGAAGCAGGTGGCTCTTTCTGTAAAACCCTTTTATTCCTTTCAGCAAGGATCAAAAGCTTTGGGCTTAGTGCAGAGACGGCATCATCGGACACAACTGCCCATCACATGTGAGCTCCAGTTAAGATCAGAGGGTCTCTTGAACACATTTTGAGTATTAGGGGAGGTTGGGGGGGTGTTCATTTGCCCAGGAAAACAAAACCTTGACAGTGTTGACCACAGGCTGAGATTTTCTGCTCTGAGTGAGGAGCCGTACAGGGCCACCTGCTTCATGCAGCTCGTTGTTACTGCTTGCTCACTCTGAAGGATAAAATGTACCCCTTGCTGTGATAATTGACAGTTTGTTTCCAACCATTAATTTTCTTTAATGCATTTGTGACTTTCAGACGTATCAGGTTCATGTGCCTCTCTATACAAGCCTTTTTAATACCTGAGGAAAATGTGAGGATTCATTGTTAAATCTCTGCATCCCAGCTAGAGTATTATTTACATATATATGTATGCACATGCTGGCAATACTGAGCTTGGTGTTTGATGTATTACAGAGCCAATTTTTCTTCTCTCTCGGAGGATGTTTAAACAAATTTCAGATCCTGACAGAGTTCACATGGCGTGTGAAAACTGCCTTCAACAGATTGTTTTCGGCACCGCATCTGGGGTGAATCTCTCCCCAGTGCTAATTTTTGTGGGATGATTGAAAGGGGGCAGGAGTTAAGCAGGTCAGGAGCCATCTACGCCGGGATTTCTGTCTGATCTGATAGCGGGAACTATCGAGAACACCGGAGGAATCCAGAGATTGACAACAGAAGTTCTGAAGCCATTTTAAAGTGATACCTAACTATTTTACACTTGCACATTATAAATTATTATTTATCTGTTCCGTGAATAATAACCATTTGGCAGAAAAACAAAACTCTAGCAGAATCAGATTTGTCATATGAAACCAAAAATTAGTTTCCAGATTACATTTCAGTTTTGCTTAAAACGTGTTTGGGGTTTTCCATCATTTTTCAGGCGGTTTTATGAGGGAATTAATTTGCTCTCAACGGCACAATATTCTATTTCAAATGCTCATTTCCATGCTGATCTGAGAGTGTATTTTAAGATTCTTCTCAGCTGGGTTATTATATTATACGAATAGAAGAACAAAGTTGTTAACCTATGGAGAAGCAGCCCACTCCTTTACAGTCTATCAATTTGCTGCATTGCTTAGTATTTTCTAAAAAAAAGGTAAAAGCAATTAGATTATTCAGGAAGGAAAAATATGAAACTGACGTGAGAAGAAATATTTTACATCTTTTTTTAGAAAGAGGTAAAAGCAATAGCTCACACATCTCCAAATGCCAAACCATTAAAAATACACTAGACAAAGCATAATAAATAATTAAAAAAAGAAGTGTGTGACGGAGACAGAAACCAGCTTTCTGTCTCCCGCTGTGTTTGTTTTGCATGCTAAAGCCTGTCTAGGAAAATCAAGTTATTCCACTATCCTGAAACACCACACAATCTAGCTAAATCCACACCTCCTTCTGAATGTCTCAGCAACACTGCCATATATAAATATCACTTAAAAATACTTAAAAATGCATAAAAATGTCCCATCCACTTTTCCCAGAAGAAGCAGATTGAAGGTTATTTGATATTTAGGCCTAACCCTAAATTTTTTTAAATTTAAATTTGAGTTTGCATATAATATAATCTAAATGTGTGTAAACCGGGTTTTACTATGTTCTAGTCGTGTTAATTTAATGTCACAGAGACTCATCAGGGGTGTACTTAGAAATTCTGCCACATTCACCCCCTCCATTCAAATTAAAGTAGAATTTTATGCATTAAAAGGCCCCAGTTAAGTGCTGGACCCCTGAATCTGTCAGGGTATCCGTGCCGCTCCAACGCCCCTGGGTAGGGCCCCTGTAAAGTGTTGCCCCCCTGATTCTGTCAGGGTATCCGTGCCCCTCAAACGCCCCGGGTAGGGCCCCTTTAAGGTGCCGGGCCCCTTGAATCTTCCAGGGTATCCATACCCCCTCCATTGCCCCTGGGTAGGGCCCCTGTAAAATGCTGCCCCCCCTGAATCTGTCAGGGTATCCATGCCCCTCCATCGCCCCTGGGTAGGGCCCCTGTAACGTGCGGGGCCCCCTGAATCTGCCAGGGTATTCATGCCCCTACTGTGCTCCCAGGTAGGGCCCCTTTAAAGTGCTGGGCCTCCTGAATCTCCCAGGGTATCCATACCCCCTCCATTGCCCCTGGATAGGGCCCCTGTAAAGTGCTGGGCCCCCTGAATCTGCCAGGGTATCCATGCCCCTCCCAGGCCCCCAACACTCATTACACATGGAATCACTGCAGGGAAAACTGCAGATGAAAATGGAGTCTCCTACGGCGCTATTTCAGAATCTACGTGGCTTCCATTTTAAACAATATCATTTTAGACTATTTCACTATAACGCTCGGTGTTGAATTGTGTGTAAATCCGTATATCCTGAAATCCTTTCATTTACCAAAGCATGAACTTATTTCCATAGCTGTTGTTAACATGGGTTCTAATGAAGCGCTGGCTCATTTTGGCTGTTGCAGTCAGACCCAGGTAATTATGATATTATGTAATGTTCCTTAATGTCAGTTAGTTTGAGTTAATCTTGCTGGAGGCGAAGGGCTGGTGAGATTGGCATTAGTCACAGATGGAGGAACTGTAAACGAAGTGATACACAGACACTTTGTAATGAAAATGCCAGCGTGGATTAGCTTAATAAGCGCCATGGCCCAGGTTCCAGGGGAATTTCGGGCAGCGTTTGTCACCTGAAACTGGCACTGGTGTGAAGATCCACGTGATCCTGCTCTGCTTTTTCTGTCTGGATACAGAATTAATGTTAACCGGGCCAAATCCGTGTCCAGTTAGTATGAAGCTTCTGTATAATATTGTTTGATTGTCATCAGTAGCACCGACCGTGGAACTGGGCGCCCTGGTAACTTTTGGAACATTTTGGAGAAAACAACGAAAAGCTGACCTCGGGGCCCATGTATCGACGGTTTCAGGGACCACGGTTTACCACAGTCTACATTGCAGCAATACGTTTGATACGTTGTTCCTTCATCTTTTGAGGGGTGCAAAAATGATAATTTTCACTACACCTTTATCCCTTGACACATGATTTTTTTTTCACTCTACCGTCTCTTGAGAATTATGCTAAAATGTCAGAACCCGTTTCATTTGAGAGGGAGTACAGTGCTGTATAATAATGTACAATGTGCTTTATTATTACTGTATTTCATGTTGGTAATGTCTTACTGTGTGCGATTTATCAATTACAATGCTTATGTACACTAAAATGACAATATAAATGGGCTCTGTGGATGGTTTGCATTCATCCCTGGTTTCGGCTATGCGAGGTAGGTCTTGCAACGAGTCACCCGCGGACACAGGGGGAGCTACTGTACCTCCCAATAAGTTAATGCAAGCCTGGGATGGCTTGGTGCTCCATCCTGGGTCACTTGCTGCCTCTCGCCCACCACTTCCGTGATACGGCTCCGGATCCCAACGACCCTGCATAGGACAAGGGGGTAAAGATGGGACGAGAGGAATTATAAAGGAATAATAAAATCCTGAATTACATCCATGATATCAGAGTTTTTCAAACGCAGACAGACAAGTGGACAGGGCTATATGCCCCCCGCCCCCCCTTCTCCCATGACCCTTGTCCCCCGGTGCTCTTCTGTCCATGAACAGTACTGCCCCATTTCCTGTCCTGAGGAATGGATGTATCATACTTTGGGCAATTTACTAATCAAACTGTGCTTCATAATTGTATCCTGTTGATTAATGAATTAAATGTGTAATTGACACAATTGCAAAGGCATGTGTGCAAGGGGATATCAAAGCTTTAATCAACCGTCATTTTCAAGACTCTTGCGACAGATTAGACCCCCAGGCTGCTCTCTTCTGTCCAGCGGCTTCTAATGAGACGCCGAGCTGTAAATACTTGCGAGTTGATTACTGCAACTGAAGCTGCAGTTATAAAACAAAATCACTACTGTTCCACTCACTTTTTCCCATTGCTCTGTGATATTGACAGAAATGTCGAAAAGTGCTTTGTCTACCTGACACTCCTCCCCAGTCATGCATTTTGCCCTCAACTGATGTAAAGTTCACTTTGTTCCTCCAGTCCGCTAGGAACATGGCTGCATATGCAGATCAGTATTCACTCTATACTGCTTATGACTGCTCAAAAAGAAACGGCTTACTCAACAAACTGTAATGGTTTCATTACCCCCCACAGCATTAACATGAACGTTTGTCTTTGATGAGTCTGAAAAAGTACATAAACCAAAAAAAAAATTTAGCAGAACATATATAGAGAACATTTGATTTATTGCCTAGTCACAAATTACATCCTGTAATAAAAATCACCCAGACAGACTTAGCAGACAGGTCTTCTAGAACCTGTCTGACATAAGAGAGGATTATTGCCCAAACAAAGGCTGATATCACACTGACAAATCTCTTGCTTCTGAACTGAACACCAGGGGGCTTCCATTAGTGAATAGCGCATGTCTCTAACAATATATCGGATCTGTGGGCTGCATTTTATCCAGCATCGAGAAGTTTTTATCTGACTGGGAAGAGCCCATTGCAATTCGATTTCTTTGCAAACGATCAACAAGATTGGTGGGTTGGTCAGCCATTGCCTAACGATTGGTCAATATTTGATGCATGAAACAGTTGTTACTGCGTCTACTATCCTGACTGATGTTAGCGTCGGGTTGCTCTCAGCGTGAAGCTTGGGACCGGAGCACAGGGCATGCTCATTAGCGAGCGAGGCTGCAATCGGCTGTAGGCAAGGCAGCCTAGAAGCTACCAAAACGCCCTCTTTGTTTGAGATTTCAGCAGGGACTCCAGTGTCACTCATATCCTGCCTTTGGCTCAGCGTGAGCTGCCTGGCCTGGAGCATGATGCCAGGCTCCCCGAGGCTGGTCTGCTGGGCTCCGGCACCAGCCTGCTGTCACACACGCAGGCCCACTTCAGACAACACTTTTATGGCAGGCTATTTTAGCTTTAATCCATTTCTAGAAGATACCACAAATTAAAACTGAATTTCTGATATCAATAATTGGCATTCTGACTAGCTAGAATTTAATTTGTAATATCTTCTACAAATTAATTAAAGCTAAAATATCTTGCCATACACATTCATGCTCGATTTCTGACTTGCGTGATGTTGGCATGACCAGGAGAGCCTGTAATGCCTTGGACTGCCCAAGATAAAGGTGCAATAATGTTTTAAATAATCCATAACATTCATTATTATTATTATTGTGGCTGTTGTTATTGTTCAGTCATAATTGTTGTTGTTATTATTATATAGTATTAAGTAGTATATTATATGGCATTATTAGTAGTAGTTGTATTATATAAAAGTGATCATAAATATAACAAAATGAGGATTTAAAAAAGTAGAGAATTGGATGGCCGATATTTTCTGTCATTTCTTGCAATAAATATACATGTGCTGTGTTATAGTATTTAAATGGAGACAAATTGTGATGGGTAATCACATAGATTGCCTCTAATCTGGTTGCAACCTTAACCCAACATTAAGGTGAACAATCAGGGATTTATGCATTGATATTTTACTCGGCGGGGGGCATCATTTCCTTAATTAAAATGAAAGTTAAATGTCATTTAATTTCAAGGTCCATTTAGCCAAATTAGCATACCAGCATTTCAAAGATTCATGCACAAATGTATTAGCATATTAACACACAAACAAGCAGCATCTCTCCATCCATCCATCCATCTTCCAACTGCTTATGCTGGACAGGGTGATGGGTGGTATCTCTTCTACAAGTCTTCTCAAATTGTATACTGTTTTTTTTTATTAATGTTCCATTTCCAGTATTGTACTCTTAAAAACTGTATTTCCCAACAGAGTTTTAGACAGTACTTTTAGCCTGGGTTCTATTGACTGGTCAGGTTGGGGAGCATATGCTTGTGCATCGCGTTGCTGTACCGACCACATGAGGAAACATCTTGTTATCCTGGTTGGCACCCCCCCAGGCGGACATGTGGTTTAGTCCCACCCTCCGGAAATGGCCATCCATCTGCCGCAGCCAGGTGTTACATGGGCGTCCCCTCATCCTGGTCCCACCCCTCGGATCCTCAGCAAGGAGGATCCTGCGAGCCGGGTCATCCTCAGGGAGTCGCGCCACATGACAAATTGGAGGACCGCTTGCAAGGCCGGATGCAGAGTAACATCATACTCAGGACAAATGTAGCACCAGGACTCTAAAGACTTGGACCTTCATCCTCTTACAGAGATATCAGGAGCACCACACCCCCCTCTCCAGCGAAGAGTCACCAGAGACGGGAGCTGCCGAGGTAAGTGAACCTCTCGACGCGGTTGACACTCTCCCTCCAGACAGACACACTGCTAACGGCTGTGCCCTAGGTGTCATTAAAGGCCTGGATCTTGGTTTTTAACCAGGACAACTTGCTCAGTCTTTCAAGAGCCTCAATCAGATCCTCCATTGACTCCGCGAAGATCACAGCATCATCAGCGAAGTCAAGATCAGTAAAGCTTTCCTCACCAACTGAAGCCCCAAAGCTTTTACCCCACAACCCTGCCCAACACCCAGTCCATGCAAGTAATGAACAGAGTAGGAGCAAGAACACACCGCAGATGAATCCCAGAATCAACTGGGAGGAAGGCAGAGGTTCTCCCTCCACTCCTCACAGCACCCACAGTACCAGTGTACAGGCTGGCCATAATGTCCAGCAACCTCGGGGGGATCCCACAAAATCTCAGGATGTCCCACAGGGTGACTCGATCAACCGACACAGATGGTATGTCATCTGCTCAAAGATTCCTCTGACAAACGTCTCCTTGTCTGCCTTCAAAGCCATCACAGCGGCTCCGCTCAATATCCAGGGTGCTCTGCGAGATGAAACACCTCCTTCTGGGAACATTGGCAACACCAACACAACCCTTGGCAACGTCAGGACCTTATCACGGAAGGTCTCCCACATCACATTTCAGTCAGCAGTCGCACCCAGGCCTGCTAGTTCTGCACCCAAACTGCATGCAGACTCATCAGAAACAACTTGATCTTGGAGTCTGCAGCAGCTACTTCCTGAGTACAGCAGCCATCAGTGCGACCAGACCAGTAGCAGGTGTACCCATCTACAGCGACCACTTCCAGGGCCAGATGCAATGTAACATCATACCCAGGACAAATGCCGTAAATGTAAACATATTACATTTTATGCTTAATTCCCATAAACCCTTAAACCAGTTTAGTTGTCGTTGTTAGCTAAAGATATAGACATTAGTAAGACTATTAATGAGATGCATTGATGAAACTCCGACCATCACTCCGTGAGGATCTGAGGGCAAAAGCAGAGTGCTAATCACCTTCAGACACTTGTCTCCTTCGTCACAGCGATGTCATGTGAAGAACACTACATTAAAACGTCTTAAAATCACCCTTTGACCTTTCTGTATCGTACTGGGGTGTTGGGTGGAAATGATTCGCCTCCGTCACGGTCCATCTACACTACAAACCCATTATGAGACGGCAAAGTCACACACTTCAATTATACAGATGTTTGTTTGTTTGGAGCACTCATCTCAATAAAAGGTTTGCTATTTTTTTCCCATTTTGGGAAAAGGTGAAAAGGCACAAGACGCAGAGGACAGAGTGTGGAACGTCATGTTTCATTGTCATGCAGTGATTCACTTAATGGTGTTTTTATGGATCGTGTTTATACAGCCGAGCTCTGGCTTGCACATGCTTAATCCCTAAGGAGTGCATTACTCCACCTCATTTATTACAAGGTTGCCAGGTGTCCCTGTGCTTTTCACACTGAGAACTGCATTAAAATTCTGAGATACGTGTGCTGATTTGGGTTTTATATTCTCTCTTTCATTTTTTAAGTTCTGATCAAACTGGTGTGTGTGTGTATGTGTGTGTGCAGTGCAAACCTGAATGAAAGGAATTCACTGCAGCATTCCTTTGGGTTCCGGTATCCATTCCTCGATATTTTCTTCCATTTTTATGGTGAATATTTTGGTCCTCTTCGTTTCTCTTTTACCCACTGCAAGCAGCTTTTCACGAGCCACCATGGTGTCAGGCTAATTTGCCCTGATACATTTAATGATAGTATTAATGACCTGATGGTGTTTAGGACCTGATGGTATTAATGACCTGATGGTGTTTAGGATCTGATGGTGTTAATG
>JAODKN010000001.1:5005710-5030810 GCA_026774425.1 Petrocephalus zakoni | reverse complement strand
ATTGCTTACAGATTAGTGCGTTTGATTTTTGTACAGAAAGAAAAGAAATCCCTCTGCTTCTGAACGAAAGCTCTCCTCTATTTAACTTTCACTTAAATACAAACCGCCATAAAACATGCAGCCCGCTTTATTGTCTTACTGTTTGCAATTTGATGAAAGTGTTTGCAGCTTTATAAGTAACCTAAAAGTGTGTTCTATACTGTGCCACTTCCGATGGAGGTCAGGCAGAGCCTCACTTCTCTTCTGGGTCGCTCTGTTTGAGGCAAGACGTCACTCGAGGCTCCTCTAATGAAACATTGAACAGATTCTGTATCCTCGAGTTAGTTTGGTGACTTTCATGACTAATGCAGCCCTGGCGGAAGCTGGCTACCCGCCGGCCTGGGGTGGCGGGGACTTCCATGCAGCCGGCTCTGCTGTATTATTGATGCTTTCCTCAAGGTTATGCCTCATTATTGCCACCCCAGCTTAGATGTGACGGGCCTGCAGTTGCTGTCCTGGTGTGTGAGACTGGCCACAATGAGGGCAGAGAGAGAGAGACACTCCCACACGGCCGCACTGGCTGCAAGCTTATCCTGGGATAAGTGGTGAGTCCGACCGCTCTCCACTCTGATTGGTGTTTCATTTTGGTACACGTGTCGTGAAAAGCTTTTTCTACCTCATTCATGGATTGTAGTCAAAAAGAAATATCTAATACAAAGAAGAACAATATAAAAAGAGAAGTAATAATAAATAGTAATCTAGTAAGACAAAAAGGCAATGATATCAGTAACTATATATAAGGCAGCGACCAGGAAGATGTTCCTGGGCTGTACGAACTGTCACAACAAGCTCATAGACTATGATTGATAGCAAAAGCAGGTATTAACCGCTCCTCAGACGTCATTTGGACTTCCTTCACACTACCAAGCTGCCTGATTTTTTTGCCTGAATGTTATTCAGATCTGATTTTGTCCAGGCTGCATGGACGCACAAATCGGATCTTTTCAAATCATATTTGAGTTACTTTCATATGTGATCCTAGAACAGATACACATCCCATTTATGGCCACGCGACATAAACGTCCACAGTCTGATCAGAATGCATGTGTTCTTTTCCTGTACACATGCACTGAGTGCTGTTGTCACTCATGTCTTCATCAGGCAGCATGCTTTTTTGTTCATAGTGACGCAGATGACGGACGTCAATGTGTGCATGCCAACCATTACAGGAGACAGACACGTTCACATTAAATACAGGTCACTTGTAATTATGACTGTAAACCATCTAGATCAGGGGTGTCAAACTCCAGTCCTAGAGGGCCGGAGCCCTGCACATTTTTGGGTTTTCCCTCGTTTAACACACCTGATTCAACTCCTGGCAGCTCCTTATACTAATTACCACACAGCTCTTCCGCTCCATCATTTGTGGTGGGACAGGGAAAGAACTGAAGTACCCAGGGCGCCGGCCCCCCAGGACTGGAGTTTGACACCTGTGATCTAGATCAAAGCAAATGCATTTGGAGAAAAAAATCAGAATTGGACAGCGAAGCTTGTGACGTGAGCATAGCCTTGGTTTCCTCGTGTTTCGGTCATTTTCACATTCCTCTCCCCAGGCCTGAGGTGGGAGTGTTGCACTGTGAAGATTTAGCCAGGAACTGGTTGGCTGAGGAGAGCCCCTGGGAGATCTGTGGAGAAGCTGTGAAGGCCTCTGCCTGCTCGCAGCAGGTACCATGCACCAGACAGACTCGCACGCCGCCTGGCCGTGCGTGAGAAATGGATCTTGGTACTGTTGGAAACAAGGAGCACTGTGGCGTAGGGATTTATGGATCTATTTTGGGAAGTGCCTACATGTGCTGCCACCTTCTAACATCTGTAAGGCCGAAAGAGAGGGTCCTCAAGATGACTGAGCCGACCCAAGAACAGAGGGATTTATTATGTGTGATGCAGACTCTGCCGAATTCCCACTGAAGCCTCTGCTGGGAGAAAAAGTGCCTGTGCGTCTGTCTAACCTTTGACCTTTGACCTTTGTGGTCTGCCAGCAGGCCGTGCTGCAGCATGTATTGTCTTGCCATGAGAAAGAGAGGAGGTACGTCATGGAGCTGCTCCACACGGTGACCTTGAAGGAGCTGGCAGGGGATGGGGAGCTGCATTCTTCTGATGCAGGTCTCTGCAAACTCTCAGAATACCATTGATGACCACTGCCTTGTGCTCCAGCTTATAGCAGAAAGAAATTCACCCTAAAAACCTCTCATGAAAGCTACATATCTGTCGGCTCTTTAGACACCCTAGCTCTCACTAGCAGGTAAACCTAACATTAGCTGTAACCCTTACTAGTTTACCAACTGAAGCTGTTTTCTGTTTGTGGATCTGTTGAAGAGAATGTTCCAGAAGGGCTGGCCGTTCTGAGATTGGCATGCGTCACATGGCTGAGGAAGACAAGGGCTACGCTGAAGGCTGGGTCCAGGCAAGCTTCCTGGGGCGCCTCTGCGCTGTGCTTACTGACTCACCTAATGGAGCTGCAGGAGGCCGAGGTGGGGGTCGTGCTTCAGGGCCTGCTACCCGCCGTGAGTCACCACTTCTGCCGCCGTGGCGTGGTGCTCCCAGAGGAACCTCAATGTGACTTACCTTACATTCTAAGGATGTTTTCAGAACTATAATGACACTCTGGCCTGGTATTCATCAAAACGCCAATATAGCAGAAGTGTTTGGATGGCGGAGTCATATTTTTCCCACCAGAATCATGACTAATGACCAGGTCATTGACAGTATTCAAAAATAGTTTGCATTTTTGATGAATGAATCTTGTCCTGTAACTTCTTCAAGGTGGCTAACAGTATCTACTCTCAAGCAGAGGTGGATTCTTTAGGGCCAGCATATAAAAATCCAGTCCAAGATTTTGTTTCAACCAACCTATTGAGTACTCTTTGATTGTGACTTTTTGTATGCAAAATGTTGGTAGAAACAAAATCTCGGTCTGGATTTTTACTTACTGGATCTGAACTATCTACCTCTGCTCTCCAGCCCTATGTCCGCTAATGGCTTAGGTAATGAAATCTAGTTGATCCTTACAAGATTTTCAGGGGTAAATGGAAATACCTGGGAGGAATTGAGATGGATTAATGCAGGGGTGCCCAACTCCAGTCCCGGAGGGCCAGAATCCAACATAGTAAATCTGCAAACTGAGTTAGGCACCCTTATGTATGAACGGAAACACTCCCAGTTTTATAGACCTTATGTTTTGTCAGGCCTGGTTTATGTGTGCACTCGTATTTGCTTGTTGTTTATTTGGGTTAAGTTTTCCTTTAAAGGGGCCTATAAATATGAAGAGCAGGGTTCCCCAACCCTGTCCTCAGGGACCAGCAGACAGGCCATGTTTTTGCTCTCTCTCAGCTCCTGCAAAAATGTGGACTGTCCAACAGTCCCCGAGGACCAGGATTTGGAACACTTTAGTAGAGCCTTTGGCTTTTAAAACTTTGTATTCCCAGTTAGCATCTACTCCTCTGTCTCCACTGTGATCAATTCAGGAAAATAACATTCCTTTTCCACTGTTGTACCAGAACAAGGAAATGTTTAAAAATCTTCAAGAGAAATACATAGTTGAATTACGGGAGCAGAAATTGACTAATTTGTATCAACTTCTGCTGCCTGACTACTGGACACCTGCTGGTAGATCACGCTCTGCGTCTGAGGTGAGTCAAGCTCAGTATCATGGATGAGTATCTGAGAGAGTCCTCATAAACATCATAGGCCTTTGTTTTTCTTATGTGTTTGCTTACGTCAGGTGAAAGAAAGTACAGCTTTTAGACCTGAAATATACAAAGGTCAAGGCCGAGATGATCCTCCAGGACAGGGACAAAATGAGCAGGATGCACCTCCTGTCAGTGCTGAGAGAGGCGACCTTTGTAATGGTAACAGCCGTCGCTTAAGATTTCTCAGCATTTTCAAGAGATACAGTACTCATTAAAGTAATTACAGTACTCACTGAAAGTCTTGGGACACATACTTAGTTCTGTAAAAACGTTGCAGATTTACTGGTTTCATAGTAGAAGTCCACTAACAAGCATCATTTAACATATCTGCATGTATCATAATCTTTGACTGACTCATTTAGTTCTGTTATTTCCATTTTGCTATTAATTACAATTGTAGTCACTGGCTCCCAAAGGGATACTAAACACACATGTTTGGTGTTTTATGCAACTGCGAAAGTGTAACTACTTAAAAAGCACCCAATTAGACTGCTTGTCAGTGAACTTTTTAACTTATAACAGCTATTTGAAAACTATAATTTGGGTTGAAATTTATTGCTGCTTGAAATTAAGGTCTTACTTAAAACCACTGGTTGTTTTTAATGTGAAATATATATTTTTTCCCAACAAATTAATAAAGTGATGATTTTTGTTACAAAACCAATACATTTGCAATTTTTCTAATGAATTAATCAAGCATCCCAAGACTTTCTGTGAGCACCGTATGTTTAAATTATAGTCTTAAATGATCTTTAAATGTTTGAATTTATATCAACACTGTCAGAGTGTGTCAGCTTAGTCAGTTCAAAACTTATGCAAAAGCCCCAATATTTGCAGCAATCAAAGACCATCTAACCATCTACATTAACCACTACTATACCATGTTTGGCTACTCAATACCTAATCCAATTATTTACCTCAATTAATTAATTATCTGAGGTGGTGGTGACATTTAACAAATACATGGAATGGCTGAGGTGCCCCTGAGGAGAGGTTTGGGACCTGAAGCAGTGTGCATCTAGCCATCCAGCAGGATGTCGCTGACTTTTGGGCGAACAGAAGATATTCCTGTTTAGTTTTTAATTAGCACATGTTCTAAAGTTGAATTCCGTTATACACTTACTACCCAGATAAATAGCTTTACACATTTTCTTTGACTGCTTAAGACCTTTGCACGGCCCTGTATGTTTTTAAAAGCACACCAGGACTAACAGGAGCACCATAGCAGAGATCATTCATCTTCTGCCCCATAGCATGTGGAAATACGCTCATCCCAGAAGAACCTCCCTATCTAGAGGTACTATGTGCCGCCAGCAATAACTCAGAGCCAGCAGGAGGGACGGACAGTAAAGAAGCGAATAAGAAAAGTAGCTCCATCGCCACAGACCTGGAGAAACAAGGCTCTGTGATTGCGGTGGCCTGGAGCCAGCTGGCTAAGAAGACCGGCCGAAGTGAGGTAGGAGCAAGCCGAGGTAGCGGGAAGCAGTGTGGCCGCGTGACCCGCCTGTTCGCGGCCGGTGACACCGGTACGGCTTGTTTCACAGATGCCTGACGAGGTTGCAGTGGAGAGCGAAGCAGAGGTTCATCTAAAAGACGAGGAGGTCGGAAAAGACCTCCCTTCACGGGAAGCACCTGAAGGCACCCTGGGAGAAGCGAGTCCAGATGGCGCATTTTTCCAGTTCAGTCCATGGGCTGGATGCTTTCCGAAGCAGACCGTGGAAGCTGATGGAGCCATAGTAAGAGAATGATGAACTCATAATAATGAGCTCCGCTACATACATTGTTTTTAACGTTTTACTGTATGTTGCTTTTAGCCATATGTATTTATATGTATGATTTAAAACCTATTTAGCATTCAGTGCTAAACAGTGCACATAAATTGATATATAAAAAAGCCTATGTAGATCTATTTAAATCAAAAGCTATAATTTATCATCAGTGACATTAGTTAGGACTGGGAACAGAATGCTCTACATGTCAGTAGTTAGCATTTTTGTATATAAATAATGTTAACTGTTACTGTGCTCAAATTCCCAGGCTCTACAGCCTGCTGAGACACTGGTGACTCTTGAAAGTGAGATTGCACACGGCACTGATGACAGCAGTGATGAAGGCCAAACAACTGAGGAAGGTTCTTGTTCATCTCGCAGTCAGTCCGCTGCTCGCAGACATCCGGAAGAGCCGGAAGCTGTCCCGCAGCAGGTAACCAGAGGCAGTGTGAGGGTCTGGCTAACATGCTACCATCACGCTCACTGCGGCAGAATGTCCGGCTTGCTTGTGACTGTGTGCTGTGGTACAGTTGCAGGACTGCATTCAGAGAGAGATGACAGTGGTGCACATCTCCGAGATGGAAAAAGAGACAACCATGAAAACCCTTGTAGACATCAAGCGGAAAGCTGAGAGCAAGTATCGGCGAGACAAGCAAAGACAGATTCTTAGGGTGAGCCTGTCATTGGGTGCTTGCACTCTTTGGACACTCTGCGTGTTTTCACTGATAACCCGCCGCACTGCTGTCTCCTTTCAGTTTCAGGAACGCTTGTCCATTGTCCAGAACCGGAAGTCCGACGAAGACCTTCTAGGTCAGAAACAAGGGGACAGTCTCAGGCAGCTCACTGAGAACCTGAGAAAGGCAAGTTCCACCCTTCTAGCCTCGCTCGGCGGTGTAGATGCTGGCCTCCAGAGGGCGTGAGAGAGCTGTGAAGGACACAGCTCTGCAGAGGCCTAGGAGGAGTCGCGGGGCGGAGTCACTGGGGAGGCATTGTGGACTGACACAGGCCTCTGTGATTCAGGAGGATAGGAACCGGCAGAAAATGCTGGTTAAAGAAAAACTGGAAGAGCTGAGGCGAGAGCGGTCGTACGTCATGCAGTCTAAGAGAGACAGGTAACGTGACATTTTTCAAAATGGCAAAATGTCCACCAAATCCAAACTTTGACCCACCCACTTAAAAAAATAATCGTCTCTTTTTTTTTAACCCGGGTGGCCAAAGTTTTCATTTGGTCTAGGAATTAGTCCACAAAGATAAGAACGCAGCTACAGCTGGTGCCGCGAGTCGTCGGAACGTTTCTGTAACGTTACGGAAGGCGGCCCTAGCTAACGTCACTCAGCTATGATTTTACAGCTACGTCCTGAAGAGACTGAAGTGGCTGCTCACATCTGTCTCCCGCAGAAACACAGCTGGATTTAAAGAACTCCTTGGGCCAGTGGTCATGAAAAGAGCGGAGTGTGAAGAAACCTTTCCTGTGTGATTAGACAACCGCATTTAAAGAAGATTACGACTTTTTAAATGCACAATTAATTCCCATAATAAATTAAATAAAAAAGAACAAGGACAAAACCCTGCTTCGGTATCACTTTTAATATTCACGTTTGGCACCGTACATCTTGTCATACAGTTACATACTGCTATACAGTTACATACTGCTATACAGTTACATACTGCTATACAGTTACATACTGCTATGGTCTTTATTTAGTTGCACTTTTTCTTGGGAACATACAAAAAGTTACAGCACCTGAGCTCAGACCAGCACTGGAAAATTAGTCTGAATGTCAGAGAGATCAAAGAAAATCAGAATAACATACTATAATCCAAATTCATTAAAAAACTAGCAATAATTTAACTGATTGTAAATATAATAATGGTATATCTTATACCTCCTGGAACAAAGAAGTTACTTTATTAGTGGGTTAAAAAACAGCAAAATTGGTAATCCACAAAACGTGGTCTGTCTTTTTAAATTTAATGCAAAGTAATTACTCTTTGTATGCTAACCAGACCTATAAAACCTGTAATACCACCATAATCCTGTAGTAGTAGTTCTATAATTCTTAATTTTTCCCAAAACAATAATGTCACTACAGATATTGCGAAAAACAGTTTCTTTGGATAATACATAGCAAAATAGCACCATATTTTATACAGTAAAACTAACATTCACATTTCAAGTCAAGAATTTTTACTTAAACACATTTAATGTTATATAAGTATGGTTCTACAAAAAATAAGGCACACAGTGCATCAAGTACTTAGAAAAAATTCTGATACAGACCTTGCAGTAGAATTACCCATCAGTTCATAATCATTGCTGGTTAAATTTAGCTGCTCAAATTTCACTGGTTGGTTTCATAAAGGAGAATTCTACCAGATTTGATTTAGCATGCAACAGAATTAATAAGATGCTGTAATTATTTTTTCCTTGCTATGTGGATGATTGGCCTCTAGGTGGCAGTTTTAGACAATCTCCAGGGAACAATTCATCTTCCTCATTCCCATGAATCCTCCAAATTGGAAAGGGCTATGGATAGGGTGGGACTCAACGATTATACCAACTTAGGAATGTTTTAAAACGTGACAATTCTACAGACAAAACTACAACTGTTTGAAATTTCTGGGAAAATCAGGATTGGGAGAGATCTGAAGTTTTCTGCAGAACATCACAAATGTTCTGTTAAGCCTGCTGTGCATGCAGTGGTTGTGCTTCCCACCACTCAAACCGTACATTTCCATGTTGGTCAGAAAATGTCACTACATTGAGGGGGGGTGACCTTCTGCGTGGGGCCTCAAAAACCACAAGCCTGCCCCTGTTTGTACGACAGCATTGCATTCTGATTAAAAGATTGACTTTTGGGTGGAATTCTCCTTTAAATGAATATAGCTACTTTAGCTGTTGAGAACACTTGAAACTATAACAAGGCTTTGGTTTTAGCTAAAGGCTACCAGGATTTGTGGAGATGATTATGCACATTAGAAGGCACATATGTATGACGCTATCATCACATGAAAGGGAACCATTTAGTGACAGTGCAGTGCTGTAAAGGCTCAGATCGTTTCAGTAGTTACAGAATGGAATACCTATTCTCGGTGGTTAGAGGTTACAGTGCTTACAGCTCTCTCTGCAGTAATGTAACAGGGTCTACTCTGTACAGCTGCCTATGCTGAATGCATCTACACAACATTACAGAATAAATATGGTCAAACATAAATATATAACAGTATCATAAAGTACATCTGTTCTATTTACATGCTTGTGAGATAGAGGTAGGATTGGCATGGACCTGGGATTAAGCTACACAGGTAGGACTGTCCTTGATGATTCTGATGGGAGGGTAAATAATTCTCCATATCGGTCAACATGCCTCAGTCTTTCCTAAAGAACGTACTCATCTTCTGCTTTCTGAGAATTTATACTAGTCTCTTAAGCAGCTGTCAGGATTTTGATAGCCGACATCAGGATTTCACATCAATGGTCTCTAGCTTTGCAGTCTAAACTGATTTAACCTTTGAAACAAGGCAAGTCCCATTTGCTGTTAGCCTGAAAGCTAGCATGATGAAAGCAGGCAACCACGGTCATGTGACACTTGGGTATGTACGATCATCATCCTTCTACAGTCAATGTGAGCATTTTCTTATTAGTAAATCAGAGAAAAATACACTGAGATTATGCCTTTCTACATTAATGCATACCATTCCGTGCCAATCAAACTCAAATTATCAAGGCTCCAATGTCCAGGGTCAAGTTATGAATGACAAAAATTCTTGTTTTTTTGTTTTATCAAATGTCAGACATATGCATGACCTCAGAAGCTGAAAGGTTGCTTGACACAGTAAGACAGCTTTGCGACGCAGCCTCAGTGCTTCCCATTCGTCAGAAAAAGAGATAGAAATAAATAAAACAGAGTAAAACTCAGAGCGGCGTTAATGGCCCGGAGTCTGCTTTCTATATTCCAACGCACGAACACATTTGGTAGACATTACGCTTGTTGAAAGGCAGGCCGGTTAGTCTGGCAGATCACTGGGTCTGCCTGTGCAGCTGACCTGTGCTGGTCTGCAGGGCTCAGCTGCCAGAAAGGGTCCCGTAGTCACGGGCACGACAGCGAGTGGTCTCCTGGAGTGGTCCTGCTCGGGCGTCTGCAGTCCGGCCTTCAGCGGACTCGGACGGGGAGGCCGTATTGCGACTGAGGGATGCATTTGCCACAAAATCCGCCGCAGCGTCCATAAATCCTCACCCCGTCCTGCACGGGCGAGAGAATTACCAGGGAGGGGGTTTGTGGCTGTGAAGGGACTAGCTGGTGCCGCAATCCTGTGCCGGGGTGACGCCATGGCCGTTGTTAGGTCCGATGGCTCTGGGCTGTAGCCCCGAGTATTTTAAGCCGAGCCCCATTCCCAGTCTTACATCAAAAAAAAAAAAGACAAGCCCCAGGGAAACTTGACGTAGCCCCCTGATCTTCCCGACAAAGAAAAGGCCCCGAGCAGCAACGCTGCCAGGTTTTTAATGGCCACCAGGTGGCGTAGCGATTAAAATATGGCCCGGAATCCGAATGCTGAGGGTTTTGGCCCGGTGAAGGGTTTGCTTAAGCAGAAACACCTATTCAGTAAAACAATGGATAATAAGGAAAGCACAGATACCTTAAGATAAAAGTATAAGCAATTCAGCCTTAGAAAGTCCAGCATGATGCACTTTCCACGTTCCACTCCACAGTATAATGCATCTCACACTGTATCTCATTACTCTGAGCGGCCAGCCTGCTCACCTCGGACCTGTGCACCTTGGTGGTGGCGTAATTACCCCTGGCGGCCCACTTAGCCTCCTCTGCAATCTTCAGGCCCGTCCCCGTGAGGTTGATGCTGAACTGACCCTGAGAAAACAGGCTTCAGTTAACTGCAGACACCCAGGAGCCACGTCTCCCCTTCCCACACAGAGGCCAACCAGGAAACATTACTAGACGATAAAATGTCACGTTGACATTTTAAAGATTTTCTGGGAAATTACATTGGAGTTTTGTCTATTAAACAACTGAGATCCAGTATTAGTAAAGTATAGCTGGTCACGGATTTTATCCTTCAAATCATTAGGGTTTCCATTGGTTATTTTGGCTCCAAGTCCAGTTAATTAAAAAAGTTCAGAAAAAAAGTATAATTGCTGTTCTACCTGTGGACATTTGGAGGCGCTATAGCAGTCTCCTGCGGTGCCAAACGGCACAGAGCGGCCAAGTGGCGTCTGGGAGAATCGCAGGTCCGTGGCTGCAATAGAGCAACAGCTATTACTGAGGAAACGCACACCTGTGGAGAACAGCTCATGTCTTGTTTCCACATGAAGTATGGGGTTATGGATATAACCTCACGATCAACATTTCACATCCCTTAAGGGCCTTACTGTACTATAGAACAAGATACTTAACCTGAATTTCTCAAGGAAAATATCCACCTGTAAATCGCTATGGCTAAACCCTTCACCTGTGCAATAAAACATGAGAGAACTTATTATTAGCTCTTGGGAATTTTACTTACACAAAAATATTCTGAGGGCAGAACAAAGAATGATTAGTTCAGAGAAATAACCAATCAGATCTTGTGTCAGATGTCAGACCAACCAATCAGAAGTCCTGGTCCTTTCTCCTATAGTTGCTTAGACCCACCTCCTCTACAATCTGGTTCTCTCTCTGAACCAATCATTTTTGACTGCAGAACACTTTTGTGTAAGTACAGTAAAACTCCCACGAGCTTATTATTACTCAGGAGAAATCGATCAATTCGGAATAAATGCATTCTGCATCACTGTGACCAAGGAACACAAAAAATCCAAGTTGCAGATAAGGAGACACTAACCAGTACTTTCATAGCCACTGAAAGGTAAAATATGTGCATTTATGATTGCTAACGCTGACCACAGTTTTGCCTAAATCCCCAATTAAGCTTGACCCAAGCCCTGAAATAAACCAGGATGGTAAATCTTTCACTTGGAGTCACTCCAGTCTGAGCTCAGAAGCATCTTGAGCCAGTTACGCTCCGCTATGCCGGCAGCGCGGGGACCTCGTGTCTGGGTAGGCTGTCAACACCAAGCGGCAGGGCGTAAGCAAAGAGGCCCAGCTGTTCTCCGGGACAGTGTTCTGCCGTCCTGGACGAAAGCCCCGCCCTGATCAAGAGCCCTTTCCCCTGATTGGATGGGCACTGAAAATGTCCAACACATATGCAGAACAAGCAAAAGCATCCCGGGACAGGGAGGCTGGCTATTGCAATCGGCTGTGGATATAAAGAGTCACCTGTTCAGCAAACAGACACCTTCACTTTCTGAATAAGGAGTCGCTTGAAATTAAGTGGTGCATCCCCAAGCCAACGAACGTCAATGGCCTTTAACCGCCAATCAAGATGTGGATGCAGCTTTTTGGTTGCGCTAATGTGCCGTCAGTATTAATGACACTTTCTGCTGAGGACGGGATTTGAGCCCGTGACCTTCTGGCCTACCCCACTAAGCCACACCCCATTCCCATGCTTCTTCCAGTGGATGGGCACACAGGGATGACTCACTGATTATCCGCATGCCGCTGAGGTCCAGCCGGACCTTGTGGAAGACGGTGTAGCCAGCGGCTGGGTAGCCAGTGTTGCAAACGCAGTCCCTCCTTCGGCTGCCATTGAAAGGACATTCGAATGGGTTCTGTAACCTATTGACACAAAGTCTATCAGACGTGTCACATGACAGATTGTTGCTGCTTGAAGGACACGGCTTTTCATACTTGTTGGATTAACAGTTAACAATTATGAGCCAATGTGACGTACAATGGCGAAAGCAGGGCCTGACAGTCCTGGGAGTGACTGGGGGTTAGGGGCCTCTCTCAGGGGCCCAATGGTAAGATTACTCTGCCAACCCTGGGATTTGAACCGGTGACCTGATCACATGTGCATGGTCCTAACCTATAGAGTCACACACACGCCAGTGAGGTTAACACATACCTATACCCATACACCTCGGAGAAGTTGTCCATCTGACCACTGCGCAAGGTGACATATTCCTTGGGAACCTGGGACTGCATTTCTGCACAGTAGATCTGAAGGACGGGCAGATTCACAGTTGGCAAAAAAACGATCGAATGTCAGATGGTGACTGGTGACACCTGGCCGTTTCGCGGCTCGAACCCGCCCACCTGGAGAATCCTCGAGCTGACTCTGAGATAGTACTCGCCATCTTTCTTCAAGCTGGTTTTCAGCTGAACATCCCTGCAGCTGGTAAGCACTTCACCTGAAATGAAGAAAAAATATGTAATTTCGTACGGCTACAAAAATGCTCGTTCCCCTCCACCAGGGGGCGGTAGCAGCCACCTCCCTGCCAAGGAGGCCTTCTTACTGAAGCTGGACTGGCATTAACGTGTAACTGTCAAACTGGCAATCTGCTTGGAAAGCAGCATGATGCCGTGTGTGTACATGCGGACACAAGCTGTTGGATCTTTAACAAAATCCCTATTGGGCGAAGAATTCATCACAAAAAAGAATTCCCAAAAATATCTCATCAAATACCGGGACCTTAAATAATTCCTTCTGTTAACGAGAAAGATTTATTTCAAGAGACACACAGCGTCACATTAAAGCACATGACTTCATATTATTAAATCCAACAACTTTTTACTGAAATTCAAGCTTTTATAGAACTTAAATGCAATTAACTTTTTGAACAACCCCCTGCAGTATCAGCTGAGGGAGATATTACCCAGCTCAGGGGGTTACTGCTTCACTACAAAACGGGAAGGGACGGTTTGGGACATACACTGCCTCTCTTGACATGGGGCCTTGGATTTGGGCATCTCCGCTGGAGTGCAGCTTCGGGTCAGGAGGGCTTTCTCGGTGAGACACACCACCCGCCTCTCCCTCACACCAGCCCCGCAGGTCTGAGAACACTGGGGCACAGAAGGGGGACGAATGAGGCCGGCCCCTCGCCCCAAGGCACCGTGCACACCACCGGCACACACACGTCGTTCACACATTCCACACGTGGTATTTCACACACAGGAATTGGGGAGGTGTGTCAGGCGTAAAACGTGGAAAACATGGAGACACACACACACACACACACACACACCTCACTCCATGGGCCAACTTTCCATGAGGCCGAGGTGGGGCACTCTGAAAACAGGCATGGTTGCGTATCGGGGGGGTGGGGCCGGGGACAGTCGGGGTGAGGCGAGGGCTGGACCGCGGGTGGGCGGGGGTCCTCTGAGGAGTGCACCTCAGAGCAGATGACCATTCGCTGCTGGATCCCAGGGCCACAGCTGGCTGAACACTATAAAAGACAAACACACTTCGCTGGCAGAGTGCCCTCTGGTGGCCCGGAGCTCAAAGTGCGCCTGACTAAAAGCCTCAGGGAACAGGAAACACGGCCAGCAGCTAAAGTAGCACGTTCCTTTCCCCGAGCAGGTCCAGCGTGAGGATGAAGAGGTTCAATTACAGTACAAATCTGAAGTGACACGCTAATGCTTACTGTCAGCATAACTGACCATTTACATGTGTGGAGATTGCATGCTCTCTCCATGTCATATTGGTAATTAGCATCTGAAAATCATGTGTATGTTTGTGCTCCTTGCTGCCTGGGGCTGCAGACTCTATGACCCCCTCCAGGGGAACTGGGTGGATGATGGATGAATATGTGGTTATTGTGTTTACTGTAGCTGGAGTCAGTACCAGTCACAGGCCATGTGATGCCCTAGAAACATTCACTGCTGGCGCCCCCTGTCTGCAGCAAAGTGAAATTGGCTTGTTAAGCCAGCACCCCCTGAAAAGAAGGTGCCCTAACTGAAAGTCACCGCTGGCGCCCCCTGTAGGCAGCAAAGTGCAATTGGCTTATTAGGCCAGTGCCCTCTCAGAAGATGGCAGCTGCCTGCCAAATGGGCTGACTAGCACTGGCTGGGGTATAATTAGCCAGACCACTGACTGGTCTGTTTCTCTGGCAAACTGGCAAGAGAGCGAGTGCAGAGCCCACCTCAGACCAGTCTCCTGTCCTCCAGGCATACTGGCAGGGCTCCCTCTGGCAGGGCTGGTACTGCACGGGTTTGGAACCCGGGTCACAGAGGCTGTAGTGAGCAGACCTCCCAGCCTGGTCCACACACGCCACCTCCCTGCTCCTCGAACCCAAGCCACAGGTGACATTGCACTGCGGGCACAAGAGGATGTAAGGTGTTATCAGCGGGTTAAATCCCACATGTGCATGGAAATTCAGTGCCCCCCCCCCCCCCACTAACCGGGAACTAAATGCTGAAATGCAATGCCATATTAATTTAAGGCACAGTACTGGGAACTGGCCAGAGGGGGCAGTGTTGGGCCACAGGCAGCCAATCCCTCCTGTACCTCCATCACACCGTGCCCGTTTCACGGCTGAGAGCGATACTGTGGGCTGCCAGCAGATTCAGACCATGCAGGCAGACTCCAGACAAGAAACACAGTGTCTTCTTTTCTCTTCTCATGCCCTGTGTCAGATCTGCGCAGACTGATTACACTCAGCATATCGGCCACAATATGTACAACAAAGATCGGCGCTGGGCCTGGCCGTCGCACACTGATGACATCATGGAAGCCTTAGGCACTCCAGCAAACCAAAACACCATCAGACGCTCTAATTAAAGCGCCTGAACCTGACATTAATGGCACACATGCATCCATGGGAGTTTAAAAGGGGTGTTTTCATTGCGGTTTGTTGGAGGGGAAAACACCTGCTACAATAACTCTTGGTGGCATATTGAGTGCTTGGACCATGTGACCCTTTCATGTTATAAAGGATGGACTTTGCCCCACATTGGGTCACAGTGTGTTTCAGGACTGCTCGGCGCATCTGCTTGGTCCAAGTCTGGCCCTCACCTCTCGCCACTCGTTGACCACCCAGGTGTGCTGACGGCAGCCAGAGAGGAGGCACATCTGTGTGCTAGGGAGCCTCGTCAGAGGGTTACACAGATCTTCTCGGACACGTCCGGTGCCCCTCAGCCTGCAGTAGACCTCCCGGGCCTGGACCCCCGCCCCACAGCTCACAGAACACTAAGATCAGAACACAAGGAAATGGGTCAATTCTACCACTCGATGCATGTACTGTAGGAAGGAGTCTGGCCTCTGATTGGCTGAAACAGCTGTGCATTTTCATTGGCTAAGATAGCTACACTACCGACAATGGTATGAATCAGAAGAAATCATACTTTTGCTACATCACTAATCTCATCTAGCTGGCCGGTTTCAAAGCACCAAACGCTTTGAAGCACTCACAAGCCAGGAACTTTTCCAAAGATAAAGTTCATTTAAGATCAAGCCCACATGGAGGACAGAAGAAGAAGAACTTATCAGGCGGTCCATCTCTTTGACCGACTTTGTTTTAAATTAACCATCATGATGAAGCACTCACACTTAAATCAGGACAACAAAGGATTTCAGTGGGAGTTTCTTGCCCGACGTGCGAAGAGTTTGGGCAGGGCGGCGGGGGACTGTGGCTTCACACCACACCGCGCACATCTGGCCTCGCAGGTGGATCTTCTCCTTCAATTATTTTTTTTTGTACCGCTAAGAAGCGGGCGTGATCTGACCTCGAGGCAAGGCCTTCACAAAGGAGGAGATGAGTGTGTGGGAACCGCTAGACTTTTATTTCCACGCGCCGTGCGGAGACTTGGCAGGGCCTGCGGAGCGGAGCGGCTGGCAATAAAAGGCCAGCCAGTGCTTGAAGTTCTCTTTTTTAACGACGGGGTCAGATTTCTCTACCGCGCATCGTACTGGCCACATATGCGCAAGGTCTGGAATCAAAAAGCTCGATGTATGTGGTTTTATGGGAAAACCTCCCAGCCGTGGGGTGTTGAGAGACAGTGCATGTGTGGCTGGACATGGGGAGGGGCCTACAGGGGACAGGCATGCAGCAGAGGCACTCTGACGCACTCCTGTACTGTACCAAGCTGCCTGCCTGGCATCCGAACAGCACGAAATGGAGATAGAGCTGGTCAGTAGCTGTAGCATGCCCATTGGTTAGCACAGAACTGAAGATGCAAGCTGATCAGACCCCCCCCCCATCCCTCTACCCTGTATCCCACCTTTCCCAACCCCATAGGCCGGGGGGGGACAAGGGTGGGGCTCCCAATTTGCTGAGATTCTGTGTTTTGAGGTTCCTGCAGTTGTCACAGGCAAGGATATAAAACATGCCTTTACGCTCCAGTCACGGATTTCATGGTTTACACTGGAATGCAGGGTGGGCTGATTGCTTCCAGACCCTGGCAGGGCCCCTCTCTGGATGTGAGGGGCCACAGTGGGCCAAGGGGAGGACAGAGATGGCAAGATTTCTGCATCCAATGGAACTTCATATTAAAGTCCAATATTCATTGCGGTTGCTGTTTCATTATAATGATTAAAGCCATGTGTGTTGCCACAAGGGATTTGCTCTTACAACATTATTGCGAATCAGTAGGACCTCCGGGCACCAGAAAGCTGGAGCACTTCTTCCGGCTCTATGTCTATTTGACGTGTCCTTTTCTATGCCACTAGGGGGTGGTGTGTGGTTCAGAGGGTTAGGCTGCTGTGCCTGTAACCAGAAGGTTGCCGGTTCACATCCTAGGATTGGCAGAGTGATTTCCCTGATGGGCGCTTTAAGGACAATGAGGGGAAGGGTGTATCAGCGTGCCCTGCAATGGTTTGGTGCCCCATCTTGGGTTGTTCCCTGCTTTGCACCCATAGCCTCCAGTATAGTAAGTAATCCTAACTCGGTGAGGTAGAGGTAAAGTCAAAAAACACATGTGTATTGGACGACTGCTGCAGATACTGGGGTGACTTCAGGATCAGGTTCTGAAATGGCTTTGACAGTCCATGGACATCAGCTTTTAACACAGCACTGCCTGTGACTTTGGATAAAATCATCTCCTAAATAAATTAAGTCTGGCTAGTTTTAAGAACGTGGCGTGATGCTTGGTTCTGCTGTGAGCTTAAGATCTTCAGGGGTCACCTCTGCGAGCAGCGAGCAGCAGAGCAGCAAAGCATGCCTGTCATTCCTCGTACAGGCTGTAAAGACATCGATTAAAGGTGCTTCAGTGAGCATGAAGCATCAGGCAGCTCCCACTCACCACGGCCCACCGGGTGGCCTTCCAGCTGGGGCACCTCTGCGCCCGGCAGGCCTTCAGAGTGCGAGGACGCCGCTGATGGGCACAGCTCTCGGCCGGCAGCTCCGTCTGACGCCCGTCTGCGCAGACGACGTCGCGCTGCTTGGTCCCACGGCCGCAGGTTGCAGAGCACTGCAGATGGCAGGGGTCACAAAACCGAGGCGCTCATTCCGATTCCCAGACCGCCCCAAATGACCTGTCCAAATTAGGCCAGGCACAGAAATACTTCATTAGGGATGAAAAAAATGATTCACCATCAGTAGCCAGAGATTTTAATATTGCTGGCTACAGTAGTAATTCCTTGAGATTTATGGGTTTGATTAATCAGTCCCCCAGAGGTGGGGACCGAGTGAACTGACCTCCAAGACAGGAGGCTCGTTACGCTCTCACCTTAAATACAGTTACGCCAAATGAGATGCATGAGCGCGTCTCCCTCACCTGCATTCCGACGCTTTTAAATTCCCCTTTTATATGATGTGTGCATTGTACGTGAGCTATGATCATACAAAGCTATTCGCATTATGTCCCGATGTCATCACACTAATCCAGCATAAGTACGATTCGTTATAATTGGGGGTGTAAGCCTGCGATGTACTGCCTGATACTTGTTGCATTTCTGTTAGCTGTCCTGGATTTCGATTATGCGAAACGAGACCTTTCTCCGTTTGTCAATTTAAGAATTCAATAACTCGATAAATCTTTATAAAGATTTTCTGTTATTGTCCCCAATCGTAATACATCTCATATAATATATATATAAAATTATAACTTAGGCTTTCAATATGTCTATAACAATCAACAGTACATATTAGTACATAAGCAGAAGCTGCATAAAACATGCAAGTTCTGTTAAGTGACGCAAGAGCGACGTTGTGATCCTGGTAGAGAAGAGGGCGTCTGCAGTGACCTCCTGATCCCATTAAGACATTATAGTTATGGCCCAATGAGCATGCTCGAGGGGCCCCCTTCATGAAAGACGAAACTCTTACTTATGCACAAAATCTGGTTTCAATAAACGCAAGAAGCTTCTTGTGACTCCATTGCTTAAGGTGCAGAGAAAATACCAAACAACACTGAGATGCATCCTTTCCCACGGTTCCTTGTCTCTCCCAGATCTCCATGCTTCCTAACTGCTACAGACTGTGGTGCACAACCCCAGCAATTTGTATGTGAGGAGCTCAGTTTAGTTTATCTGTATTGTTGAACCCAGATAAAATAATATATCGTCTTTCTGCCAAAATTTTGTCCAGATGCTGCAAGAACGTAAAGACTTACTCCTGCTCTCTTTACACAGGCTGGAACGGAACACAGACCCCAACCTTATTCCAGGTAGGGCATCATTCCTACAAGAAATCTCAGGCTAAAACGGGATGTACGAGATAAAACGGGATGTACGAGATAAAACGGGATATACGAGATAAAATGGGATGTACGAGATAAAACGGGATATACGAGATAAAATGGGATGTACGAGATAAAACGGGATGTACGAGATAAAATGGCATGTACGAGATAAAACGGGATATACGAGGAGGTCCAAGCAGAATCAGACCAGGTGAAACACCGATTCGGTTGAGCCACAGACTGTGTTGTCAGCGTTGAGATGTTTTTAATTCTTAGTGTTTGTTTTCATCATTTCCTGTTTTGACAAGAGAATGGCTGGAAATGAGTGCTGATTGGGGCCCCCGGGAGGGGCCCATTAAACGACCTCCAGAGGAAGGGCCCCGAGCGTTTCCTGCTGCGTGCCCGCCGGTACCTGGGCGTCCGCGCCGTGCCTCGCGGAGGCAGTAATTATGTAATTATGCTGGTATCTTAAACACAGGCCCATGGTCGGCAGGCTTTTAACATCAAAGCGACCCCAGGAGGGACTGATCCAGGCCCAGATAACCAGAGGGTCCCTCAGCCAGGCTGACGATAAGGCTTCACTCCCTACGTGTCAGGCAGACAAGAAACACAAGCCACAAGCCCTCATACAGATGGTTTGGGGGGGGGGTAAACAAATTGTGGCCATATGACTGGCGCGCGTTCCACAGTCTAAAATCAGCAAATCAGCAGTGGGGGGGGGCCTTCTCCAGGAAGCCCACTCTCCCCCAGCCACTCCAGGACCTCCTCCTGTCAGATGCTCCTGAGCCAGGGCTGGAGATAGACATGGAACAGGAGCTGGAGCTATCGGCCGCACCCCGTGTCCTGTGCCCTCACCCTGCACCTCAAACTCCAAGCTCAGCCTGCCAACCTCACGCCCCTCGACAGACCAGCTGCTGAAAAGCATCCAAAAAGGTACGCTTCCAAATTTCCTACGCGGAGAAATGCTGATGCTAGAAAAATGCATTTTAAACAAACGTGCTACAAGCTAAATGATGGCCGCCCTGTTTTTCCTGTTTTACACGCAAAATCAAATGATCAGCCTTATTACGGCTTAGGTCATGCATATAAATGTGCGCAGTGTCACTAAAGCTGGAATTGCAACCAAACCTGACTGCAGAAAAACAGAAAAATATCTGTTGTATTCACACAATTGAATCAAAACTGGCAAAAATTCGCCCATGGATTTATCCACGAAAGGCTTTTTTTAGGTACTGTAACCTTAACAAAAGAAGATGAAAAAGATTTGTTCTGTGGTAATTTCCCCAGGAAAAGGCAGGATTCATTGAGACTAGCGTATGGAGACTAGCACATACATGTTGCGTTTCAGATACAGACTTGAAGAAAGTCTTCACTTGCCAGCCCAGCGTTGTTATACGAGTTTCAGAGTAAAAGGAAAAACATTTAGAACTTCACACTTTAAATACAGTGATACTGAGCTAAAACCAGTTACAGAGACCTGACTTAAATGCTTTAAATGTCATTTATGTTTACATACCTAAGCAGCCGGGCGTGTAAAGAGCCGTGCCAAGGCTACATCCGTCATGGGCTCTTCTAGCAGAGCGACCAAAAGACTTAGGAGTTAAGCAGATACTTTGGGTGCCTTTAAGAGTACCTACACCTGAAGTGACACTGGGTCAAACTGAACTAAAGTCTAGCAGAAGCAGTGCAAAATTTTAAATATTTGGCGTAAAGTACTCATTTAGTCTGTTGGTACCAAGTTCGGAGGAAGAGTGAGGCAGATCACGGTTTTTCAGCACCCTGTGTGTGTAATCGGGGACACCCTAATCAGAGCTCTGTACTCCATCATGCCTTTCATTAACGTGCCCTTAAAGAATGCCTGCCATATTGGATTAGCACACGTTCTGCCCGTACAGGGATACAATCGCTAACCCTTTTACAGTAGGTTAGCCAGCAACAGGTCAGTCAGGCTCTCCTGTTATTTTGCAGATGCGATATACTCAAGGCCTTTGGACCAGCTGTCTCACTAGCATTAAGTCACTATTTATGCAGCTTTGATCACCAGGTAACAGGAAGTTTTCCCCAAGTGACAAAACGACATCATTTCTAAGAAAGCCGAGTCCACATTTCCCCAGCTTGATTGCTTCCTTCCATCTTAAAACTGGTTTTTCGCTGTCAAAAATCTGGAAAACACATGCTAATTGGAAATTTCTGCAAGCAAAATTGACCCCCATGTCTTTATAAACCTCTGTATGTGTGTGTGTGTATATGTGTGAGACTGTGTGTACAGGTTTTGCTATACTTGCATGGTCCAAAGCAAATCCTCAAAAAACATTACTAATAAGGTAATTGTTTCGGCCCTAACTACTTCAGACTTCATTTAATAAAAACCTGTGAATGCAATCAAAAAAGTAAAAATGCCAAAAGTATTTTTGTGTTGTTTGGTTACTGATGGTTAGGGCTTCCAGACGGTAACACTGACCAGGTTAAGCGCTTAGAAGATGTTGGAAAGATTGATAATCTTTATCAGGTTTTGTTTTCCAGGCTACTCCAAACAATCTCGTAAAACCCCATCCTCTGCTCCGCACTGAAACAGACGTATCGCCAGGTAACGCTTGTCTTAGGGGAGAGACTCAAGGAGATTTTTGTTCTACCACCACATGGAAGAAGAAAACATTCATCTCTAGCCATTAATCAAAAGATTCTCTCTTACTGTAATCCATAAACTCCATAAAAGATGACAGGTAACTGAGGAAAGTCAGTAATTTGCAAACCTCAGCATTGTACAGACAACAGCACAGGTCATGGGTCCAAGTCCCAAGAAGCACACATAAATTACAATCCTCCCCCTACTATAAGTCGCTTTAGATAAAAGCATAAACCAGAGAACAAGCAGGACAGCAGTGATCTTAAAATGAGGAACACAGAGAGATGTGCAATAGAGTTGAATGACAAACATCTACATATAGAGAAGGAACACTTACCCAAGTCTCTGTTTTTACAATGAAATGAATCTGCTCTTCATCATCAATTCACATTTCATTCCCAATCCAGACTCCAACATATGTCCTATTGTCCCTTTTCAAGGCTGGGAACAAATTTATCCAGACTGTCTATTCAGAATTAATCATTGCTGTGTAAAATGTTATAAATGTCAAAATTCGCACTCAGTCAACATGGCGATTTACGACACTGGAGCTGCTAAGAGCCGGAGTCCATCTGTCCCTGATAAATCAGCCGAATAAATAAAGCGATCGCTCACCTAAAATCCTGACAAAGCACATGTGTGGTTCCATTCTGGGAAACGTGTGGCTGCAGTTGCACAGATGTGGACGGCGTGACCCCCGTATGACCCCAGGTAAGCCCTAGGTGCCATGCAGGGCCAGCACATGGGTCTAGTTTGAGAGGCTGCATCATTTTACGACCACTCCGGTCTTTTCCAACAGGAACCCCATTTGCAGGACATGGCAGGGCAATTTACCCCAATTTAAGCTTATATGACAGTAAATATTCAAAAGCAATTTAGACCATAAACATATATGGCGTGACACAAATATAACAGAACTGCACCTTGCTAATGCCGAGGTCAATCAGGCTATATCAGAAGCAGGAGGATGCAGGCAGCACCAACATGCGAGGATTAAGGTGAGTTAGCGCTGGCCCAAATGCCCCCATCTCTACATCAATGATGGCCTTTGATATCCTGCCAAAAGTGAGGTGAGAGTAGGAAGGGTGAATAATGAGGCTCCTGACTGTAAGCCAAGGGGATCCGGGATCAAACACACTGCAAGGGCAGGAAGTGTGATGCACCAAAGTAAGTGAAGATGCATGTGTCATGTTCAGCTGATAGCAGCGGCAGAGAGGGGCAAGTATCTCACCTGTCTTTGGTCTTTGGCTGGTAAATGGACAGGGACACAGAAGTCTGATGCAGCACAGGTGAGTTAAAACTTAAATGATAAGAAAGAGCTTTGGCTGTCTGATGTACATTTAGGTCACCGTACATTCGCAATATACACAATAATATACCGGTAACACATTTAATCTCCACCGCCTATTAAACAAAGTCCTAATATCAATTATTAGCTAACAGATAATGGCCTAGCCTATTATTAAATAATTTATACAAGGATATACTGATACATTTTTACCTATATGAGCAATAGTGATTATGATAATTAATCAATACCTGTAACTGTTGTCAGAGACACATTTTGGCTCTGCCGCTGTTTGGTAATGTATTAAAGCGAGACATATCAATACTATTTTGAACAAACTGATCAGTCTAAATTCAGATACTTAAACCTGTTGTTACGGGAAACAGAAAAATAAACCGTCATTGAAAGGAAGGAGAATGTACCCTTGTTTTGGCTCCGATTAGCAGCCACGAAGGAAAAGGATTAATATTACAGGATTAAGCATTAATATTTCTGAGGTCCAGAAGGCTCCAGCTGGGGTGTATAGAGAGGCGGGGCCACAGGGGTACCGGCGCGAGCTGAAAGCTGATTGGGCCCCCGGAGTTCCCCCTCACTGATTAAAAAAAAATCATTGGGTAACTGAGGAATATATATAAATTTTGGCCCCACGTATGCCCTCCAACCTTAAAAAAAAAATTCAAGAAATCACCCCTGGATACCAGAAAAATTTATCTTAGTGATAAACTTTAAATGTCCCGTCTAGTACCTTCCCATCCAGGTCCTATCTAGGGATGCATATGCTCCCCAATTCCTGTCCTGGAGGGCTGCAATCTAACACAGTTTCCCTGCTCAAACACGCCTACTAATCCTGGTAATTAGCTGATTAAGATGTGTCTGTGCAGGGAAATAGGCAAACTGTGTTGGATACTGGTCTTCTGGGCCCGGAAGTAGGGAACCCTGCCCTTAGAAAAGGCACCCTCCAGATGTAATGGACACACACACACACACACACACACACACACACACACACACACACACACATTAGGGTGTCCCTTATTTGTAGATAAAAATTTAAATTTCGTAAAATCTACCTCTGACCCCCTCAAAACCGTCCATCTAGTGTAAAAAAAATTTGTAAATTTTCATGAAGATATTTAGGGGTTGCTCAAGAGCCCCAAACGTCATAATTATGGTATTTTGACGAGATTACGATTCTGAAAGCTTCGACTGTACAATAAAAGGTTAACACATATTTTTTAATGAAGCTAAATCAAAACTGATAATCTGATGCAACACAAAACAGTCTCACTGATACACCACTATCAATAACAGGTGTTCTGAATGCAGACACAAACTTCGGCATAGTACACTGTCGCAGTGCTTCAGTCGCACACGAAGCAATTACCAAATTTTACAACTGTAATGAAACTGTTCAAGTGTCTTGTGTTTATCAGCAACCGGCCTTTCAGTGGTACTGCTCAGCGCTGTCAACACTGGGACCGGCTGTCGATGTCGGATCAGTCAGTGCACGTTTGACAGCTTTTGGATATCGCTTGCGGTTCTCAGCAACTACTTGCAGTAGAAACGGCAGCTGCTCCTCACACTTGGTCAGGCTTCCTGAAACCTGTTGTATCAGAGCTACTCCTCTTTCTGCATGATCATTGATTACGACACCAGAACGGGCAGCGGCTGAAGCAACTTGATGATGGTGATTCTCTGGCCACTGTGGCGCGGGCAGCTGCAGGAATCCTTGTGGCAGTCTGAGCTTCATCAGCACTGCTTTTGTGTTTTTCGTTGTGTAGTCAGCCACAGATTTATTCTGCAGTGCAGCGAAAACAATTTCATTCAGTTGTGCACGTTTAGGTGGATCGTCTTCACCGTCAGCCTCGTTCATAGCCGTCACCATTTGATCTTTGATTTCCGAACTGATCGAGCAGTCAAAGAAACCAGGCCCACTATCTTCTCGAACAAGTGCCACAGGTTATCTGCCATTTTGCGCGATGTTGCCTTTGAGATAGCAGTACTATCTGCACCATATGCCAGCAGAGACTTCAGAAGGCTACCAAATGTAAACATTAAACAGGAAACAGTATCATCTTGTCAAGTTCTTCAATGAAACACAGTAAATAAGTAACAATCAAGCGTCTGCTTGGCTGTCATAGTCATGTTACGAAGTGTGTAGGTGTGTACACTGTGTAGGTGTGCACTCTGGGTAGGTGTGCACACTGTGTAGGTATGCGCTCTGGGTAGGTGTGC
>JAODKN010000001.1:4984661-5003031 GCA_026774425.1 Petrocephalus zakoni | reverse complement strand
CAGAGGGTGGGGGGGCAGTGATGGTGTGAATGTGTGAGGACAGAGGGGGGGGGCATCAGATAATACATAGGAGATACACCAGCCAGTCTGAGTGTGTGGTCAGCCTCAGTAGCAACTTTAGATTCATAATATCTTAATAGTTTAAATATATATGTTTCATAACACATCAATAAGAAAAACAAAAACGTCACCAAGCAAACACACAAATAAGGAGGTATTACTGAGCCAGGAAAAACACACAAAGGCTCACACTTAAGAGGCAGAATTATCAATGCTAAGTGAATTAGTCGAATTCCAAAAGACACATTTGCCCGCACACAGGGATTGTATACAGTATGCTGGATTTGGTCTGTTTTTATTTCAGTGGGTTTGCAGGATAGCTACAGCTGAGTGAAGTAAATTAGTCTTTGGACTAACATGTTAAGTTTAAAATAAAGCAGGTTAAAGGCAGGTTAACTTAGGACTCCTCTACCGAGCGGCTATGCCGTAAGCACAGGCGGCAGAGGCTTTCTGGGGTCTGGTCCCAGGGGGCCTCTGCTCTGCTCTGGGGTGGGTGTGCTGCTTCTAGGGCCCCCAGCTGCTCCACCTACTGTAGTGGCAGTTTGTGGCCAACAGGGGGTGCCACAGATTTGAGTGGTGGTAAACTGTGCCGCCGCCACGCTGCCTTTCTGGAGCCAAAAGCATTTCCCTGTTCACTCATACCTCACGGGATGGGAAGAGCCACCCCCAGGAAGCTAAAAATAACCCCCTCCCCCCAAGCTGAAGGTGTAGGAGCACCTCAGATAAAGAGCTTCAGGCCAAGGCTGCCTTTGGGGTGGACCAGAGGTCATTTAATGGAAAAGTAACTGACCTGAAAACCAAAATATTATTATTCTTGGGCACAGATTAACCCCAGACCCAATTTCCGCGTTTTTCCTTTCAAGTTACTGAATAACTTAAAATTCTAGACTAGAATCCGTGAATGCTGGGACTCTAATCTGGAAGGAAACACCTAAATAATGCAATTAATTCAGTAATGCCGTTTTACACCACGAGGGCTCTTTTGTGGCCTGAAGACAGCCTTTAAATAAAATCTGAGTCTGAGCAGAAAGACGTTCAATAAACTACCAACACAATTCTGAAAAAAACATCAACCGCTATTGATTCTTCAGTTATTTACATGCGGTCGTTATTCGCACTGGGCGTGCGGAATGTGTCAGCATTCTGATGCAACTGTCGCACATGGTCAGTAAAACATCTTGAATCGGAAACCTTTGCAGCTGACTGCTGAAATACTTTCCGCTGTACAAACCGACATCGGTTAGGAAGACGCACAAGTGAACATGAATCACCAAAAGTGACAGAAAGAGACACTCGTATATGACGCCGTAAATGTCACGAGGCTACGGCTAAAATGAAACGGCTGTACACAGACACAAGATGTGAAACACGGGATCAGACATGCATGAAATGACCTTTGAATGACCTTCTTATAGACAAATCATTACAGACTGAGATCAGAAACAAGATAGTTAATGTTCCATAAGCATCATTATAACCTCTTCTATGAGTAGCAATACAAGGTATTAATAATAAAAATAAATATACATACTTATATTTTGGACTGAAATTAAAGTCCTCTATCATAATTGGTTGATATTTGTTTGGAGGGCCGGGATCAGTACTGAGCGCACAGCTCGGGCTGCCTGTGAGGGCTTCAGTGAGGAATGATCTCGGCCCTCGGCACACGAGTCTGGACGTACCACTGCAACACGTCCCGCCATCACCGTGACGACGACGTGCCCAACACGCACCGAGAACCGGGCCGACGGCAGGGGGGTGCGGGAGCTGAATGAGAGGGCTACCGTACCGGTTTCCACGGGCTCCGTAGCCAGGACACGGCCCCGGGGCAGGGCTGCGCATTGCACGGTTCCGCCTCCAGGGGGCGCTCCTGTTCATCACAGCTTCGCTCGCTGAGCCTCTGCCCGTTGGAGCCCTGGCAGACCACGAGGCGCGTCCTGCTTCCGCCTCCACATGACTGTGTGCACTGCAGAAACAAGGCCCCATGTAAGCCACATCCATTGGATGCCCACTTGGTTACTCTCCGTTCTCATTGGCCAGTACAATTACATTCATTTAAAGTGACGTGCAGGTGAGGCAGATAGCACATTGTGACTAGGCATAAGTGCAGCTAGGCTGGGCTTCCAGTGAATGCCCAGGTACGAGTATCAGCAGTACTGGAACAAGACCTACACAATATCTACTATACATATACTATCTACTAATTTATCAACATTATCTTTAAATACTTCTGTATTAATAATTTTTTGGGTTTTTTTTTTGCATGTTATTTATTTGCCAATACTTGGACAGTACCATTCAACAATCTGGACACACCTAATGAAATTCATTTGTTTTCCCATAACATAATGACCCTAAGCATACCTTATAAGTATTATATTGTGAACACACAAAGAGATGGAGACCTGTGACAGATGACCAGACCCCCACAATCCCCCAACCTAAACCCTACAGGGCTGGTCTGACATGAGTCAGATCGAAAAGTAAGAGCAAGGTAGCCAACTTGTACCCAGAACTTTTGGAAACTCCTTCAGGACTGTTGGAGAGGCATTCCAGGCGGCCACATCTGGAATCTGGCTGAATGAATGCCAAGAGTCTGCAGTGCTGTCATCCAAGCAAAATGGGGCTATTTTGAAGGGTGCTATTTTCGGGACGCTCACCTCGCCCCAAACTCCATAGTTCCACTGCGGACAGGGGCCCGAGGTACAGCCCTTGGTCTCGGCCGGCTTCACTCTCTCCTCGCAGCTCCACGAGGGGCGACCCTCCAGGTCCTGGCACACCACCACCCTCCGCTGAAAGCCCCCGGCGCATGTGCTGGAGCACTGTGGGCCAGGCGGGGGAGCGTCACAGTCAGAAGGGGGCGCAGGCACTCCACAGAACAGGGACAGGGAGTACTCACCGCCCCCCAGGGTCCCGTCCTCCACTGGTTGTTCACAGATGGTACATTCCAGCTGCTATGGCCGGGATGGGTGCCTGGCTCGTAGGGGTAGTCTGTCTTGGGCAACTGGGGCTGGTTGCCAGGGTGAAAGACAGACTGGCAAGGCATGGCAACACACTCCTGCTCTGCAGCGGGACGTTCATCCGGGTCACAGAACTCTGCCCCCATCTGGTCGTGGTAGGTACTGCAGACCACTTGCCGGGTCGAATGTCCAACACCACAGGTTACTGGACACTTATGGGGAAAAAAGACACGCTGGTCAAACTGAAAGCTAGACGCTGTGGATAAAGTGAGACTCTGAAAGCCAGTCCTGTCATGACTCGGGAAACTTACAGGGGACCAGTCTCCTGCCCGCCACTGGCCACACGGCTGGAAGCAGGCTGAGGATTCCGGAGGACGGGCCAAGTGTACACAGTAGGCCTCATCTGCCACGCCACCATGGGCATCCCGACAGCTGACATAGCGAGCTCTCGTGCCCCTCCCACAAGACACCGAACACTGAAACACACACACACACACACACACACACACATATAAAGATTGCAGTGTCATGCTTGTGGGCTCACTGCTGGTGTAGATACAACATGGCTGTATGAGGTCCTGGATCAGTCTGGTTATTTAATTATTAGAGCTGAAGGTCAGACTCAGAGGATGAGGACGATGATCCCTGATCAGGCAGAACAGGCCTTACCGTGGTCCAGGATCCGTATCTCCACTGGGTGGAATGGGGTCCGTGTTCTGCAGGCTGATCAGTGCTGAGAGTTGGGGGGGCACGGGGACAAGCTGCTAGCTCACAGTCCTGGTAAAACCGGGGGGATCACAAATCAAAACACGCATATACACTTTTAGGTATAAGACCTCCATCTTCTATGTGGGGCTATAAGACCTCCATCCTCCTCAGGAGCTATAAGACGTCCATCCTCCTCAGGAGCTATAAGACCTCCATCCTCCTCAGGAGTTATAAGACCTTCTTCCTCCAGTGGGGGTATAGGACCTCCATCCTCCAGTGGGGCTATAAGACCTCCACCCTCCACTGGAGCTGTTAGACCTCCATCATCCCAACCAGGGTCATTGGAGTAACAATACCACAGCACTGTTCTCCTGTCAAATGGGACTGGGGCTTGGACCCCATAATCACCTGACTGTCCCTGGGTCTGGAGGCGGCATTGCACTCCCAGTCATCTAGCTCCTCTCCATAGGTCCCCGACACACAGCGTACCGCCCGCATCTGGTAGCCATGGCCACAGGTCACAGTGCACTGCAATAGGAGAGCACCCCCATAAGGACAGCACAAGACTGACAGCCAAAGACCATATATACTCATCACAGCACAGGGGTTCCTAAGAGGCCAACACTAACCTTGATCCCATGGATTTGTTGATTTAAAAAATAATAATAATAATAACAGGATAACGACCTCAGATTTATCTTAATAACACTGGATAACACTGGATAACAAATTATAACTACAAGCAACTTAGGAAATATTTTAAATCAGCCTTTCACCACGGTAACAGTGACACTGGGCTATTCCAAACGTAAGCTGAATGGGGAGGGCATGTTCCCACATTTAAAAAGGCTGCTGAGAAGATTACGGTATTTCCTGCTATAAGCTCTGCTCTTCAATTCTGTAAGTTACCTACTTCATTTCACAAGCCCTCCTCTTCCATGGATCCTCCAGCTTTAGCCATCCTATTGCAGACCAGAATCTTCCATAGGTTCACTGGCTGAAAGCACCCTTCCCTAAATCCCACTCTTCTTTGTGTTCTCTACTTTATTAATCCTTTGGCAGGCCATTTCCATGGATCCTTCTCCACCCAACTGCAGACCCAACTCTTCTGGTTGAATCCACTCTTCCCTAAACAGGCGTCCATTGGTTGTGTGGGTAATCCGCCCCTAACCCAAACCTTACTATTCAACGTGCGTCCAAACCCATTCATCCTACCCAGAACCAAACAAAACAGAAAGCCATGGTCAACTCACCGTGCCCCAGGCCCCGACTTTCCAGGATGCACATTCGGATAGTTGGCAGACCCCCACTGCCGGGGGCTTGGAGTTGGGGTCACAGTGCTGCTCGCTGAGCCTCTCTTCACCCATGCGGCAGAAGACCTCTCGGTGCCTCGAGCCCTTTCCGCAGGTCACCAGACACTGGGGAGGAGGTGAGAGACACCGGGGTGAGTGAGGGAGGAGCAATACATGTGGGGATTTGAGGAAGGCAAGGAGGGACGGCGGTCTCACTTCACTCCACTCGCCGGACGCCCACTCGGGGCAGGCCACGTCGGCACAGGTCTCAGCGTTGTGGAGGGGCAGGCCGGCGCACTCGCGGTCCGCTAGCCGGCGGCCCAGGCTGCTCACGCAGTATGATTCACGGGTTCTGGTGCCGCGGCCGCAAGTCTTGGAGCACTGAGACGAGAACGCAAAGTTCAGAGACAACACACTATAAGAACAATATGCATCTCTTCGATTTTACATCGCTGTCATTCTCAGACCTGGCCTCGCTTTCACCAAGCCGACCCTTCTGTCGTGGGAACCTGAAGCGAGCGGGAATTGTTAAACAGCTTAATTCCTGTATGCCAATGGAAAGATGGCACAAGCGGTCACCAGGGGGCCCTCAATCAGCTTGACAGGACAGGAAGTAATGAAAACTACGGGAATCAAATTCTGCTTAGGGTCGGGCCGGCCCTGGTTGGAAGGATGATGGATGGATGGATGAATTCATGGAAAGATCGAAAGACGTTTACATGTGGAATCTACATCTGTCTCCTTGTATGTTTCTGGGTGGGCTCTGCTGCTGTGGGGGGAATCTCCATGTGGGGGGAATCTCCATGTGATCTCCCTCACCTGGGACCAAGCACTGTAGTGCCAGCTCTGCAGTAAGCAGTCCCCGTGGCAGGGTTCCCTCGAGGGCAGCTTGGGCATCTCGCCGCAGGCTGCAGGCTCCACCCACTCGCTGCGCTCCGCCAGCTGGCTGTACTTTACGCACTGGACGTCCAGAGTGCGGTGGCCCGGGCCGCACCTCGCTGAGCACTCACTTCTGCCCACCACGTGCCACCTGTGGACAACTGACACGCTCTGACCTGGTGGATGCAGTTGGATGTCGCGTCGATTCTGCACTCCTGGTCAATGTGACTTTTGGCCACTAGGTGGCACTCACCTGAGTTTACAGTGAGTGTTGCACGACTCGCTATCAGGGCTGGGCTGGGGTAGGTGGTGACATCGCTGGTCTGACGCCACCTGGTGGTCACTCTTGCGTATGCACACCACTTTGCGTTTTCTCTCACCTTTGCACAAAATGGTAAAGTTAGATACCTTCGTTCATCCAAGTCTACAAAGCAGTCCTGCACAAAAAAAAAACCTTCTACTAATTTTAGGTTGTTTACTAGGATATGTGATCTACATTGCTGTATTCATCTGAACAGGATGTACTACTGTAAGTGGTAAACAGCATCACCTTTAAATTAAGCTTGTGTGAACCTTGAACAAGGTCTACATGTACATTGAATTAGGACCTAATGAGCCCTGAACAAAGTCAATGGGAAGCATGAATGAATTCCCAGTGAATGAGGAGTACATGAGATTCGAATATTATTTGTGGAACCCTTGATTGAAGTGTACGTGAGCCTCGATTAAGACCTGTGTAACCCTTGAATGAGGTGTACGCGAGTCTCGAATAACACCTGTGGAACCCTTGGATGAGGTGTACGTTGTACGTGAGTCTCGAATAACACCTGTGGAACCCTTGGATGAGGTGTACGTTGTACGTGAGTCTCGAATAACACCTGTGGAACCCTTGGATGAGGTGTGCGTGAGTCTCGAATAACACCTGTGGAACCCTTGGATGAGGTGTACGTAGAACCAGTGGATCAGAAGAGAAAGCCAATGGCAGCTGCCATACCCTCACAGACCCGGCTGCAGTCCTGCCACGATCCGGAAGTGCTCCAGATGAACTTCTCCAGTCTTTCTTCGACGGGAACGTTGAAGGAGAATCGTACATCTGGGTTGTACAGGTTCCCGACGCACAGAACCTGAGCCCAGAGCGAACACAGCTGTCTGGCTGTTTGGGTTTGCGGTTCCCTGCCTGAGGACCCAGCCCTAGAACCCCATTCTGAGCCTACCTGAAGCACAAGCTCCTCCTCGATCCTATCTGTGCAGTTAATGCGCTCTACTATGGCGTCCGATCCACTGTAGTCGATGACGGTCCCCTTGACTGTCACCTCCCGCTTAAACATGGCCACCACGAAATTCCCGTTCAGGATGAAGTTGGACTGGCTGTCAGATAAAGCTGTTTAGGGGGAGAATAAAAAAAACAAGATTTAAGCATAACTGAAACATAAGAGGTTCTATTATTCTATCCAACCAATCATTATTTTTTAACTGAAGCAATGACATCAGCAATGTATTTTTTGGATAAACAGACATTTTTAATGCTCCCTGAAGCAGTAATTTAGAAACTAAAAAAATATTACTTGTCAGGTATGTATCAGTACCACATTCAACCATGATGTATAAATAGGTCCCCCACATACATGCAGCGCCGCTGGCCCAAGGTGAAAGCTGATTGGCTCCCTAAGTGCCCCATCTCCTGTTACTCCCTGATTTGAAACATTTCATTGGCCAAGATGCACCCCTCTGTATGAATTCTGCTTACCGAGGTAGTTGTCATCCTCTGGTTTTCCCGAGTAGCTGACTTGTGTTATGTCGATGTTGGTGGCCCCAGTGGGGATTCGCACAATGATATTATAGCCTAAAAGGAACCCAGGGAGCACATTGAGTATTGTACCAGCCTGAAATCATTCATCTCTCAAGCCAGTGAAACATATATTACATAATTCATATACATATTGTTCACCTAATAGGAAGATTAGGAGAAAGTGTAGTTAAACAGGAAGAGCCACTAGGGGGCAGACTCTGTCAGTGACTCACAGTTTCTTCCTAAACAACTCAGAAATCGGAGACAATAATTTTAACAGTGTATTAATTGATCACCGCCTTCTATAAAGCTGAAAGCTGCATGATCTTCACAGTGCAGTGTTTGCATGCAGTCTCTAGGCAAGGCAAGGCAAGTTTATTCATATAGCACAATTCAGACACAAATCAATTCACTACAATACTACACTACTATAAACCTTTTGAAATTATAGGATTTCAGGCTCTCAGTGTGCTGTGTCAAACTGCCTTTTGGGTACGTCTCCAAGCTTAAACATCAGCCACTGGCTCTCCAGCATGGCCGGCTGTATATGATGCAATCGATTCAACACTGACCGCAACTGCCTTCTTTTCCTACGCACAGAAAAGATCCAGTTTTCTTTAGTATTTTTCCTACTTTTAAATCCAGTTTTGGGTCAACAATCTTCTGGACAAAGATCAAGGTGAATGAAGTGAGATTTGAGAAAGCTCACTCTTGTATCACACAGAGACTAATTATTGCATTTCAAGTAGAGCTGGATTTGTAAAACAATTATAAAAATAAATCGGCAAGCAGTGAGCACAGCGTGAGACCAGAAGAACCCATATGAGAAACTGTTTAGACAACCTGAAACCTCCATGTCAGTCTACACAACTTAATATAGCTGCATACTCCAAACCACGCTTTCCCTCCAAAATCCCACAGATAAAATTTGCAGATCAGTCAGTCAGTAGCTTAACATTATATAGCAAACTCGCTACTAGAGCTACCGCGAACGTTACTGATTTCTGGAACCGTTTAGCCTGCCTCTGATCCCTGCACTTCATCGTAATCAGAGATAATGTGGGTGTCAATTCACATCCAGCCTTACAGTAACCGTACATGTCATTTCTGTCCCTTTCGAGTCCAAAAGCACGGCGGGTTGGATGCAGGGAGGACGATTTGCTCAGATACTTAATTATATGACAAATTGCAGGTTGCCTGAGCTGCCTCTCCGTAAGTCTTGTGTGAAAGAGGGGATAACTAAGACGACGGGAGAGCAAGAGTCTCACAGCCCAACGGTTTGGCCTCATTCATAGCACTGCTGTCTCAGACGAGGCTAAAACATTCCATGGCAAATGAGAGACAAAAAAACAAAGCCTTCTGGGAGATTCAGAAAATGTTTTCCAGTGCTTAAGCACGGTAGTGTAGCAACAGGCTAATGCTAACCCTGTCAGATGAAAGGCAAAAACAAAGCATTCTAGGTGAATGTTTGCTGGTGCCTCTGATCGGTGTAACATGAGATTATCATGTGGGTAGTTTGAGTCCGACATGGTATCGAGTAACAGTTACAGACCTTTGAGGTTTTCGGGTGATGCTCCAACAGCCTTGTATGCACCTCAGCCCTCAGCTTTAATCAAAAGTATAACGACGCTCTTGGCGTTCAGTATGAGCTCATTAATTCCGCGGCGCAAACGCGGACGTGCCTCCCCGGCCTTCTGGCACCCACCATACTGGGCGTCGTTGAAGGTGCCGGTGACGGCCCGGCAGGACGAATCGTCCCCTCCGCATACTCCACAGCTGTCGTGCCTGGCTTTGGAGTTCAGCACGTGGTCGCAGCCCGCTTGCTGAGGGGAAACAAAAGCAAGGCACGGGACCCAAATAGCAGGCTGTCAGCGGAAGGCCGTGATCAGAGAGCGCGCTCGGACCGGGCTGATGGTGCAAGATAAATAACACACAGTGCTCACTGCGGCATCAGTATGTAACGCAAAGTGTAGTGCACATAATTGTTTCCGTAGGAACTGCCAATTTATATCCATCTAAAAGCATTAGGAACATGAGGAAAGCAGTCGAAAAAATAACAAAATGAAGAGACCCGTTTGGACTGTATAAGGGATAAAGTCACTTCAGACCTAGTGGTTCTCACCAGTGGTACTCTGAGCGCCCGCTATTGGTACCCGAGAACTTACATTTTTTTCCACACATGATAATTGGCTGCTTTGGTTTAATCTGAAGTGGCAGCTGCTCCAAAAAGCTTTGGAAGCACTGACCTTGAGCGTGAAACTAATCAGTAAAAGCTAATTCGGCTACAGTGGGCTTCACGCGGAAATGTGTGAGAGACGGCGGTCAGTCTCCAGCTACCCTGCACAGGCCCTGCACGCAGATGTCGTTGGTGTCGGGGCTGCACGGCGTGCCGTCGACGACACGCTCCCTCAGCTGGTAGTAGGCCGTCTTCCCTGCCACTCTACAGAAGAGCTTACATCGATCCTTCATGAGAACTGCGGAGGGAGTCAGACAGACAGCGAGACGTCTTACAGTTAAACCCCGCAGCCAGCTTCCTGTGGTTCAAAAGCAGCCAAGTCCACCCAAAGGCATGATCTGAGGTCTCTGAGGAGGCATTGTTTTACGCCAACCTTAACTGTGCATGTTTTGGCAGTTTTAAGAAGGCTTACTATTAAATGAATAAAACAGACGTATGTATCTCCAGACAGCCTTCTCGAATCCCTGCTCTGAGATGGCTCTGCAGCTTTTTGTTGTTTTGTATTTGCGGTTAGTTATGATGATTTCAGTCATCTTCCTCAGATTGCTAGCCCCGGTGGCCGTCAGACTGAGAGCTAACATCCACCAAGATGTGCACAGAAACCTTCTCGTAACAAAGCTTTACAGCGCGAGAAAATGAAGTAACTTAATAAGTTAAGCGCTATATAAATAAAATGTATTATTATAATATTATTATTATTATCACAGGCTGATCATTTTAGCCAGAAATATACATGTATAAGCTCTGGAACGATCATTTCTCACTTGGCCTTCAGTGTTTGTCAACCCAGTCCACGGGCAGCCGCAGACAGTCCATATTTTTGCTCCCTCCCATCTCCCAGCCAAACAGAAAGACCAAATATTTGGTACAGGTGTGATGGGAGCTGGGAGGGAGCGAAAATGTGGACTGTCAGGGGCTCTCTGAGGACTAGGTTAAGAAAGACCGCCCTAATCCATGGCACACTGTTCAGAGTGCAGATAAACGATGGGTTAGTGTCTCACTTCCGCTATACTTAGGCAGCCAGCGGACGGTGGGCGGCAGGCCGTTGATGTTGAAATGGCGGCCATCAAACTGGGCGCACTGTTCCTCGCGGAAGTCCCTGCGGTCGCGGGGGCAGGCATCCGTGTTACAGGAGCGGAACTTCATCCTGCGACCCACGCAGAAGTGACCCCCGTTCCGGGGCCTGAAAGGGCAGGGTGGGAAGCGACATCATTAGCAAACGTCCAGAGCTCATTCAGTCCGTGGGAAATGTAGTGTTTTTTTCTAGATTATATGAGACTAAGCAAGGAACACATGACAAGGAGGCCTGACTGGCACGCTCATCTGAAAAACAATAAGAAAAATTGAGGGGATATATGCAGGTTTCTGGAAAATTCTGAAGCATTAACACGGCTGCAAATCAGAACATTAAGTTGAGGATCAGAGTATAAATAACGGTGCGGCTGTTGTGCTTAAGAGACGGGGGAGTGCCTTACTCAGGTCTGTTGCAGTCTCTGACCGTGCTCCTGGTGCCCCCACCACAGGACCGCGAGCAGGCACTGTAGGGCCCCCAGGGGCCCCAGGCCCCATCCAGGGGCCGCATATCCGCCTCTTTGCTCACACAGAGCCCATGCCGGCAGTGCTGAGGAGGGAATGGCTGCATCATCAGAGCACTTACACCCTTCATTTACTTCCGGTTAAGTACAAACTCCTGCCCCGTGATAAGGCAGCAAACAGGACAGAAGGCACACGCGCGACAGACACACAAACACACTGCTTCAAGGTGAGAAAGTACCCCTCTTTCGCTCGCTCTCTCTCTCTCTCTCACACACACACACACACACACACACACAAACACATGTTTTCATATCTTTATGGGGACCGTCCATTCATTTCTATGGGAAAAACCGGAAACCCTAATGGGAAAAACCGGAAACCCTAACGGAAAAAAACGGAAACCCTAACGGGAAAAACCAGAAACCCTAACGGGAAAAAACGGAAACCCTAACGGGAAAAACCGGAAACCCTAATGGGGAAAACCGGAAACCCTAACGGGAAAAAACGGAAACCCTAACGGGAAAAACGGAAACCCTAACGGGAAAAACCGGAAACCCAGCCCTAACCTTAACCATAAGTAACCAAACAAAATACAATGCTTTTGGCATTTTTACTTTTTTGATTGCAGATTTTTATAAAATTTAGTTCTTCCTTGTAGGAAATAACAGGATTTTCCCATTTAGTCTCTGTATTGTATCCCCTGACGTAATATATGCATGACGCACACACACAGTCTCCCCCGTGACCCCCTTCGTAGAGAAGCTGCAGAATGGACACTGAGTCCAAACAGCTGTTTCTAAATTGGTTGGGTTGTGACCCAAAAGTGAGAGATGGGCTACAGTGTATGTGGTTGTAGAAAAAATACTGTGCACCCCCCCAGTCAGCAAGTTTGATGGATTACACATATGCATTTCAAAATTTGGAAAATTTGGGTCATGACTTGATAATCAAGAAAAAATGTTGGCCCTGAGGCTACCTGAAAACGTCTGTTTTCCATTATTAGAAAATCCCCTCTGAATAAGCAGATTAATATGTACTGTTTAAGCAGAGAAATATGCGTGAGACAGTGGAAACCACAAATGGCATATTACCCGCTTCCACGCGCGTGTCAGGGACGCGAAACAAGAGCGGGGGCCGGGCCGTCTGCTCCCAATACTGCTGCTACTCTGATTTATGGGTATATGAAAACACCCCGGGCTCTGGATGGACGCACTCTACCCCTACGTCAATGCAGAGCAGCCTCCCGGGAGATTTCCACAATCAGCCGGGGACATCGAGATGTTCTCCTTGGAGAACGTGGAGCCAGTAGGTGGGGAGCGGAGGTCTGAAGCGCGTCTTAACACTCGGTGACAGCTGTGACTGACCTCGGAGTGATGGGGGGATTGGGGGGTGGTTAATGCTAGGTGGGGATTGTGGAGTGAGCTGTGGAGGGCAAATCCACTCAATACTCCCCCACGAGGAACTTTCTGGAAGAGAACAAAAGCCACTAATGCGACTCGCCCCTAGAGACTAGTTACATCTGCATGGGGGGGGTAAAAGGAGTGCTGCTCTGGTAACACATACCCCCACCCCCTTTTCCCCTTGTCAGCTGCACCGGTGGTCCTCAATGCCGCATGAATGAATAGATGCATGCCAGCGCCGGACCACCAGGGGGCGAGCATGAGCAGAAGCTGTCAGCAGGGTCAGCTGTCCGTCACAGACGAGGCGCCTTCTCCCATCAGCTGGAGAACGCCAGGCGGAGATGCTGAAGGGGCAGACCACGTTAAGCTGGAACGTGAGGCCTTTCTGACACATTCCTCTCCTGGCCGGTGGGTCCTGCTGACGGTGGCTTTGTTCGTTTTGAAAAGGTCAGGTGAAAGGACTGCGAAGAGCTGAGCCGTGAGAGACCTGCACTGGCATTACTCCAAGGCTTTGGGTGCCTCTCTTCCTGGAATCTCGAGATGGCCCCCTGACTAAGAATTCTGGGAGAAATCCCAGGGCACTTTATACATGTGATTCCAATTAGCAACTTCCAACGCACGAACAAAATAGCTATTTTTTTATCCTAGCCTGTAATCGATATATGTTGCGCAACCGAAAAATCTGGGGTGACATCCCGCTCACTTGGGGCCCCTAGAGGGGACACCGACCTCGCCACCGTTAAATTAAAAACCAAAATTTGTTTTTAAAATACTCAAAATCACATATCAGCGAGAACTGAAAGGCCAGGAGGACTGACACAGAAACGGCTTGGCCTGTCATTTCAATACTCCTGCCCTGTCCTGTTCCCATTTTCTCAGGCCCCCAGTTCATAGGCATCCCGTCCATTGCCTGAGCTGACCAGTACTTAATTCTTCTTAATCACGATACGGGATGAAAGTGTGAAGCCAAGTTTCCAAATGGAATGACCGATATGCCATTCTGACGACGCAAAAGAGGACATGATTCTCTTGATGCATCCATAAGATCTGAGCGTAACCTCTGCGGCTTCAGGCCAAGGCCCATAATCTCTGAGCTAACCCAGAATGTTGAACACTAAGTTTTTTTTTCAGTGTTATACATAAAAGAGGGTCTTACCGTAAGATAATACTACGTTTCACTTAGGAGAGACACTAGGGGTAAAAGTGTATCTCTAAAGCACGGGTGTATCACAGCACCTGAGCATTCTGCCTATTCATTTACCCTTAATGACCACTTTGCTCGGGGTAGCAGAACCCCAAATGGCCCATAGCCAAAAATAATTTTCAAGGGGGGTCTATCAGTTTTCCATGGGGGTTCAAACTTTATTTTACCACCTGGCTACATGCCTAGTAGGGGAGAAGACTTTTGGGGGGTTCACACCCAGAATTTTAGTAAGTGGCTACGTGTCTGGGAGTCATTTCCTCAAGCTCTGAGCTGCCTGCTCCTCATACTGATGTACAGCAGTGAGGGTCAAAGCACATGAGGCTCCGCAGGTAAGCTACAGCACCAGTGCGACTGGCTGGCTAACCCTGTCATCCAATGGTCTGACCCGCACTGCCGCTCTATGACTATATCAGACTCACATGTCTGTGACCTTTCCATTCATACATCACACATTAAGAGCTTTGGCCACATATATGTATGAAAGGAAAGAAGAGCTGGGTTTTAGAGTAGGGAGAGAAGCGCAAAAAAAAACAATCAACGAACAAAGTCGGTATGGTTTTGCACGATGGAAATGAACGATTTCGGGAAACTTCTCCCAATGGCATTTAGCTTTTATGTGAAATCCAATGCTAATGGCACTTAATTACACATATGAGGGAAAATTACAATTATTCAGAAGTTACTCCACAGTTTTCAGGGTTACTCCATTAAGAATGAATGAATGAATAAATAAATGAATTAATGAATGAATGAATGCACACTATGAGCCGACCATGTGTAATGCTATGTTCACACCGCGAGTGGCCAAGACGGGGGTGCCCTTAGGGCTTCAGACTCTTCTTAAGAACGCGGCATGCACCTTTAAGTACTGCATGTGGGGGTGCCCTTAGGGCTTCAGACTCTTCTTAAGAACGCGGCATGCACCATTAAGTACTGCGTGTGGGGGTGCCCTTAGGGCTTCAGACTCTTCTTAAGAACGCGGCATGCACCATTAGGTACTGCGTGTGGGGGTGCCCTTAGGGCTTCAGACTCTTCTCAACAAGGCGGCATGCACCATTAAGTACTGCGTGTGGGGGTGCCCTTAGGACTTCAGACTCTTCTTAACAAAGAGGCATGCACCATTAAGTACTGCATGTGGGGGTGCCCTTAGGACTTCAGCAGCAGCTTCAAAGGACACTTTCTGTTCTCACCCCAATCCTTCATCCTTCCCCGTTCTCTAAAACCTTGTCAAATGATTGACATGAGCATTCACTCCATTACGCCTTCAGATCGCAAAGGCAGTCTACAGCATTTTTAACATTTCGGGAAGAGTTTCTGGAGCTCTTTGTCCAAAACTGGGTCAGGAACTTTCAGAAAGGAGTTTATTTATAGACAACAAGCATGGAGATGCCCTCATTAGAGTATGGCCTCCCGAGTCACATGACAGACACATCACATGAGACCAGTCCGCAATCCCCCTGGGTTTCCTGAGAAACACAAAAGCCGTCATTTCCTTTTAATGGGAATAAATCACACTGTGTGCTGGACCAACAGACAGGTTCAACAGGGACATTTAAAGCCCCTTTCCCCAATTACCGACAAGCCCCCTTTTCTAGAAAAGTAGTAAATGTAGTAAAATTATGGGTATGAACCTGTTGAAATACATTTGCTCCCGACGGGACATGTAGCTACTTAGAAAAGTATGGGTTCGAACCCCCTTGTAATTTGCTAATGGCGGACTGAAATGGCCAGGGTGACCGAGTCATTGACAGTCAACGGTTTGTGTGCCTCTGTACAGCTAAAATACATGCACAATTACTAACTGAGGTGTTTTCGTGATTATATTTAATATATTTAGCAAATGCTTTTATTCAAAGAGATGTCCTTTTTTAAGAAAGCTGGGTCAGTCCCTGGAGCATTTCTGGGAGGTAAGGGTCTGAGGGGCCCCAAACTGAAACCTCCGTGCCGATTCTGGGATTTGAACCAGCGACCTTCTGGTCACAGGCACAATGACATACTTTTGCATGGCTTGGCAGGCCTGTTCGTATGCATCTGTCACGTGGCACAAACACAGGCACCCATGGCCCCTCCCCCCAGGGCTCAGTGAGGGACGCCTTTCAGACTCCCAAGCAAAAAGGTAGGTCTCCCAGAAGACTCCATGTGCCACATGAAAGGGACCCCGCGGGGCAGGTGAGCTGAGCATACATCAAAGAGTGCAGGTCCCAGACAAGATCATAACCCCCACCTTAAAGACAAAGGGGGTTATTTTCCCAGTGCCGGGGTACGGTGCACAAACAGCTCGCTGATAACGTTATCTGCCCCCCGGCGGGGCTGCCCTGTGAAGACTATTACCCCAATCTGTCAGTCTGAGGTACTTCAGGAGGTAAAGGGTTAAGTGGGGGACCACCCTCCTTGGCTGCGCCATTGACGCGGATCCTTTGTGCAAAGTGCGCCTCTCGCCCTTCTGCTCCATTACTGCCTGACCTTTGACCTCCGACCCTCTCAGCCGCATTCTCTGAGAGGCTTAGGGTCACGGGCTCACGACAAGGTGCCTCAACCACAAAGCCGCCAATTTAACCACCCCCCCCCCCCATCTCGACTCGCTCTAATGTCTCCTTAAAATCACACTTCTCTCTGTCCCTGGGCTCATTCTCCAGTTCTACTCCGAAACCCACAGCCTTAAACTCCAAATCACCCCTACTGCCCCTGACCCCAGAGTGCGTAGGTAAAATAAATGTTTAAAACAATCCCTGGACCACAGTGGCCAAATAAAGCGGTAACCAAGAATGCAAATGCGATGGTAAAAAAGGGACCATATATCTTCACTGAGAATATGACGAACTCTTTCTTCTATTTCTTACGGTGTTGGGGTAATGAGCAAGTTCTGGCCCGTCTCAGTGTTCTGTGCCGCATATTGAGGGTCGTGGGGGAGGAGACCGGAGCATGTTTACAGGAGATCAGCATCCTCATTCCCACCCTCTACCTCCACACCTACGAGCCGGCAGCCCGCTTCCCACAAAAAGTCACGGGGGGGGCAAATAATACCTATTATTTGGTAATCAACGAGTCATTCATCTGCAGAGGTTAAAAAAAAAGCTATTTGAGGCTGTGGTGGCGTGGGCTTGATTCCCTTCCCTGGCTCTCGGGTCATGTGGTTTCTTCCCACAGTCCAAGAACTCAGATGAATTCCTGTCTACAGTTTGACGATAAGGCGCGACTTTCAAAAGTCAAATTAAAGTTTATTAATCAAAAGCACAACGGTACAGCGTAGAGCAGCAGATGCAGACAATGAAATGAGTTTCCTTATAGTAAAGTAAATAAAATAGAAGATATAATTGAAAAAGAATTTACTAAAATAGAGTATGAAAAAACAGGAATGTACAAAATGTGTCCATACTAATAACCTGACCAGTTGTTGAGTAGCCTGCTTGCCTGAGAGCGGATGTGTGTAGGTGTGGACTATGTGATGTACTGGTCCTCTGCTTGGGGTGCGAGGTGCTTGCTAGGACAGGCAGGGATCAGTGTGTCTCTGCATTAGATAAGCCAATGAACACTCAGCACTTGTGGAGGGACAGCACCTGTAACAAACACACCACGTCCGGGTAAGCGGCGGCGAGGGGGCCTACCATTGCGTGGCCGCAGTCGGAGCCGTCGGCCACGGGCATGTGCTGCGTGCGGCAGCCTTTGTGGCTTCCCTCCGGGCTGGTGCACCACAACCGTTTGCACTGCCGCTGTGGGGGTGGTGGGGGAGGTGGGGGAGACACACACACTGTTTTAGAAGTACAACAGCACCCCTTATCTAAAGCTAAAGTCACTGGGAGATGTCTGGACTGGAGCCCGGGGCTTCCTGGATACCACACGCAGAGATCCGGCCGCAAGCCGGTGGCCACATGCCCCATGCCCGGTACCTGACTTACACCAGGGCAGAAAAGAAGCCTTCAGAGGGGTCTTCCTGTCTATGAGTCTGACAATGTGACCCGCCAATCAGCTTGTTCCACCCACTAAACCTGACCGACCACGTCCCAATCAAGTGATCATAAATGCCCCATATGACTGGGAATGAATCAGGCAAAGGAGAACAATACAATGCAATGCAATTTTATTTGTATAGTGCATTTTCACAACATTACATTGTCCCAAAGCGCTTTACACTATCTCTGCTACATAATCCCCCAGTGAGTAAGCCAGAGGCAACAGTGGAAAGGAAAAACTCCCTAGAAGGAAGAAATCTTGGGAGGAATCAGACCCATAGGGGGAGCCCATCCTCCAGGGGCCGGCAGAGGAAGCCCTAACCCTAACCAGACCCATAGGGGGAGCCCATCCTCCA
>JAODKN010000001.1:4907813-4918923 GCA_026774425.1 Petrocephalus zakoni | reverse complement strand
AATCATGTTTTGGAGGCAAAAAAGTCAACATTTTCAGATCTGTCAGGTGTTCTAATAATTTTGGCCACCACTGTATAAAATCTGTATATGTGTATTTTTGTGCATATGTATGCGAAAGCTGATCTATCAGTGCATGTTCAACATTCGTATTGCTGCTAGGAAGAAACAGTTTCTGAACCTTGAAGCCCGGGTCCTGATGGACCTGTACTGTGTTCTGGGAGATCAGAGGATCAGGGAGGAAAGTGACTGTGCTGGATGGCTGAGCTCTGCTACTGCATGTTGGCCTTTTCTGAAGCTGCTTGAAAAGTAAGGGTCCTGAAGTGCTGGCAGCTGTTATAACCTCACAACCATTATTTCCCCCAGATCTCCGCTCCTTAATTGGAGGCGTTTTGCAGCAACAACTCATCTTAATTTCCATTCACCCACTATCCGTACCTGCTTGTCCTGTTCAAGGCTGCGGGGGTTCTGGAGTATCCCGGAGGCTCCAGGCGCAAGGCAGCAAACAACCTAGGATGGGGGGCCAACCCATCGCAGGGCACACTCACACACGCGCAACGACACGGGGAGAACATGCAAACTGCACACACATGGAGCCAGGACGGAGACACAAACCACTGTCACCCCCTTTCATAGTTTTACTTAACACCACTTAACAAATTTTCTTTAGAGATACTTCTAAACAGGAATAACCAGATGGGTAAACCTGCTGAAAAGGGTGATGTAACGCCATTCATACCGCCTTTGGGCCAGTGAAACTGCATGCAAACAAGCAGGCATTTCCAAGCGCGTGGCTGCACTAATGTGCTCATACAGCAGAGAAGCCGCAGAGTCTACAAGCACTGTTATGGTTGAGCACACTCCCCTTGCCATTAGCGACACGTGTGCTTTCATCAGACGCCCTAGCATGCCGTCCTGTTTGCCCAGCTATGTTTGGTGTGCAGTCTTCCTGTGTGCACCGCGGTACGGCTCGTTCTGATAGAAGCAAGGCGATTCAGTGGGAGTGATGAAAGTGACGTTTTTGTTCCATAACGTCCAGCTGACCTTCGGACCCGGGACAGACGATTGCTGGCAGTTTGGGCCAAGGCATTTTAGCCACGTTGCGCTCTATTTCCTCAGTTATTCTTGACGTTCTCTGGGCGGGACAGCAGACTGAACTCCACGGCGTGGAGATGGCAGGACGGAACAGGGGTTTTACTCCAGTATGGGAGAGGAGATGTCTTAGCCGAAGGGCCATGTACAGCTACAATACTTAAAGTACTGCGCTCTACCTACACAGGTGATTGATGCTCTCAGTTTGTAGACAATGCAAAGCAAATCTAAATAATGAAGATCGGTCTGAACTCTGATGGCTTACGTCGTCTTTAATTTGAGCTCCACCATAGGTTCAGCACTTGGCCTTCATCGGTGTGACTTTGCAGAAATACAGCCATACTGAAATTGGCAGAAGTGAATAAACCAAGAATGAATGTGCATTTTCCCACACCATGTGCATGTCCCCTGTCTTACAGTCACCCATTTAGCATCTTATAATGTCTTCTAGTATAAATGAAGAGCAAATTTCCAAAACTCAGGCCACGGGATACGTTTCGGAGAATTTCTGTGGAGCTGAGGAAACTTAACTAAAGTTCCTTGTTGGATTACATGAGGACCAAATGAGTTTTGGTTCCTAACATATGATGAAGCAACCTGACTGAGGTCATCCGACTGAGTAAGTTTTAGAAATTTGCTCTTCAAATCTTACTCTGTTTTATGGTTCTATATGATCCTACATGTCCCATATACACTCACTGGCCACTTTATTAGACATACATTACTAGTACTAGGTTGGCTTGCTAGTACCTCTTTTTGCATTCAGAATTGTCTTAATTTTTAGTGGCATAGGTTCACCAAGGTGCTTTAAATGTTCCTCAGAGACTTTGATCCTAGTTGACATGATAGCGTCATGCAGGTGCTGCAGATTTCTCAGCTGAACCTTCAGCTCTATTAGACTGAGATCAGGTGACTATGGAGAAACGAGTCTGAGATGGCATGAGCTTTGTGACATGGCACGTTATCCTGCTGGAAGTAGCCATTAGAAGCTGGGTACACTGTGGTCATAAAGGGATGGACATGGTCAGCAACAATACTCAGGTAGGCTGTGGCATTTAAACAATGCTCAGTTGGTACTAAGGGGCCCAAAGTGTGATACCACCAGCAGCCTGAAATGCTGATACAGGTTACGATGGATCCGTGCTGATGTGTTGTTCACCCTGTCGTTTATTTCTGACCCCTGAATGTCGCAGCAGAAATCGAGACTTGTCTGACCAAGCAACTTTTTTCTGATTTTCCATTGTCCAGTTTTTGTGAGTCCTTGTCCTCGGTTTCCTGTTCTTGGCTGACAGGACTGGCTCCCGGTGGTATATTCTGCTGCTGTAGCCCATCTGCTATAGGGTTCGGCATGTTGTGTGGTCAGAGATGCTCTTCTGCATGCCTCGGCTGTAACGAGTGGGTATTTGAGTTACTGCTGCCTTTCTATCAGCTTGGCCCAGCCTGGCCATTCTTCTCTGGCCTCTGCCATCTACACGGCATTTTCACCCAGAGAACCGCCACTCGCTGGGTGTTTTTTCTTTTTCGGCCCATTCTCTGTAAGCCCCAGAGATGTTTCTGCGTGAAAATCGCAGTAGATCAGTAGTTTCTGAAATACTCACACCAGCCCATCTGGCACCAATAACTGTGTCACGTTCAGAGTCACTTAAATCAAATTTCTGGTTTTTGATGTGTTACCTGAGGCTCCCAACCTGTATGTGCTGCTGAACAGGTGAATCTAATAAAATGGCCAGTGAGTATATGTTGTACTAAGCCTAACTAGTATTGCTGGCATGACAATCTATCCTTTTCAGGTTCATGCAGAAAACTGAGTCTGAGTTCAGGCTTTTTCCCAAAGGACGTTAAAAGGAATTTGCTCAGCCTTGGAAAGACTTTGCTAATGGAAAATAAATTGAATTAATGCAAAGTGATATAAGAATTGATCACCCCACATTCGAAATTTAATGAAATTGATGTTTGTGATATTTGGGGCTGCTTTTATTGAATTAAGTTTTTCTTAATTAAGTTTAACCAAATCGATTTATCTCTATGATAAAAAATATACTTGTTAGAGTTTTTTCCCCCACTGAAGCAGCTGGGTGATTTCTAAAAGGAGACCATTTAAAAGGTTCCTAATTTAATCCCGAGTTTGAAGGCTGACCCGTGAGGTCTGTGTTTAATGGTGTCAGGGTTCAGGCCTGGACCCGGTTCCACAGTCATAACCCATAGATTCATGCGTCAGCCCAGGTCCTGAGGGGTCATTCAGGGCAGCATGGAGGTCTTAGGTTCCACGGTGTTTTGAGACTGCTTTCTCCCCTGATGATGTCCTCCTCAGTAACAGACATACCGCCTGTTCTGCATCCCACATTTTGAAGTTTTCGGTAGAGAACTAGCATTAGCTAATTGGACAGTTTGACTCTAACTGATTGTTAATTCCCCATGAGTATAATTTACTAAAATGAAAAAAAAATAGCTATTAATGATATGGTTGATATGGATGTGTAAATACAGAGAACTACTTGTTTATAGTTAAAATGATGCACTTATGTTGCATAAAAATGAACAGAACAGTTGAAAGGCTTAAATGAGATCCTTTTAGAAGACGAATATGTTTCAGGAAAAATGTTTAGTCCCTGGTCCTGATGGTTAGCCTTGGACTCTACCTGGATTTGATTGCAGTGTGTCCCTAGGAGGGTTTATTTAGCTAGAAGATACTATTCTTCAAGTCAGGAAAACATGGGGTGAGAGAGAATGCCTGGAACAGTTGGGGTTAGAGGCCTTACTTGGGGATTCGACAATGATTTGATAATTTTGCCAACCATGGGATACAAACCAACAACCTTCTGCATACAAGCACAGAGCCCCAACCTGCTGAAGTGCAGTCCAGCTGTGAGGTTTGGTATTCTACTTTGCAGCATCGTGGTCGGGGACACTGCACATCATTCCTAAATTGCAGCGGCACATGGTAACCCTCTGGTCCAGGAGAGCGTGCTTTCAGCGTTCCCCTGTGTCCAGAGAGGCTCATCCATTAGAAGTAAATAATGGTTAGACGATCCCTGGAATCCCTGGAAGCCAGTCGGGAGTGGGGGGAGGGTTCCAGGTGTGCACTTCTCACAGTCAGCACTCGTGCAACAAATGCGATTTATTCCGCAGTGACATTGACACACCCTGGTGGGGTCGTGACCGGAGAAATGGGCGGTGCTGCATCATCGAACCAAAACTAGCTGTCCCGATCCAACGGATGTAAATCTGCTTGGCATGAGGGAAATGTGACACCTGTCATCCAGGGAGTGTCATTCCCAGTATCAGCACCCCACCCCCCAGAGCTCATGAGCATGCACTTGGTCTGGTAAGTGGCTACTCTCCTTCCAAGGGCAATAAAATCCCTCACAGTTTCAGTGCAAGCTAAATGTTGCCACAGTGGTCACCAGTTTCCTGGCACGGGAGGGTCTGTTACACTGCAATTCGTGGGGCATACGTATTCATCAGGACAGCAAGACTGGAGGGCAGTGTGTGGCTCAGCGGGTTAAGCCTCTGTGCCTGAGATCGGAAGGTCGCCGGTCCAAGCCCAGCCTCGGCACGTCGGTGGGCCCTTGAGCAAGGCCCTTAACCCCCAGCCCCCCGGGAGCTGCATGAGGTGGCTGCCCTTCACGGCCAAGCTTGCTTTCATGGAGGAGGTGAGAAAAGAATTTTCCTATGGGGATCAATAGTATCAAATATTATTTTATCCCATGTATATGTAATGAATACTAGTATATCAGCCATAACATTAAGACCGCCTAATATTGTATAGGTCACCCTCGTACTGCCCAAACAGCTCTGACCCGTTGAGACATGGACTCCACAAAACCTCAGAAGGTGTCCTGTGGTATCTGACACTGAGACGTTAGCAGCAGATCCTTTAAGTCCTGTAAGGGACTTGTTCGTCCAGCACATCCCACAGGCACTCCATCAGATTGAGATCTGTGGACCGGAGCCCAAGTCACCAGTGTGGCAGGGAGCAATATCCTCCTGAAATAGGCCACTGCCATCGAGGAATATCGTTGCCATGAAGGGGTATACTTGGTAGTGCAGCAGTATTTCAATTGGTGGTATATGTCAAAGAAACATCCACATGAATGCCAGGACCCAAGGTTTCCCAGCAGAACATTGTCCAGAGCATCACACTGCCTTTATCGGCTTGCTGTCTTCCCACAGATGAATGACACACACACCCAGCCACCCACATGATCTAACAGAAAAACTGACTTATCAGACCAGGCCACCTACTGCCATTGCTCCACGGTCCTGTTCTGAACCTCACATACCCAATGTAGAACCTCACATACCCAGTGTAGAACCTCACATACCCAATGTAGAACCTCACATACCCAGTGTAGAACCTCACATACCGAATGTAGAACCTCACATACCCAATGTAGAACATCACATACCCATTGTTGGCACTTTTGGTGGTGGGTAGGTATCAGCATGGGCACTCTGACCGGTCAGCAGCTACACAGCTCCATTCACAGCAAGCAGAGATGCACTCTGAGTTCTGACACCTTTCTATCATAGCCAGCATTAACCTTCCCAGCTACAATATAATGCCGTAAGTACTGGGACACCACTCCAATTCATTGAATTCAGGTGTTCCAATCACTTACATGACCACAGGTGTATAAAATCAAGCACTTAGGCATGCAGACTGTTTCCACAAACATTTGCGAAAGAATGGGTCACTCTCAGGAGCTCAGTGAATTCAAGTGTGGTACCGTGATAGGATGCCACCTGTGCAATAAGTCCATTCCTGAAATTTCCTCACTACTAAATCTTCCATGGTTACCTGTTGGCGGAATTACAACAAAGGGGAAGCAATTGGGCACAACAGCGACTCAGCCACGAAGTGGTAGGCTACGTAAATCACAGAGCGGGGACAGTGCATGCTGAGGTGCACAGTAGGGCTGCAGCTATCGATTATTTTAGTAATCGAGTATTCTATCAAATATTCCAATGATTAATCAAGTGATCGGATACAAAATACTTTTGTCTTATTAAAGTGAAAAAAGCCAAATCTCTTAAAATGATCAATTCGTTGGTTTTAATGGTTAAACTGCATACCATAATGGTGATATTTTAAGTAATTCAACATGGGTGAGACAAAAAAAAAAGTATGTTTTGTTTGAGCGCTGTTTGCACATGCAGCACTTAAAAAGCATGCATAATAATGCACACACTTTACCGCAACACAGTATTTTTTGGCAAGCAAATTACCACAAAGTAATTTAAGCTATTTTGCCATAAATTTGGTAGTAAATTCACATCTACCCATGTGACCCAAGGAGACCTGTAAACTGATATTTTAATCAGCTGTATTAACATGGCAGCAGTGCAACTAACTGTAATTACGAAGCTGTTGATAACCAGAATAACTTAATATGCAACGTTACCCTGCGTCAGTACTAATTAACAAAATCATCACTGAAATGGTAAGGTTAGCCTCGGTAGCTGCTAAGCTACCTTCAGTCATTATTAATTATGATAACCATTAACAGCTAATGCTGTGCACATATAAAAACAAAATATTTAGTATATTAATAACAGCTGATGTATTAATTTTTTTATCTGCTATTTTACCAACATACTGCTTAAAGTGCTTGGTAAGCAATGGAAATGACGGTGATTCTATGCCGTGAATGTCAATGTTTGAAAATATTCACGATGACTCTCCATGACTCAGAGGTTTTCTCCGTCATTCTTTATAATTGATCCCTATGGGAGTGTCACTGTCGCGACCTGATCTGTACAGCCTTGTCGCTGCCTGATCTGTACAGCCTTGTCGCTGTCTGATCTGTACAGCCTTGTCGCTGTCTGATCTGTACAGCCTTGTTGCTACCTGATCTGTACAGCTTTATTGCTGCCTGATCTGTACAGCTTTATTGCTGCCTGATCTGTACAGCCTTGTTGCTGCCTGATCTGTACAGCTACGCCAATCTGTTTCTTACACTCCTGTTTCTTTCTTTTCTGTTTCTACCTCCCTGCTACATGTAATGCAGCGTAAGCACACTGTGCAACAGTAATAATCTTCCGTGTGAAACACAGTGATCACCGAACAGTACATAGTCATGTGGATTAAACGAAGCATTGAAGCAAAGAATTTGCATCGAGGATTTTTTGTAATCGAGTTATTCAAGTTACTCTATGAATTGTTGCAGCCCTAGTACACACTGTGCAGAAGTCACCAACGTTCTGCAGAGTCAATAGCTACAGACCTCCAAACTTTGTGTGTCCTTCAAATTAACTCAAGAACAGTGTGTAGAGAGCTTCATGGAATGGGTTTCCATGGCCAAGCAGCTGCATCCAAGCCTTACATCACCAAGTGCAATGCAAAGTGGCAGATCCAATGCAAAGCACACCGCCCCTGGACTCTAGAGCAGTGGAGACATGTCCTCTGGAGTGACAAATCACACTTCTTTGTCTGGCAATCCAGTGGACGAGTTTGGGTTTGGAGGTTCCCAGGAGACCGGCACTTGCCTGACTACATTGTGCCAAGTGTAAAGTTTGATGGAGGATTATAGTGTGGAATTGTTTTTCAGAGGCTGGGCTTTGTCCTTTAGTTCCAGTGAAAGGAACTCTTAATGCTTTAGCATACGAAGCCATTTTGGACAATTTGTGGGAATAGTTTGGAGATGGCCCCTTCCTGTTCCAACATGACTGCGCACCAGTGCACAAAGCAAGGTCTATAAAGACATGGATGAGTGAGTTTGGTGTGGAGGACCTTGACTGGCCTGCACTGAGCCCTGACCTCAACCTGATAGAACACCTTTGGGATGAATTAGAATGGCAACTGCGAGCCAGGCCTTCTCATCCAACATCAGTGCCTCACCTCATAAATGCTCTCCTGGAAGAATGGTCAAAAGAATCCAAAAAACACACCCCTAAACCTTGTGGAAAGCCTTCCCAGAGTTCATGTGTTGAGGCTTCCCATTACGTTTGGCAATAGAGTGCAGGTATTAGGGGCCTTCTTTCTTTATGAATGATGTGGCAAACTTTGGAATCTCCTATGATTCCCTGAGATTCTAATTAAGTCACAATCTATGACCTAAGCAAAGGTGATGCCAGTCATCGTAACATTGCTTGGAACTTTCTGGCACATTTCATATTTTGTATACAGAGGAATTTTTGTTGGAGACCTGCCCTTGGCATGATTCACTGCCGTCCCAGACTCTCTTCATTTGGATAATAATTCTGACTGAAGTTCAGTGCAGCCATAAGGCCTCACAAATGCAGTTCTTCAGACTCTGACGCATCAAGAACTTTTTTAACAGTGGTTTCCAGAAGTTTATTTTGATCCTGAAATGATCTTGGCATCTACGATCTGCATGTTCTCATTTTGCTGGCAAAGGGCAATGGGACTGATTTATGCTGGACAGGTGTGGCACAAAATCAGGCCTGATTGTTTACCAAGACACCCAGGCAGCCGCTTCTAATGATGGTAATTTATTTGGGCTGAATAACGACACTTTAAATGATGGTATCTCTCTTAGCATGTTTGATTACCTTGAACACAAAAAAATGTGTTTTTTCTCTCCCGCGCTCCATAACACACAGAAAATCACACAGAGGTCAGCATCTTCCTGCCTATAATCATTGCTTGCTGTGACCTTCTCAGACCTATATTAGGTATCCAGTTTATACCCTCTAGTTTCCAGAATCCTGGCTCCACTAAAGGGTGTCCTCGGTATCTGTGGTTGTCCGAGTTGTTTTCTGTCAATGACGTTGAATGTAACGAGGACAGAGAACTGGATATAAGCCCTCCGAGTGACTGGAAGAATAACTCACACTGCACTGAAGTACCTCTTCCCTAGTTATGGCTGACGGCTTGCATTCACGTCTAATATTAGACAAAAATGTTGTGGCCAGGCTTCCTGAATAGCACCAAAGGAGATATAACAAATATGCAATGCATACAGCAGCAGATAATAATGTGCTAATAATAATAATAATGTTCCATAATGTGTGAATTAACACACTGAGCCCATTCATTCGATATTCTTCCTAAAACTGGATCTGTGAGAAGAATTTATAGATAGATGGCTCTGGCTGGAATAGCCTGACTGTTGTGGATTCCTTAGCTGAAGGCTAGAGTATCATTGTCCTACACCATGTGATGCCTTATCTCTTCTGAGGTGCAGTAGTCCTCGGGTCCTTGGTAGTCCTCTTGTGGTTTCTGTCACTGGAGCATCTACCCTTCTTTGGCTCCAGCAGGCCTGGTCCAGCCATGACAGGCATGTCTAGGGGTGTCTGGTGAGGGCCATGCTAGTCTAGGACAATCTGGCAGTGGGATGCACGTGGCCGGACAGGCCTCCCCACCAAGCAGGCTGACTGGCTGCTGCAGCATGTGACATCTGCACCGGCAGCAGCCCTGCACGCAACCCCAGTGCATGCAGCGTTGTCCAGCTACAGCCAGTCGGCTTTTGTGGAAGTGTCCTCCGGCCAGGATATAGAGGATGGGGTCCAGGCTACTGCTGATGGCACACCCTACTTTGGAGAACTCATAGCAGACATAAAGCGTGGAGTGTTTGGCCGCGTCCACCTGATTCTGAACCCCGACGAGCACCACCATCACGTGATAAGGGCCGAAGGAGACCAGGAACACCATGATAGCGGCCGACAGCAACCAGAGGGGCTTGCTGAACCGCTGGCGGACCCTCTTACTTCTAGGCAGGCTGCGCAAAACCTTAACCGTCATGACATAAAAAGTCAACATCATGCCAAATGGCAGGAGGAATCCAATGGCGGTGCGTACGATGGAAAAGGTCTTGATATAGCTGAAAGGGATTTTGGTGTGGTCCACGCAGACGGGCACGTTGTCATTGTCAGCAAAGGTGAAGAACAGGTCTGGGACACTGCCGAGGAGAAGGAGTATCCATGTGCAAACACAGCAAGCTTTGGCTTTACCCACATCCCACCACTTTAGGGACCTGATGGGGTGCACAGTGCCGGCATAGCGGTCAAAACTGACCAACGTCAGGAACATGATGCTGCCATATATGTTCACGTTGAAGGATATCTTCTTAAACTTACAGAAGATATGGATAGACCTGCTGTGGGACCTCTGCAGGTTAAAATAGACAGTGAAAGGTAGGGTCAGTATCCATGCAAGGTCACACAGGGCCAGGTTCAGCAGGAATATGTTGCTGGTCGTCCATGTTTTTCTGAAGCAGGTGTAGTTCATCAAAGCGATAATGTTTCCCAGAAATCCCAGGGGCAGAGCCAGAGCGCAGAGGCCGAGGGCGATGTAGCAGTAGCCCTGTGCATCCCCGAATTTGCCACAGAAATCTGTGGACTGGTTCCGACTCTCAGACTCCATGTTCCCTACAGGCAAAAATGATGTTTTATTGTACATAAAATCCTCCAATCCTGGTGTATGAATTACATTAAGTAGACTGTTTATTTTTTCAACTTTTGCTGATGCAAAAAAATGCTGTTTATGTAGCCTATGCCAAATGCACTGCAATGCAAAATGCAGTGAAGTGTCTACCAGTGAAATGTTAAAGTACAAGTCAAATGTTTCATTATATATGTTATTTTTCCACATTTTAGTAGTTTCATTATTTCAGCATTGGAGTGTTAAACCATCAGGATACAATGGTATTATTGTGATGCAGTGAGTTACAGTGATGCAGTGAGCTGAGACACAACTGTATCATTGGCTAGTTGGCAATACCCAGCCCTGCCTCGCACTCTGTTTCAACAACATTCATGATACAGAGCAGTTAAAATTTATACTCCATTGTATAAATAATAGTCTTTCACGACTATTATCAGCCAGTAATATGAAACCGCAATTTTCTTTTGGCAATTTCCAGGTAAATACACGTGGGTCATTATTTATGGCTGAATGATTTCTAATGATTTCTGAAACACAATTTCACGTGTACATTCAGCAGGCACGTGCTGGCGGGTGGCTCAGCACCCGGCTCTTTAACTTTTAACGTCATCCTTAGCCTCCAATGCAATCTTCCTTTCGACATTCCTTTTAGCTCGTCTAATATTATTTTTT
>JAODKN010000001.1:4854269-4891588 GCA_026774425.1 Petrocephalus zakoni | reverse complement strand
CCCCACCGCCCTGCCCCCGGCTGCCCCCCCCCCCCGCGCGGCCGATCCCTCTGTGTTCTTGTCCCGTTGGCTGGTGCGTTGTGCTGGCAGCTAGGAGCGGGGAGCTGGGAGAGGAGCAGGGAATGGGGAGCTAGGAGCGGGGAGGTGGGAGAGGAGCAGGGAGTGGGGAGCTGGGAGCTAGGAGCGGGAAGCTGGGAGAGGAGCAGGGAGTGGGGAGCGGGGACTGGGGAGCTGGGAGGGAGAAGAGACACGGTCTGTCTGGGGCTCCCCTAGGACTGTGCTGAGAAACACTGGTCTAGACAAAGGGAGCAGCGTGGGGCGGGGGGGTGTGCGGGATGCCAGGCGGCTGCTACACCAGCCTCACGCTGCCCCCGCTTTGTCTCGCTGACGTGGGGGGGGGCTTCCCTGGACACACTGCATCCTCCGACAGAGACTGCTGGCGAGCGCCATTAGTATGCAGTACAGAAACAGGAAGGCAGATAACGGGTGCGCGAAACCCACAAGGCTGCGAATCCCAGCGTCGAGTTCCGATTCTGTAATTCCTGGCGTCTATGGGAGGGGGAAGTGCACACTCTTAATCACATTTGCCCAGGCTCCGCAAGGGGGCTGTCTCCATGGGCGTCTCCTCCATGGGCCTCCCTGCCTGCTTACAGGGGACTCAATCCACATATTGGTTGACCAGGGGGCGGGTTTCATGTTTCTGGGTCATTTTGCTCCCATCCCCCCACCAGATGTTTCAAAAACTAAATAGCTAGTGAGTACAGTTAGTTGATGATAGCTAGCTAGCAGGACATGCTGCATCATTGTCCCCTAAATAAGGAAGACGTTTGTATAATATTTAGTGTAGTGTCTGTCTTTGTCCAACAGAGGGCCCCTCCCAAAAGAATGGTTTGAGTGGTGATAAACATCACTGCTGGTCATGACCCCTCTACAGTTCCATAACTAAGAGGCGTTAAAAGTACTAGAATATTCAAGAATGAAAGACCTATAGAGCTTTTTTAGGATCCCAAGATAGATGTCAGGAGAAAATTATAACCAAATTCACAATTCACAAAATTGGCATCTGCCTAATTTATTGTGCGCTACAGGTACCTGGATGCCGAACATTTTAATAACTCTTTTCCGTGTCTGACGGTAAAACACGGAACGGTCTGGTGTGGCTTTTCAGCGGGATTGTTAAAGCTCCGCTTATCTGCAATTACACATGCTGTAATTAGTTTTTATTACATCTCAGCAAAGGAGTCCTGTCCAAGGGCTGCGATGTCCGTGGATGGTCATTAATCAGAGAAGCTGGCTATCTTCTGGAGTCTTTATCATACAGCAGTGGATATTCTGCCCGTCTGGGTAACAAATGGACTGATAGTAACAGAATAGTGCCTGGGAAATCTGTGGCCCTCCTCAAACCTTGATGTTATCTTCGTACCATTTATTTGTGTTAAAAAAAATCTATGTATACCCAGTCTCCCGCAGTGAAAGGAAAAAGAAGCCGGTCATGTGCACTGGCTGTCGACATCTAAATAATAATCACGATTTCTGCTGGTTTCCAGGTGAATGACATGATGTTGCAGGATAAACACTACCCAGACTGGGCGAGGCGAGCCAGAAGATTCTGGAAGCAAGGATACAACCGCATCGTCCTTTTCTGGTGCGCTATTTTGATATTCATATATCCGGACCAGACTCACGTACATGCTTGCGTAGATATATTTTCCATAGCCATTCAAGCTGTGATGGGGGTCATTGTTATTAGACCAGACATGGACATTTCGGGAAGGCAAATGAGGTTAGATTTTGTCCTTGTGTGTAGATGTTCATGGTGTATTTGTTCTTGTCTGTAGGAGAGTCTGCAGTGTTCGGCTGTATGTATATACACACACACACACACACTCACACGTACACATATATGAAGCGATGCTGTATTTGCCAAATATGAGCACAGGTACATTGGAATGCTCCTTTTTATATATCCCATCCTGCTCCTCTTTGAGACACACACACTTAGGGCTTGGGGTCCGAATCCAGCAACCCTCAAACATTTGTAAGGGCTAAGGGCTTTGTCAAGGGCCTAGTGGCTTTACTTTACTACTTTAACTTTGCTTTTGTGGGTCTACGAATGTCCCCACAACACTGCAGGTGTGTGTGTGTGTGTGTGTGTGAGCAACAGCATAGTAGGGCATCATACTAAAACTACAGTAACTTAAAAACACTTAATAGTCCCACAGAACAAAGTCAGTGCTTTAGTCAAACAGAGAGGAAGGGTTAAAACTCAGTGGTGGTCATTTTGACCAAGCTTGCCCGTCCCTACAGTGGAGAGGGCTACAGACACTACAGTGCGCCAATAGGTTCAGAAACCGCGGGACCATGCAATGACCATTCAGCCACGTGGGGTAGTGGTGGGCTAATAAGTACCAGTTAGAGAACTTGACACCACCCAAAGGTTACCGGTTCACGTCCCAGCAGGAGAACTGAATTTGAACCGGACGCTTAACCTAAATGACTCTGTAAACGATAGGCAGATAGTTGCGGATGGAATAAGGTAACGGTGCACGGGCGGCGGCTGCATCAGTCCACCACCTGAGTCATTGCACTGTCCTAACAAAGCAGCACATCCACTCCTGGAAAAAAAATACATTAAAATATTCTTACGCTAACTTGCTTTTGTCCAGCCTCCAAACTAGGCCAGAACTCAGTTAGAAAGTGGGTCAGACGTGTGACCGAACGAACCCAGGAATTCTGGGCGCTCAAAGAATGCGTTCGTCTCCCAGCGTTGAACAACAAGGTCACAAGGCGTGTTAAAGTGGGACACGCTATAGCAGCACCCAACAGAGGCTCCCTTTATGATATACGACGGTACAGAACCCAACACTCTCCAGCATCTCACCTGTTCTGAGCATTATAATTACTTACAGTTGCTTTGCCTGGTAATTATCGTCAATTATGAATAATTGCTGGTAAGGTAACCCCAACCACAACCAGCTAACAGTAATCTTTGACCTTGTCGTTTTTACCTCCGAACACTGACAGTGCTTTCCAGAAACACAGCAGCTGGCTTCGCTGATTCCACGCAGAAAACCTGGAAGCTGATACATTTTTTTCGTTCCCCATGAATCCATAAATATTTCAAACAGGATTAACACAGTTTTCAGAATGAGGGCCGCTCTCTTTCCTACAGATTACCTTGGAGCGTAATGGTTAGAAAGCGGCGTCATTAAATTTAGCGAATACTTTACTTTACACTTCACACTTTTTTTGTTTCATTTGCCCCTAGAAATAAAGTCTGTCCGCTTTTCGTCAGCACGTCAACCAAACAGTTTCGCAAAATGTGTATATTCAGTGCAATTCTTTATTTGAAGTTATATTCAATACAGTTTCAAGTAAATATAATTCAAATAATTTTCATAGTCTCCACAACCCAGTATTGAATGAGCAGCTGGAAGACGGATCGACAATTTGTACAGTTTAATTATTTCAGTCCAACATGTTTTTTGTAGTTACCTGTTTTAATGTCTAATTTGTATAGTGTAAGTATCTCAATCCGACATTTTTGGTAGTCATCTGTAGTTACCTGTTCTAATGCCTGTTGCCTTACGGTGTAGCTGTAGAGTGCACAGGAAGTCCTGAGCACCACATCCACCTTTAATGACCAGCTGTAGAAAAGGGTATCGGTGCAAATGGAAAAAAACCTTGTGAAAATGATCCAGTATAAAGCCGCCTGTCAGATAAATGCACCGCGGTTGGAGTACTGTGTAGCCTCAGGCGAAGGCCCCAATAGGCACAACCCTGAACCAGACCCAGTAATTCCATTGTTTCTACCTCTCTGGAAAGAAGGGAGGGAAATGGTCCCATAAAACAAGATCAAAAGCTCTGGAGATCTATCCTCTGGCTCCTTTCATCTCCGAGGTTTGAAGGCCCCAGCTAGGAAACGTTCTCATCTGTACCAGAATTTGTTCCTACACGAATTTCCACTCAGCCGCTACCTCCGCAGCCTTCTAAGTGACTTTAGCACGTCCCCAGGCTGGCCGTGTTGGTAGTCAGGCAGCTACAGGGCCACAGCAAAGGATTCTGGGTACCGTGCCCATGTACCTTTGGCATTTTATTCAGCTCTGGCCCATTAACCCTGTCCCATGAGCCCTCATACTTCCCATGGTGCCACCTATCAACAATGACCGCCGATGTTGACCACCATAGCCTAAGCACAGCGGCTCATGGAAAATGTAGGTTTTATGCAGGAGCAATTCTAGGATTTTTTAAGCTGGGGGGCATAATTCATACAGAGGGGCCAACCTTATCATTAGCTAAGGATATGTTTTGAATTGGTGAGTAACAGGGGAGGGGGCACTCCAGGGGCCAATCAGCTTTCAGCTGTGGCCAGTGGCTCTGTTGCCCCACCCCTATATACACCCCTGGTTTTCTAGCATTATGGGAGCAGGTATCATTCCTTCCCATACAGTGTGTATCATTCCTAATAGGTGCTTCAGCACTCAGGCGAACGGTGACTGACATGATGCGAAATTCGTTAACAGGCCCACTGCAGAATGATCTTTAATAGACCTCAGGAGAAGAACTTTAGACAGGCAGAGACTCCATGAAGGAGACACTTGAACCCTCGCCATTACATAACAAGCCACCTAATTCTCATTACTCCATCGTGGCATTTTTCCAGGACTAATTAACTTCATCACATTCAGCATTGCTTTTTCTAAGTTTGATTTCACTTACCTAGGGGCTTTTGTGTGAAAGATGGCATTTTTGAAAGGCATGTTTTCAGATTTCTTTGCGAAAACAACCACACATTCATCAGTCTCAAATAAGCCTGTAATTTGAATATGTTCTTAATTGATTTGTAGTCTACAACTATTTGTTAGACTATTGCTAGCTTTCATGCTGCTAGTTGGACTGTACGCCTTCTGTGATTTTATCTTTGACGCTTAAAAAAAAAGTAGCAAGTAAATCAGGAAAAGGGATAACAGTGTCTAAGCACTTAGATCAGTCAGTGTGACAACAGGAGACTGCTGTGCTGAGAAACAGGTGCATGATGGGATTTGTGTGCACCCGTGTGTGTGTGTGTGTGTGTGCTCCCACAGGACCGTCCTCGTCTCCCTGACATCTGTGGTGGTGCTTATCATCAGCACTGACTGGATAAGCTGGGACAACCTGAACCGAGGTTTTCTGCCTAGCGATGAGGTCTCCCGAGCCTTCCTTGCTTCTTTCATCCTGGTTTTTGACCTCCTCATTGTCATGCAGGTAGGGCTCCCTGTTGGCCAATTAAAAGATGCCTGTGTCTCTAGCCGGCTCCGGCAGCCTGCCAGGAAGGCAGCACCGAACGCCGGCACCGGCTTTTTTGATCACCTGCCGGCACGTTGCTCGTGACGCCACTGCGCACGAGCCCACGGCTGCTGCCCCTGTGTCTTGTGCTTCCTCTGACTGTTTGCAAAATAAGGCACCCCCCCGCCACACACACACACCACCATGTCTTTAACGTGACACGTGAGACATCCTCTATATCTCTACTTCCAGAAAGAAAAAAAAAAGAGATCATGTTTATCGGCCTCTGTGGCACACAGGGTATGAATATGCAAATTATCCCCAAAGGAAGTATGCAAAGTGTAGTTCTTAAAGACAGAATCTTTTAACCAAGTGCTTCTATCCCAAAACACATGGATTTCATGCTTCTGTTTTATAATTTAAATGAAATTACATTTTTACCAGAATGAGATGCTGTTGATTCATATAAAATGTATTACCCATCTCTGATTTGTGCTACTTCTAAAGTTATAAAGTGAGAGTTTTAAACGGGGCAGCCCGATGGCACAGTGGTTAGCACTATTGACTTACACCTCTGGAACCAGGGTTCGAGCCATGGCTCTTGGTGTGTGGTGTCGGCATCATAGGGATTCCTCTGGTTTCTCCCCACTGACTAGAAAGATGCTGAGTTTAACTGGAGTTACCAAATTGCCATTAGGTGTGTGAGTGTGCCCTGTGATGGGTTGGCGCCCCATCCTGGGTTGTTCCCTGTCTTACGCCCATAGCTGCTGGGATCGGCTCTGGATCCCCCACGACCCTGAACATGGCAGGCGGTTTCTCGGTTTCAGAAGATGGACGGAAGGAAATTTTAAAGTTTTTATTTTTTCTAAACGTTTCCAATGGGTCATGTCATGCCACTTGTATACAAAGCATACTATATAAAGAGCCCCGTATGACATGCTATGTGTAGGGGTGACAGTGACCCCATGGAAATGTTTACTTTTGTATGTATCTGTGTGAAATATTGAAAATAAATTGGTTGTACCACAGAGTGGTGGGGGTTGGCTATGTTTTGTGCTAAGCAGCGAAAGGCTGCGGCAGGCTACCGCATGCCAGTTTGGTATCACGAATCGCATAGAGTGCAGCTGGGGCTGGCCGGCACATGGCAGAGTGGAACCGCGGCTTGTTACTGGCGGTGATTACCGCATCCTGAAAATGTTAGGTGGAAAACTCCCAAAATAAACGGTTCATAAGTTAGAAATTCCGCGCCACTCCGCGTAACCCTTTCCACACCATTGTAGTTGTTTTTATCTCTAGTTATTGCTGCTGATGTCTTATTGTGTGTAATTTATAAATCAAACTTTATCATAGGTATGCATGTACATGAAAAACAAGTTAGCCTATTTATCGTGTCCCTCGCAGATATGGGGGATTAACTGCTATGAGCAGTATATCTAAAGAGTATCTTTTGCCCCATAATTAAAAACAAGTTAACCTGAAAAATCATTTTGGGAAAAAAATGTAAAATTACATGTTTAGAATTTGCAGTGACCAAGATTGTATCGTTTTAATTTAATGTTTAATAATTGAATGTTTTCATTACCGTTCTTATCAGAACTAGACAATGTTTAAAATGATTAGATATTTCCGGTGTTTTACAGATGCAGAAGTATTATTTCAGTGACACTGGATGTTTGGTTTTACTTAAAAACTTAAAAAAGTTAAAAAAAGTTCTGCTTTCTTTTTGTGTATGTTACGCTACATGCATACAAAACTCGTGTTATAATAATAATAATGTTATTAATATTGTGCTAACCCCATAATGTGTGGTTGGCACAAGTGCACATCACGATTTTATAACTGAATAAACTTGTCGTTGTCTGTAATGTAATGTATCAGACTGAAATCGTAAGGACTGATGTTTATGTAGCTAGGTTATCATAATTTAATAAATGCCTGAGATATACAGCGCTGTGCCTGCCAGACTCAGTCCCCACTACCAAGCTTCAGGTAACGTGGCTCTCACTTTAGTTTGTCTGCAATACTTTATAGTCCTAACGAGCTTTAAAGAGCAGTAATATACTGACAACCAAGATCTTAAAGCAATTTTAATTCACTTATAGTTTTCGGTTTACTACTTGATGTTTTCTCCTTGTTTAGATTACATTTTAGTAACACGCACTGATGCTGTTATACATTTGTATTCCCAAGGCACAATTGTTGAAAAAAATAAGAAAGACTGAGGATGAAACGTAATCGCCGTGTTTCTCCGTACAGCGCATCTTCTGAGAGCTCGGGCGAGAGCCAGGCGGCCCCCTTCTGCAGACGCGGCTTATTCGCCCTAATTGCGCTTGTTAATTGCGCCGACGCCGCTTCCCAGAAGCGCACTTGCCGTCCTCCTTTCTTTTCCGCCCCTGAAGTCACCCAGAGCCCCGCAGCCCCCGGAGCCGCGCGTGTTTTACCGCAGTATTACTCATCATCCTCCGCGCCAGCCGCCTTCCCCCTCGGCCCGCTTTATTAGACTGCTTTACGGTTTCAATTAGGCTGTGCCGGCCGCAAAATGCGGAAGCCTGCCCCCATCCTGTCAATAAAACACCCCCCAATGAAAAAGGGCTCCTTTCACCTTCATCCGCCTGAGTCTAGCCGTTAATCTGCTTATGCGTCTGTAAGGGAAGGACTAATCTTTTACTCGAAAACTAATTAACAGTTTAATTACTGACCAAGCCCGAATTGTCCCCTGCTCCAATTGCTCCGTTAAGATTTGCGTGACAGAAGCTGTAGGTTTTATGATTGACTTTTTCATAAACAGTTTTTTTTTGTCACAGTTGCTTCGAGGACATTTTTATCCGAAGCTACTAAGGATTAACATTTTATTGAGCATATCGTTGAGTATTAATTAAGGCCATTTAAATGAACCTAGGGGAATTCAGAAGTTCGTATATGTACTAATCGCGCTACCCAGTGCTCCCTACCACAGTAGTTGATTAGTTAAATATCTGTTCTTTAAACACTGGTTTTTCAGCACAAGCTTGCGGCTCCTTAATACCACGCCTCTGCTTGTAGTTACTGTAGTAAGTTCTTGCAGGTTTCAGTAGAGAGCAACAACAAAGCCTTTCAGAAGCATTGCACCGTTACAAACTCATACATTATCTGTATCATTTCCTGGTAGAAGATTTTTCCACTGTAGTGCATGTGTGAGAAGTTTATCTGTTAGAAGCCAAGCCCATGTCTAACCTTGGGATTTAAATGCAAAACTCTGATTTTCTGTTTTCTGATAACAGACGGTGGAAATTGAAAATGATATTGCATCTATTAACATTTATCTGTGATATAACAGCAAAGTCTAGAATGTGCGTGTCTGTGTGCTTCTCCGAATATAAAATGCCACACAATATGTCAATATATGTTGTTTGACATCAAATTTATCCCAGAAGTAGAATCTCGGATCTTCTGTATACATATTATTGAGAAAAACCACTTTGTTTTATCTTTCAACACTTAATGAAAAACAGTTCTTGAAGTTGTGTGTCATAATGTTTATGGACATGACTCCTTCTCTCAGGCTAAGTGCTCATGCCTGGATGATGCTGTCAGATGCATGATTTCTCAGCTTGTTTATAGATCTTTGCTTGATTAATGTTTCATATAACACATGTTCTGAAAACAATAACATTAATATCAGCTGGTATATGAAACACTGACATATTAGAATACACTATTCTAGTAAGAGCCCTGTCTTTAAAAGTAAGAGCTGAGAATAATTCCGGTCTTTGTGTATATCTGGGTTGATTTCAGGACTGGGCATTTCCTCACTTTATGGGGGACCTGGACATTAATTTACCTGGATTGCCCACCAATCACGTGAAGGTGAAGCTCCCTGTCTGCAAGCGAATCTTCAAGGAGGAATATCACATCCACATCACAGGTACGGCCACCCCACGGGCCGGTCACATCTGCCCCCTTTCCTGCACCTTTTATCGGCTAAGCCCCCCAGTGTGACATCACAGCCGAGCTTCTTTGATGGATGATTGTGCCATTCTCCTGGACAGATGCATCGGCAGCAGTAAATAATGTCTGTGTGTAAAACGGACTGTTTTACATGGCTGAGATGGGGCGGCCCCTTCCAGTGAAAGGGCTAGCTAAGCACATGAAGGAGAAATGCAAATGTCACCCCCTGTGTCAGAGTACAGGGTTAAATTCCCCTGCACCAATCAGCAGGCAGCAGCCGGCCTCCACGGCTGTTCTAAAGCCTGCCTTTGCTTTAAGATCAATGGCCGCATCGCACTAATGAAGGAAAAGTAATGTTCTTTCCAATGTCATACTCCCACGATGGTAACCAACCCACAGCAGGTTATTTTGCTGAAAGTGTTGTACCACAGTTTAGTTTAATGGAAACGGTACATTGCTATCACCTTGACTAAGAAACATTAAAAGGGTCCTTCACTGAAATTAGTTTATTATGCACTTACAGGTTTAAAAACTACGGATCTGAAAGCAGCGGTAATAAGAAAATGACTGGATTTTATGTGAAACTTTGCAAGCCCCCTCACAGATAAATTTATATTTAGAAAGAGCCATGAAAATATTCTAACTGGTGGAATGACTGTCATGAAAAATGTGCTTTGGGTGACACATTTAAACTTTTTTTTTTTTTTGGTTGAACTGAATTATTTCCTGTAAAACGGTAGACCTCTCAGTGACCTATTATGTAAGCAGGTTGGTGACCACATGCCCCAAATGGCCAGGCTCGTATTCTTACATTCATGTTCATCTTTCCATCAGGTAAATGGTTCAACTATGGGATCATTTTCATGGTTTTGATTCTGGACTTGAACATGTGGAAGAACCAAATCTTCTACACGCCCTACGAATACGGGCAGTACGTGGGGCCAGGAGAGAAGATTTACATGGTGGAGGCTGCTGACACCCTGGACGAGTTTAACAGGAGCACGTTGACCTGGGAGTGGCGCTCCACAAACCTAGACCCTGAGACCAACCTCACCTACGCCCAGCAGGACGTGTTCCTGCACAGCCGCTACATTGGTGCCAGCCTAGATGTCAAATGCCTGGCCTTCATTCCCTGCCTGGGCGCTTTCGTCCTCTTTGGCTTCTTCATCTCCCTTCTGGGCCGCTTCCAGGACAGCGAGCAGGGTCCGGAGAACAGGGACCGATCCTACGAGCGCATCAGAAGGAAGTCTCCATCTGAGCACAGCAAAGAGATGGGCGGCACGCCTGAGGAGATCTGTGTCCCAATAGGCACCACTATGAAAAGGAGCAACGTCATGCTACTGTCAGTGGACACCCCGTGCCGTGTCTCCAGTTCCAGCAGCACCACGTGTCCCTGCTCCCCAGAGGTGACCCACCCCAACATCATCATAGACTGTGTGTCAACAGAGGAGCCAGCTGTGTCCTTTGATGCCGGCCAATCATCTCCCTGACGTGCGTAGGCTGCGATGGAATTGGGAGCCTATTCGCTAGCACCTGTCTGGGCCAAAATGACCTGCTTTTAGAGAGCAGATGTTCCTTTCTAGATTGTTCTAGCCCTTTTGAAAGCCCCAGCTGGTCTTGTGCTGGACCTTGGACAGTGACTCTGAGGAGCATATGTATGGGCAAGCTGAGCCACTGGTGGTCACCAAAAAAGCTTTTTTTTGTACATTTTTGTAAGGACTATTTCTTAACAGGTCATGTGCCGCATATCAGGTGTAGTACGGTAATCCTACCTCTTTAAGGGTAAATGTGTTGTTGGTGCATTCACAGTTCAATTTTGTAAATCGATATATTTTTTCTTATCGCTGTGTTTTGGTGCCTAAATAAAATATTTATACATTAGGGACATTTGCAGAACTGTTATTTACCGTATTTATCGTGAGTCTTCGACGCCGTGCCTTGACTTATTTCCATGAAATATCTCATCCACGACGTTTTGCCCCAGCTGCTTCCTGTCGTCTGTAATGGCACTGGGAAATTGCAGATAATAATAAAATGCCCCCAGAAACCCGAAGGTCCCATATTGTATCACGGGTTACGGTGAGTTCCCCATCTGAGGCAAAGCTACGGGCCGAATTCCTCGGCTTCGGGGTGGAATATACCAATTTGCTGTGCGACGTCATTGTCAGGCTACTTTTTTATTTTGCTTATTTACCGCCTTGATAAAGTCCCCCCACCCGTGCACCATCCTGTATATATTTACAGCTGACATTTTTCATCGTATCTGGTTCGGATCTGGCGCTTTTGTTTTATTTATCACGATGTGAAGTTACTGGCTCTCAATATTTTTATCTGAGGGTGTGAAAAGGAGGCTTCCAGTGGTACTTCAGAGCATACTTTATCAGATAATTATAAACCTTATTCATCATTGCTGTGCCTTGTGCTTTGCATATTTCCCGGCTCGTTATATTAATGCAAATAAAATGCCCACAAAATATGTTCTGCTTTGTTATTTCCAAATTAAGCAGGATGAAGCACATGTAGCTTACTGGTTCTTTTTCAAAGCTCCGAAAGGCATCCTGCTTTTACCCACACGGAGCGGCACGTACTTCTCCACGTTCCAAAAAGCACTGCTTGCCGGCATAATGCTTTTTCAGTGACGTAAAACTGAGGTAGTGGTTCAACTATGCTAGATGCAAACGGCTGTGGCTGTAGATCATGGGCGTGACCTTTCACCCCCTCGTGCGTAAATAATGAGACCCCAGTGGGCTAGTCCGGTTCATTTGGAAGTTTTAGAGAGAAATCAACTATGACAATGCAGAAAATCCTGTTGATGTTGTTGTAAGGGGGAGGGGGGGGGTGCAGCGGTTAGCACTGCTGCTTTAAATTTGGTTGGGTATTCTACTTGAGCAGTACATTACCTATGCTAAGTATTATACTGCTAAATTAACCATCATGCTTTCTAATTGCTATGTTACTAAATTAATCTTCGGCTCAGTCTTGCCTAACGGCTTTCCTAATTGGTTAATTAGGAAAGAAATTTTGAGAATTAAATTGAGTATATTGAAATATTGGTTAAGTATGATATTCAGTGTAGGGAAAAATATGTCCCGTATAATGGGTAAAAAAACAATATTCACCATACAAGAACATAAAAGGTGATTTTGCAGACATGCCAATCAATCAAACGCTCGCGATCAAAACCCGGAGTAGGGGCAAGCGTCCGGAACAAGCAGCAGCTGCTGATCAGGCTTTGCTCAGCTGTCAGGGTATATCCTTGTTGCATTCAATAAGTGTCCAGAGGTCACTGAAGAAAAGGGGAATGAGCAAAGCATTTGAAGAGCGATCTCTGCTCCCACCTCCTACTGGGATGAGATGTTGGCTTTGGTCAAAGAAAACGGTATGAGGTCATGCTTTAAGTATATTTCTCAAAACAATGGACAGAGTTATGAATCTTTGAAGTGTGTGTGTGGGGGGGCATCATTGTCAGATGTCAAATAGTGCCAAATAAGCACATGTGACTGATGGAACAAACAGAAGAACAATAGTTTCATGACGTCCTTGTGTATTTCAGCGGATCTCAGTGGGTGGTTCCAGCAGCCAAATATGACCTGATGCTGTTTTCAGACGAGCGAATGCAAGATTGCAGTTTTGAAGCCCACTCGAGCTTCTTTGGGCGTAACTCCCTATGTGGTAACTCGACAAAGAAATTCAATCACTACCCTGCCCACCCTCGAGGTCTGCAATTCCAGGTTGAACAAAACAGCCCATATAAAATGACCGAATCCCTGATACGCGTATTGTGGAGAACATTATACTATATCATCTGACCAATTACAGGCACTATATCCTCGGGGCACTGTTCCCATCCTCAGTGCCGTTCATATAGCAGCATATTCCATAATATGCAGTGTATCAAAGACCAGCAGGACGCTGTCCCATATGACCCATGGGACACAGATACCACAGATACGACGTCCAAGCCAATAGCATCCACCAGGAGCAAGAAAATGCCACGAAAAGGAAACATACTCAATTTAGGTCCAGAATAATGCTGTTAGGTCTAGTAACCGCCCACCCAATGTGTCAGTGGTCAGCTGAGAATTTTTAATTCATAAAACCTATATTGCATACATACAACTTATCGACCTTTCCAATTACACAGTAGCATTAATCAGACAGCTTGCAGAACGTTAGAAGCCAAGGCAAAAAAAATTGCTGCAATTAACATGAATAATATTAAGTTGACTTTACCCGACTCATCAAAAAGGTCATCCAATTATTTCTTTGAGTAACAATCAAGGTTCCTTGGATGAAAACAGCGGCTTTTGCTTTTTTCAGCGCGATATATTAGCCCGTGTCACACGCGGTGTGCCAGCACTCATTAACACCACTCACATGCAGAAAGAGCCTTCATTATAGATTAACACAGGTTGCATGGCAACGATTTCTTTGTAGTCACGGCAAAGACCTGCTCTTCAGAGGAGGGACCGCTCCTGCCCGGTCGATAACATTTCGCTCACAACAACCTAGCCTAGCCTAGCCTAGCCTGGCCTGGGCTGTCTCCCAAAAGCATAGTTACTAACTACATTAGCAAGTTATATAGTTGAAACTATGCCACTGAATGGATCCAACCAAGGGTGTAACTTTGGATGGAACACTGGTGGGGTTGAAGTCCCCACCCACTCATCTTGGCAATATGATAACTTACATCCATGGGTCCAATGGATGTACAAAATGTATCCCCGGCCAGACTGGACTTGCTCTTCCTCTTGTCTCTGATGGACTATTCATGCCTTTGTTAAATGCCGATTAACTGACAGATGTAAATCAATTAAGTCAATTGACAGCCTTTGGTTGGATGCTGTCCTCTCGAAATCTATTTGAAGTGTTTAACAGTGACACAATTGGGGGAAACCGATCTCCGTTAATGAGATCATGCTTAAAAGACTGGCAAATAATGGATTTCAAGATTTTTTTTTTAATAAAAAAACACATTCTAAAGGTCTTTCTGACAATTTAGCATGTAACCTCATATCCACCAATCAGGAGTTGCCTTAAATACTTCTTCATACTGTGTGACTAACATTTTTAATCAGTTTCACAACCTAAATAAGATAAACTACTTGAAATGTGTCAGAGAACAAATTATGTTTGCCAGAAAAATTACTGTAATTTATAATTATGTACTTCCTAATTATGTACTATATTTATATTCACATCATGTTATCTGTCTTCTATAATTATTTATCTATTGTAGGGTCATGGAGAGCCTGCAGCCTATCCCAGGAACCATAGGGCATAAGGTAGGGGACACCCTGGATGGGGTGCCAGGCTATCATAGGGCACAAGATAGGGGATACCCTGGATGGGGTGCCAGGCTATCACTGGGCAAGAGGTAGGGGACACCCTGGATGGGGTGCCAGGCTATCACTGGGCAAGAGGTAGAGGACACCCTGGATGGGGTGCCAGGCCATAACAGAGCACGAGGTAGGGGACACCCTGGATGAGGTGCCAGGCTATCACTGGGCACAAGGTAGGGGACACCCTGGATTGGATGCCAGGCTATCACTGGGTACAAGGTTGGGTACACCCTGGATGGGACGCCAGGCCATCGCAGTTATACAGTGGGCACAGTTTAAATACACTAATCCTAAAATCACCTTATCTTTTAGAGGCAACCTACACGGAGCTAAAAGCAGAAATGTGAACCCCAGCCCTGGAGATGTTAGCCACTGAACCAACATTCATCAGTATATGTCCCTTCATCCATCTTCGGACAGCTTATTCTGGACAGGGTCATAGGAGCCAATCCCAGGGCAGATGGCTGGATGCCACCCGGGGCCTGCAAGTACATAGACAGTGTCTTACAGGAGCTTATATATGGGCGGCCTCAGGGGTACTGGTCCTAGCTGAAAGCTGATTGGCTGCCAGAGTGCCCCCTCCTCTCTCACTCATTAGTTCCAAACAGATATGTGGCGAGTGATACAGTCGGCTCCTCTGTATGAATCATGGATTCTCTTATGCCCCACAACAAAATCCTAGAATTGCTACTGCTGGTGATGAGTCGGAGAGCGCGTTGAGATTCTCTTGAGAATGATGGTGGACTTATGGTTGGCAGGCTACCTGCTCTGGTCCTCCTTGACCACCACCATGCCAATGAACGGGAAAGCCCCGAATATCCAGCACCCCCTTTAAAATATCTTACACTTGCCCCTGACGTCTTGGGACTGTGCGAGGAAATCCACACGGCCCAGGGAGAGCCACACAGGAATGGCGGACACACAGTGCAGCATGATATATGTAAAGAGTTAATGCACGATAATGCATCATATGCTTTTAAAGGCACGACTGCAGAGGCTAAGTGCCACCAAACACGCAAGAAATTCTCTGCAAAGTGATTGCATCCTTCCCACCAATCAGATTCCAGAATTCAACAATGCCTTGATATAATGTTATTTAAATTCATTTCCCTCATTATTTATGAAAGTAAATAATTTAATCTATTTAATTTGATTTTTACAGCCCAGAGGAAACATTTATTTAAAATTATGAATTCCTGACATGCTTTACCTCTCAGGTCTCCAGTCCTGCCCTTAGGCGTGGTCTGAAGGTCTTCATTGAAGCTAAGGATTATGGCACTCTGTTGACCTCATTATTAGCCTGGGGTCTTTAAAGGTTTTAAGGAGAGGAAAAAATGAACACACTGGGAACCGGGGGCGCTGCTGGCATCAGGTGACACACCCCATTTCACCTTCTCACATTCCCAGTCGTAATTGATGATTTGTGTGCTCACGGGCCTGAGGCTCCACTGGTCATCGCGTCCAGGGAAAAACCTACAGTGGAACAAAATTGCTTTGCATCCCCTCTGTGTTGAGTCACTTTCTCGGGAGGAGGAGATGAGACCATCCATCTCTGTCATTCCCAGTGGGTCGGGGAAGTCGCTAGGGGGGTTTTGGAGGGAAATTTTGCAGTGACCTTATGGAAAAATCGTTAGCGAGTCGGAGGGGAACTGCTCATCTGTACGTGGCATTTCGAAGCTTCCGGTATGGGGTGTGAATGTGAGAATGTCAGGGCTGCTTTCTGAGGTCTGGGGCATGTAGCCCGTTAGCCCACTAGCGCTGCTTGTTAAGCCCGGTTTTAGCTTCTCTAGCTAATTGCCAGTCGGTGCCTCTGCTCCTGTCCCCCTTGTGCCCCCCTGCCCCCCCATTCTGTGTCACAGACAAACTGGCACTGGAGCCTGCCAGTCAGCGTCCCATGCAATTCCAGCCGGCGCCCTTTCCCAATCTATACTTATCGCCCCAGGCTGGACCCGCTAGCTCCTCTTCCATCTCCGAGGACCTTAAGCCTCGCCTGGCAGGATTCAGCTCTGGATCAGAGTCAGTGGAATGCTGTGCCGAGGGCCAAGGCTTCCGGAACACGCTCTGTCAGAAGCAGTGCCCTCCGCGGCTGACCACAATCAAGCCATCCTAATCTCAAACACCCATTAACACATTAGACGAGCAAAAGAACGGATATTAGGAAATATCATGAACATGATCATCTGTTGAACTGTGAATAATTGTCTATGAAAATTTTAATAGATCTGCCATTACTGGAGACAGGCTATATTACGGGACCTAAAACTTTTTAACAATATTACTCAATCAATCAATAAATTATCTATATCTATCTATCTATCTGTCTGTCTATCTAATCTGTCCATCATTGTATGCCTGTTTAGTGTCCTTATTTCTATTTGCTTTAAATTCTTGTGACTGCACCGACTTACCATGCCAAATCCCTCGTGCATGCAAATGATGCGGCTGATCGTGATTCTGATGATCTTCTCTCGAGTGTTACTCAGATGCGCATTGCATGTGTTTGCCGCCGAGCAGGCGTATGAATAAAAAGCACGTGCCGTGGAATGAGGGCATGCGGCTGGGGGTCAGAGGTCGGTGCTCTTTCCCGGCCACCTGGCCACCCGTTGGAGCCTTAAGCTCAAAACCTGGGGTAGCTGTGCTTTCCTGGACGTCTCACTGCCGCTGCACTGCAGCTTGGCCACCGTTTGGCAGATGGTGGGAGGGGCAGGCTCGTCTCAGCGCCGAGCGGGGAGAGGGCATGCTGGAGCTGGGCCAGGAGCAGCAGAAGAGTGAATGATGTGCAGCAGCAACAGAGCCACGCAAAGAAAGCAGCAGAAATTGATCACTGAATGATGAATTCAGTGAGGTGATGTATACTTATAGGTGCCCCTGCGTCAGCGTGTCTGAGGAGGCTTACAGTTTTATCGTCTAATTTGGATATTTAAGTTCCTGTAAATCTGGCTACTTTTTGTGCAGTAGGGGCATGGGTACCCTGGCAGATTCCGGGACCCTTTAATATGTAAAGCTACATGTGAAGATTGGCAGAGGGCCCAAGGTGACATTCCGTCTCACTACATCTCGAGCTTTAGCACCACAGCTACATTCTTGGGACTTGTATTGGTGACCTTCTGGTCACTGTTTAGTCAAGGTTTAGTCCCTTTGCAGGGTAACAAAGGTTACTAAAGTGGAACAGCGTACTGTGGACGGGAACTTCTGACCGTTTCGGAAGATAGCTTTTCATTACAGGCATTTCACAGAGAATAGGAACAGGGATCTTAGGTTAGACCAGAGGAGAGCCGATCTCAATAAATCCACAGGATCATTAGCAACCAAATGACCCATTTTCAGCCTAACGAAGAGTTATAAAGGCTCTTGAAATTGGTCTCATAAAGGGCTTTGGACCCATTTGCATTCCGTTAGCCGCTCGGCTAATCTCCTACATTTTCCATACAAACAAGTATAGTTAAGGAGATAATGATGTCAGTGACTTCAAGCTGTAAGTTTAGCAGATGAGATCAATAGGGGAATCTGATTTTCTGACTTTTATGACTATATTATATACCAAAAATAAATGCCACTTAACTTCATACCCAGGTACACACAGTATTTTGTTGGCAAGTTCCCAAACTTTTTCTTCTTGGGTATTGAAACATCCTCATCTGATATTTTATTTTTCGCTATTTTTAAATTCTTGTGTTGAACAGGCATTTATAAAATATTTATCAGTGAAAACAAGCAGTCAGTGACGCCACAAAGGAACGTTACCATTAATCTTGTAAATGGACAAGTTTATTTCACCATTACACAGTAACAAGCCACAGAATAAATTAAACTAGAAATTAACGAAGACCTAGCAAACAACAGAACATGTTCACATAAGTAAAGGGAAAATGAAACAGATGTTCTTCACTACTGAGAAATACCACAATCCTTAGGGGCGGTAAAGAATCAAAAATTAGTAAACCTTCAACATCTAGTACAGTCATGCCAGTTTAGGTACTTTTCGCAGACTTACAGAGTTTGTCATGAATGTTTTCTTGCTCACGGTTACCGGAAACAGGACGGTTGGACCTCTGTGGCCGAGAGCACGCTCACAGCCCAGCGTCCGTTTGGTATGGTACACGTCTGTATTTGGTATAAAGAGGTTTGTGGGTAGGAAAGAGGCTCCCCGTGGATGCACGATACTGTACAAGCTGCTCCAGTGCCCCAGCGCGTGGCGGCTATAGGCACATTGGGTCGACCGAGCAGCAGACGTGTCCATTCTGCAGGGAGAACACAACATACCATTGGAATATTATTGCCATTGTTAACGTCCATTGTTAACGTCCATCACTCCGATATTTACATTCAACACATTTGTATGAGTGTCAGCAACATTGGAGCAACTTCAACTTCTAACAGAGCGAGAAGCTAATCAGACTAATAAAGGAGCAGAAGTGCAACATCTAGGGAACTTATTCACACATTCACTGCCAAAGAAAATCAGAAATTGCAGTACTGTTAATGTTTACGTTATGTGTTGCCTTTCTCATTTCTTGTACTTGTCCTGTCTCTCTGCACTATGTATATACAGAATGTAGCACCACGGCCTTCGGCTGTTATACAGTATGCTGTGTTACTGTAAATATACATCGTCGGCGTGACAATGAAGCCACACTTGTATATATGTATATACAGAATGTAGCACCACGGCCCTCGGCTGCGTTACTGTAAATATACATCGTCGGCGTGACAATGAAGCCACACTTCACTTTACTTCAATTTGCAAAATACCACAAACTAGAGGAAGCCATTTTGCTCACTTGGAAAATTGCTAGGAAATGTCACCTGGTGTCCCTAAGAATGAATCTGAAAATCGTTATTATCAATCAGCGGGATAAAGGTTATTTTAAGGAACCAAAGGAACAAGATACACATCTGACTAGCTAGCTCTGTGAGACGGGACGTGGTGACACCCAGAGAGGTTCCGCCCCTGGGTGAAGTGTCCTTTCACTCAGTCACACATGGGTTTGAAAATATCGGACAGGATAACACGTTTCACTGCATGTTATATTAAGACACAGGTTTGTGGGTTGCAATCCAGATTATCGCAGGTTACAGCACTGACTCATGGGCAGGAACAGAACTCCATATAGCTGATGCCTAGCTACACACGTGCTATGCTTCTCGATTTAGCGCTGAAGCTAAAGCCTAGAGCTGCGTGTGCATATGTACGATATGTTATAGCAACTATTGCTTATAGCTACATGTGTTCTGTGCAAGCTCGGTTCAGATGACAAATTAATGCCTACTGTAGGTCTAAATGTGGACTACGTGCCATGGTTTACAGCTAATGCTAATACCCATAGCTACATGCACGCTATGCAGCTAGCTTTATAGCAGATGCCGCCACTTATAGCTACATATGCCTGATGCGCTGAAGCTGCATGCGCCATATGCTTGAGTAGCAGCTAAAGTGCATGCAGGCCACGTGCCATATGTTACAGCAGAAGCTAGCGCACGTGGCCGCACATGCTACCTCGCGCTTTGCGCCTCATGGGGCATGCTGATGCTAATCCCCTACCTTGCACTGGCAGAGGGTGCACTCCGTGCCGTGCTTGATCCAGGAGGACCCGCTGAATCGCACCAGGCCATGCTCATCCGTGCAGGTCCTGGTGATGTCGTTGTGGATGGTGTCGGCCTGGCAGGGGTCAGCCACGCAGCGTGGGCAGCACTCACCCTCAGGGACGATGGTAAACTCGCAGTCGGCTGGTGGGCAGGATAGGGGCCAGCAGTCCACCTCGCCTTGCTGGGGGCCGGGCACAGACAGACAGGGCTCCGTTTACGGCTGATACGGGGCCTCACAAAGCCGTACATACTGCCTCCCTGCTCTTAATCTTCTACTCTGGGTACGCGAACCAGCCTGCCCATTCCCAATCTCCTCCCTCTGCTGTAAATGCTGCCATTGCCCTGATTGGATTTCACCTGACATTTCAATGAACTTGTAAAAAAAATGGTTACACATGTCCAGCTTGAAAGGCCTCTGCTAAGATTTGATTTACTAAACACTGACCTAAGTCTAATGATAATTTAATTCCCTAGCATCTACAGAAAGGGAATACGATGTGAAAAAGATTCATAAAATATACACTGAAGTGGAATACCACAACACTTATTCATTATTGATATGACATTATGCGTTATGATGTTTGATACATACATAGTGAACGCATCTTGATTATACGGCAAGATTCAGGTGATTTAACTTCAATTAAATCCATAACTGAATGTAGAAGATGCCAACTGTTTTGCCCACCTGCTTTGCTGGTGTCACGCATTCTCATTGGACACTGGAAAAGCCCCGCCCCTGTAAGTGTGCCTTTATGTGCCGCCAGGGGTGTTACTCAATATCAAGAATGCGAAAAACCTACATACGGTCTTGGCAAGACCAGTCTTGCTAACTCCCAAGAACAGACCTAGGCCACAACGAATCATGAGATTGCTCGCATTTGAAGCGGGCCAAGAACAAGATCCGGGGATTTTTACCATCCTCTGTACTTCTGATGTTAGTATTGGAACTGCACTTTGGCAATGGAAGAAGATGTAAGACAGGTATATGAGAACACATGTACGGTCAAGTACGCAACTCCCCTAGTGTCTGGTCATCTGCAGAGGTGTCAATTTCAAGTCTAGAATGTAAAAATCCAGACAAGGATTTCGTTGAGCATAAAGAGTCACAGTCACAGAGTGCTCAACTAGGGAACTTTCTGGACCTGAAATTGACACCTCTGGTCATCTGCTTTTATTTCGCTGCTTACTGATTGGCAGGTAATTGTGAATCGATAAGGTTCCGGATGCCGTCTTGGGTGCGTCTCCCGGGCAACGGCGCCACTAAGCATCACTCCCGCGGCAGATGCAGCTAAACCCGTCAAGGGCTTTCTCATCAGTGCCGCCCTTGCAGCTAATTCAGTTTATTAGCATTTGACTGCTGGCATTGTGTCTAAAGATTAAAACGGTTCACTATTTCACTTGATTATTACGGGGAAGAGCTGTGTGGCAAATGAAATCCAATTACAGGGCAGAGACAGAAAAAAAAGGAAAAGAACCCATGTGCTATTTATTCTACAACACAAAATCACCTCGTTTGGCTCGGAATAAAGTGCAAATTATGCAAACTGAAAAAATAATCTCCCAGTACCTGCTGGAGGTTGTTTCTCCAACTCATCGTTGGATATCAGAGTTGCCCACGGTTATCAGGTGATTCTACACAGGGCGGGGCCACACCGCGGTGGAACCTCGCGGTAATCAAGGGTTCCATTAAGCGCCTCGGCCGCGGTCACCGGCGCGGTAATAGGAAGGGTTCTGCTTACCCCTCCGCGCTTAATAAAAGGACAGGAGATCAGTACAGAAGTTACTGACGACGTGCCTGTTTGGACTCCTAATGTATTTCCCCACACGCTCCTTACGGGCCTCAGTTTCATTTACAGGTTTCTTATCTTTCCCAGGGTTCGTTATGTGTGTTTTTTTAACACTCGAGGCGATGTGCTTTCCACAAAATTCACTCGTTTGTGTGAAGAGAGAGAGAGAGAGAGAGAGAGAGAGAGAGAAAATTTACTAGGTTTTACAGAAGGAAGTGTTTTTTTATGTGCCTTCCCGGAACGACTGCGCGCAAATCAACATTGAAGGAAGAGGGTGTACCTTCCGGGGGCCTCACTGGTACCCCGGTGGTCCACCTCCCCATCCACACGTCTCCTGTAAACAGCGGTGAGCAGTAAATACGGCCCGCGACAGCTCACTGCACCAGCATTCATATTCCGCGACTCCTTTTTGGCGGATGAGTCTGATTTGTTAAAGAGACGATGGGCACCATGTGTCTCCGGAGACGGGCGGGAGGGGATCAGCCGGCAGGGTGATTTAAGGTCCGCTGAACAGAAAGCGGCACAAAAAAAGTCACAAAGCGCAGTTTGTCCGGGACACTGCAAGCACTGTTTGAATACCAAGCTGGAAATTAGCATTTAGCACAAACATATGGCCAGCGATGAAGAACATCTCAAAGGCAAGCGGGCTGGGGGTGGGGGGGGGCTGGCTGACGTAATGCTTCAACACGTTTAAATTCTTGTAAAAATACATTTCGGCTGCAGCCATTAAAACGGCTGAAAACTTGTCAGTAGAGAAGCTGCAGAAGGCCGCAGTGTGGGCGCCGTGTTTGCTCTGTACCACGGCATGTAGTGCTTCCCAGTCTTCCTCACACTGGAACAAAGGCTACCACCTCCCAAGCACCATCTTGCCCGGTGCATCGTATCAGGCCAGCAGACGCCCTCCCCCCAGGAACGCCGACATAGGCCGGCAATGCCCCCGCACTCTGAAGGTGTCCTCACCAGGCACTGGCACTGCTGACAGCTCTCCACCCAGGACGCCCCGGTGCTGTAGGCCAAAAGCCCGTTCTGGTGCAGACACTGGCTACTGAGGCGGGGGTCACATTCGGGGCAGCAAAAGAGGTCCACGGTGGGGTTTTCGCAGTCGCACACCATCCTCCGACACATGACCTGCCCCGTCTGTGGAGGAACGGAGTGGTAGGGGGTTTGGGATAGAGGTTAAGGAGAAAGAGGACATTCATGTGAAAAGGCCAATCAGATCCACTCAGAGGTATGTACAGGGGCGGGGCCACAGGGGCACTGGCCCCAACAGAAAGCTGATTGGCCCCTGGAGTGCCCTCCATCCTGTCACTCACTGATCCAAAGCGTATCATTGCCTCATGACAAGATTAGTCTCTTTTTATGTCCCATCTAATGTCCTCCACCGTAAAAAGTGCAAGAATCTCCTCAGGATCCACTATATCACCAGTCAGCACAGAAAAGACTAATGATCACAGTGATGTATGACACAGAATAAGAAATCTTCCAATGACAGGCTGTGTTTTGTGTGATAGCCTAACAACAGATCTGAGAGGCAAAATCCTTCCTCTAGTCCTCAGGGGGTCAATCAGCTTAATTAACTTTCAATGTCACTCGTAGGTCACAGGTCATAACCGATAAAGAGCACATGTGAATGGCCACACTCTCCCTGCATTTATGTTATCTGCTGTGTCTCAGGGAAGACAATCTATTCTGCTCAATTATGCACTAATATTCTCCCGCCACTCACCGACCCCCCCCACCCCACCCTCCATTTTCAAATTTAATTGAAAACGAATCATCTAATTTCAGATTTTTACACTTCTTGGTATCTGTTTCAGGTTTTGCAAAATAAATGAATAATTTAATTGTCACATCCCGGGGAATCATCTTCGGACACCTGCGGCCGTTTCTGCAGATTAAAAATGACATCACTTAATCTGATAATCGATAGCTTTCTCATGCCGCATTTACGCCCGTATTTACATAATCAGAGATTAGTCTAAATCCAAAAGCAATTTTCTATGTTTACAAGGGCGTACTTTTAAGCAGCGAGCAGCATCATCGCATTTAACCTCCTCCATAGCAATTATGCATTCCCACTAGCTGTTCCAGAAAGCTCTGTCGCACAGTGTATCCCCTTGGCATCACAAACCGCTGGCGAATGAAAACATCTCCCCGTGCCAGACCCATTAGATGAGACTTGCATCACAGTGTCATGCCAACCTCAAAGAAAGACTGTGAGGTGGCTGCGTCCCATTGGCTAAGGTCCAGATCCACTTATCATAATGGAGATTTTAATCATTATGAGCACACCATTATAAGGTCAAAACTGACCTCTCGTGGGCGTGGCAAAGAGTACCAGGTCTGCCCAGACAGCATGCCCAGCCTATGCATGCCACACTGACCCGTCATGTGACCTTGCCCAGTGATGCACTCACCTGACAGGAGCATACAGAGCACCTGTCGCTCTCTAGGACCCATATCTGACCGTTGTGCTTGACCCGGTTGTCGTGGATACAGTCGCCGGTGCAGTTCTTCCCGTGGGGGCACCTGCAGTCATAGCCCCCCTCCAGGTTGAAGCAGACGGTGTCGTTGGTGCAGCTGTTCCTGGCCATCCCACATTCGTCAATATCTGAGGTAGTAAGGCGGGGGGTGGGGCAGGTATCGTCGCGATATTCATGTCATAACTCCAGGTTCACCTTCATTTACACGCATCAAACCCAGCTGCCAGCTCTAGTCACCGCTGAGGAGTTGTTTACGAAGTTCAGCACTCCCTGATGTTGTGCAGCTTTCTAAATAACCGTGACAATCCCTATTCTATCCTCCCAAGGACTGTAACTATCTTGTCAAATTGCCATTCTGTATTTATTAGTATTGAGATGTTATTTTTATACACTGTTTTATCACCACCTGCCAGGGTCAATCCCTGTCCAGCATAAGGTACTTTTTTAGCCTTGATTGGATATAAAAACTGACACATTTAAGCAGCAAGCCTTCAAGTGTGATTTGCAGAGATTCGGCTGAACCTCACTGACATTATCCATATCTCCAGATCTGGGTGGCCTCTCTGCGGGACAGAGCAGAATTCTGCTATGGCTTCTGTCTGACCTCCATATGGGTTATCTACTGGCAGGAAGCTCTCCTGTGATCTCCTGCTGCTACCTGTCTCGTCCCTTTCCGTCTGCCGCTGCCTCGACTTAAATCCGGCATAAACACCCGTCCATAAACACCCGTCCATAAACACCCGTCCTTAAACACCCGGGCCTCCCGGAGTCAGGCTTTCGCAGGCGTGAAACGATAACCGTGCTTATGTCAGCCTGCAAAGCTATTTTTCCATTTTGTTAAACATACCAGGGCAAATGCTGGGTAGAACGCTTTGTAAAAATGAATTATAATAACATATTAATCAAGAGTAGGCACTTCACTGGCAGCCATTAAGGGCTAATGGAGCTTATTTATGTAATCCAAAGGCTTTCAAGTGTTGAGTTGACAGTGTAGTTTATGAGGGAGACAATTTTCATGGACCAATTACAAGCAAGTAGCTTTTAGCTACTTACTGAGGTCTCGTCCGTGTGTACGTCATGTGTCAGTAACAAAGAGAGGCGGAGCCCACCTTCACAGGACTCTCCATTGGCTGAAAACATGCCGTTGTCGTGGTAGCCATCACGGCACTCGCAGTGGTACCAGCCAGGCAGGTTGACGCAAATAGCCCGGCTATCACACTCCACAAAGCCACTGGAACACTCATCGATATCTGCACCAAACACACACATACACATAGTCAGATGAACAACAGCTCACAGGAGGAACAGTGCCCTGTTAAGAGCTCCCACTGGCTCTCAAGTGGCACTCCAAGAAATTCTTCCTCAGAGCGGTACACATATCAACCCATAGGAGTATCTGCGCTACAGCACTAGCAGCAGCTACCACATTAGCATGACCATCAGATAATACCCCACTGGCACTTCATAAATTCTGCATGGCGTGATGTCGACTTCCTCTTCTGAGCAGGCATAAACACATTTCGATATGACCCAAGTTGCACTGATTTACTGCGATAAATTGTAAAGAAAAGGAAGAAACACATTCAGTGGATCAGAGTTTTTGGAAGCGGTTTACAGTGGGGGAAACCTAACCCAATAACTGTAACCCAATGCTGGAAGGTCCACAATGGTCCTGGCTGCAAAGCACTAGGAAACAATACACATGTACTATAAATCAAAAGCAAACCTTTTCAAGTGAGTCATACTGCCAGTCAAAGATGATTCCACATGGTCCGTGATAGAATTTCCAACTGGATAATTCTTGGTTGGAAAAAGGGCATTCTCTAGACATGCCTCTCCATAAACATCAAGCCCTGCTGTGTTGCTGATGAACATGGTAAGGGTAAGGGAACTGCACTCCCAGCATGAGATCTACCTGCCTCTAGCATAATCTGGTCATCAAGGCCAAATTCAGGGGCGGGCCACAGGGGAACTGACCCCAACCAAAGGAATGATTGGCTCCTCCATATCATGACTCTGCCAAAAAAAAACCTAGAGTCAGCACTACAGATAATGAGTTAGAGACCGTGTCGAGATCTTCTAGAGAATGATGATAGACTTGTGGACGTCAGACTACCTGCTCGGTTCCTCCTTAACCACCACTATGCCAATGAAGAAGAAAGCTCAGAATCTCCAGCACCCGTGTCTCATCCACCCCCAATTCACCTCTCTTCACCCTGGCTGCACCGATCAATTTTCTAACCAGCTTTTATATCTCTGCACCCTCCCTGGAGTGACGGGACCCACCGAGGAACAGGAACAGAATTTGTGTGCCCGCGACTCGGGCTGCCGTTACACATTCGGAGTGCGTCGGTCGGATTCCCGGGAACGTGGGCCTCCACAAGAGTCAGCTGGCTGTCCTTGCCACTGCAGTCCCCACTAATCCAATTTCTTTGACAAACAGCGTAATGGCATCCAATTTCTTACAAGGACCAAAGTAAATCCAATATCAAATAAAACAACTGGATTTATGATGATGAAAAAAATAAATCTAATATCTCGAATAATATTTAATTAGACTCGCCGGCGTAGGGGGCCGTACGAAAGGAATGTAGGAATATATGTAAGCCTCAAGGTTTTAGAGTGATTAAACGTCTCCATAAAGCCATTGATGGCTTCTTTATGATTCTCCTTGATGCATTATCCGGAGCCTCATTACCAAAATGGCTTTGTTCAAAGGCTGAGTCCACGATCCGACCCCCTCACAGGATCCCATCCAATGGAAAAAAAAAATCCAGATTCTTAACTGGTTTGTGGAGTAATGGGATTAAAATCTATTGCCTAATGAGGTTTAGCTCTTTTATTAATTTCTCCAGGATAAATAATTAATTACTTGTCCAAGTCATTGCTTAGAAGACACTTAGTCACTATGACTAATACCTACCACCTACGGGGTCTTGCAGACCATCCAGTATAAAATGAAAAAAATGACCTATTTTTACGCAGGATTATCCAGAAGATTGTGCATTAGTTTCACCCGCAGAACAAACCTTGCGTTTGAAGTGAAAATATCTCATTTTAAAGCGTCTTCATTGGAAAGCAACGAGATTCAAGAGAACTAACATTCAGTAAAGTTACATTCGCCAAAGTTAACATGGATGTTAGCCTCCGTACCCAGACACTCTCATTTTCCTGTGAGGAAATGTGTACATTCTCTGAAACGATTTATGAGACCTTTGGGAAATATCGTGGGGAATATTATACCAACAGGGCCTTCAGGATATTCTCTGTCAGTGTTGCCCTTGAGCTCATTTGTCTAGATTCCTCACACTAAGCAAGCAACACACACACTGCTCTCACCTCCCCCCCGTGGCAAATGTCTTGCCCCGCACACACTGACAAATAGTCGAGACGGCCTCCATTTTAACCGGCCAGGTTGTAGCCAAGGGGAAGCACAGAAGAATCACATCTCCCAGGGAAGCACTATTGAACAGGTAAGACCCGGCTCTATTATGTAGATACAATTGACTGCATAAAACGCGAATGGTTTCACTCAGGAATTTCGATCTTCCCTTGCCCTGATAAAGTGAGATCCCCCGTGCATTTTATAACTGCCAATTGAAGGAGACGGGACACACAGACTTTAGATGTGCAAAGTGATTCACCAGCTCAGGCGAATGCCAGCACACAGTGTACTGCAGCTATTTAAACCACGACGCCCTACCAATCTGTCTTCAAAGATACAGTACAATGGAAAGAGAGCAATTACTATTTATAAAATCCAGGCTGCCTCAGAATTATAAATACGCATCAATATAATCTAGTCTATATTCTTATCTAAGCTTAGTTGTTGCATGGAGCATATGAACAATTACAAAGGCTTCGAATGTCCCCTTTTGGTGTATCTGGCAGGGGTGTGAAGGACTGAAGAGCTGTGATGAAACAGACGGTCTTACTGAGGGTACTGGCCTGGTTGGCATAAGTCCTGGTGCTGAGAAAGAGTTTGTCCTTGAGGAACAGCATTAGCTTGTCCTGCCCTTAGCATAAGCCTAGTCATGTCAAGAACAGACATGTTGATTCCACAGCTAGGAGGAAATAAAAAGTTTTGCCCAGACTTTCATGGAACCAAGAACCAGGGAGGTCGGTATTCAGACAGTAGGTTTCACAGATTGGACATTCAAAAAACAGACTTCACATGAGTTTGAAAGGCCCCCATGAACCAGCCAAAACTTGATCGATGTGTGATCTGTCAACCTTTGAAAGTTCTGGACACTCCTCGGCACCCATGTAATTTCCAGGGGCTTTTCGCTAGCTTCCCAGCAGGAGTGCCCGGTATTGTTGACTTGAGCTTGATGTAGAATGGTGACCTGCTGGCCGTGCCCTGGCCTGTCAGTAGATATAGGTGGCACGCAAGGCCCAGTGAAGTGTACCGATGCACTGCTACAGCCCCTTGATAATCAACAAACTAGCACATAGAAGAACCTCCATTCACAAAGCCCCCTTTGAAGTTTTAAAATGTCATTCTGGTGTCATATGGTCAATGATTGAGCGTGTTGATACTCCAGTATTAAAAGGTAAATCATCCGACACAGAAATCCACCACCGCTACACTGAACAGCATCATGCCGGCTCCAGCTGGGGATTACGGGCGATTTATCAGAAAATAACTCCAAAGACAACGCTCCATGAGGAGATACCAGATTATAGAAAAAAATACTTTTTATTTCAGTTTTATGCTATTTCAGTGTCTGTGTTTTATTTTGATGTACATCTAAACAGACTTCAAGCTGGTGCTCACTGACAGTGTGGCTGAATCTGTCAGAATCATTTTCAGACCACATGTACAAAAACGCACACATTGTCGAGAGCCAAACATTGCCTGCAACGCTATTTTGTTTTTAGATTAACCAGATAAACAGGACGGGTTTCGTTTCTTGCCCGTAACAGTCTTTGACATTCAATTTATGTCAAATTATATGTATTATCACCATATTGTGGTTTAACAAACACTTTATCTCTGACAAACGTACAGCGTGATGCTCCATCCATCCACGGACTGTAAAATATAACCAACTGGGACCTTTAACCACCACGCTTCTGCTTGCCTAGATGAAATACGGATGGGTTTCCATCACTGGCACAAAGCGGATACCGTTTCCTAGGAAACGGGCACTTTTAAAGCAGAGTTATGACAAACACGGCGCTTCGCTTCAGATGAGTTGAGGCGGCGGCTTCCAGAGGATCTAGATGGCTTCTGATGGGGGACACATTTGGACTTTCAAAGAGATTCGAGAGGTGGCCTGGCCCACACTCCAATCGGGCCGGCTGCCCCGCCATCAGGACCCCGCTCTTCGGTCGCCATAGAAGCGAAGGGTCGATAGACGGAGGAAATGGACACGCTGGGTTTTTCCCACTCATTATATTGAGTGACGGGCCAGAAACAAAGGCCCTATTAATCCTTCTCCTCCTCGGCGTGCCCACGGTGGGCCAGCTGCCCTGGCCTTATTACAGACACTTCACAAGTGCTCCGTCCAGTACAAGGAAAGCTAGAGGCTACACCAGCCAGGAAGCAGAGTCCTTGGTGACTTTGTGTCTGAGGTGGGGAAAGTCCACCAATGACGGCAACCAAGCATAAACAAACTGGGCGGCAAATGCATATGAAGCATCGGTAAAGTGACTGTTACAAGCTAGCTAACTGGTACGGTTTCAAGTTCAGCGACTTCAAACATATAGCAGATAATAACGCATTTATAGATTACAAGGAACTTTCCACTCACTGCAATCTGGCCATTGTTTTCAGATCAGATTTTCCATGCAGCAGAGGAAGTGAGATCTTCCAATACTATGCAATATCCGGACACAGAACTCTGAAGTATTGGAAAACAGTACTCGATATCCACAGCAGAGCATGTGAGCAGAGCCTGAGTGAACAGCAGAGCAGGCGGAATTTGGTCAGAACGTGGAGCGGTTTATTTTATTAAGGCTCGCTCCAATTTCACTCCGATCCTGCTTATACCGTGAGTCTGAGGTATGCCCAAATCTACCCAGAACTCATCTGTACAATTATCTAGACTGTTACACAAATGACACTTTTCCACCGCAGCAAGTACCATACTTTTGGTACCTCAATAAAGTATTAAAAGTTCAGTACTTCATTTGTGTTGGTTTTCCGCTGCCGTAAAAACCGGTACCAGCGCTGAGTAAAAGCACAACATGAGGCGGGGCATTTTGTACTAAAGTTGAACAATTTTTTGCTTTATAAATACCTCAATATTTATTATAACAAAATCAGATTGCTATATTTGGAAATTCTCCTATACCGTGCTGCCCTAGTATATTGAATAAAAATACTTTTTACATTTCTTGTTATGCCATCCTGATCTTGTTGTATCCGTTCTTAGGACCAGACTGCATTTTTTTTTTTTACTTCATTCATTGTTGTTTTCTGCATTTGTAACTTTTTTTCAAGACAACAGTCACATTTTGTTTCAGAATTGGGATCTTTGCATAATCAATCGACAGCAAAACCATTTCAAGTCATGCCCCCAAAGTACCAAAGAAGTTCCACAACTGGTTTGGCACTTCTGACCCGGGGTTTAGTGGGTTGTGAGCATAATCCTTGTGTGACAGTCACTCTCACCAATCAGAAGTGCCGTGCTCCTTGCGTGCCAATCATGCTCACCAATCAGAGGTGGCCCAAAGTGACTGCGTATACACCCAATAACAATAGCCACGTGAAACCCAAGCAAAACATTGCAGTGCAAAAAAAATATCAATTGCTGCTGAGCCGTAAGGGAATTACTCACCTAATTCATGGTCAGAGTTTGTGTATAGAAAGGTCCTGTTATTAGGGGTCCCTAATGTTTTTATTACTGGAATTGTTTTATTTTCAATACTGTATTTAACAACACAGTCGCGGCTTTTGTCATAGTTTTATGTGTCATTGTTCTTTGCTAATTTGACCCTTGTGTACATGGAACTTTCCGGAAAAACTTTACTAAGAGTAAAAAAATGGTCAAGCGCTTTTTGCAAACACGGCACTTAAAATGTAAAAATAAAATCACTTTACCATGTTCGGGTTGCTAGAGAATTGTTCTATGGTTTATTCGGTGTATGTTCTATATAATTTTTGTTAGAATAAATACATTTTGGATTAAATTCATAGATTTACATTCTTATATTTGCATTAATGTATAGCGCAGTTCAGATTTCAATGTACGGTTGTGCTCAATTACAGTTTATATACACACATAGTGAATACTAAACTGAGTAAAAAAAATGCAAATCAAATCGCAATCGCAATATCTGTCAGATAAATCACAATTAGAGTTTTTACCTCTAGCCACGACCCTGGAGCGAGCGCGGAGCGATTTGACTGGAGCGGTATTGAGAGGCATTGGGCCGGCAGCCGGCAGCCTCGTGAGCGAGGAGCGGTATGGAGCGGAGCGGCTTAGTGTGAATTAGAGCAGAGGAGGGGGCGGAGCCAACAGCCTTGTGAGCGAGGAGCGGTATGGAGTGGAGCGGCTTAGTGTGAATTAGAGCAGAGGAGGGGGCGGAGCCGGCAGCCTCGTGAGTAAGGAGCGGTATGGAGCGGAGCGGCTTAGTGTGAATTAGAGCAGAGGAGGGGGCGGAGCCGGTAGCCTCGTGAGTGAGGAGCGGTATGGAGCGGAGCGGCTTAGTGTGAATTAGAGCAGAGGAGCGGGCGGAGCCGGTAGCCTCGTGAGCGAGGAGCGGTATGGAGCGGAGCGGCTTAGTGTGAATTAGAGCAGAGGAGCGGGCAGAGCCAACAGCCTTGTGAGCGAGGAGCGGTATGGAGTGGAGCGGCTTAGTGCGAATCAGGGCAGAGGACCGGGCGGAGCCAACAGCCTCGTGAGAAATTCTCACCGCTCTGCTCACATGCTCTGTTCCACAGTTACACAGTTACCAAGAGCAAGGCCCTTAATCTCAAATGCTCCAGGTACTGGCTGACCTTCTTTGCTTTCATGTCTCTTTGGTCAAAAGGATCCACTAAAATAAATAAATCTAAATGTTATTTTCATGTAGAGGCTTGCGTACTGCCTATCCTGTAATCCTGTGGGTTGAGTATAAAGTATTCTGGAGTTATAAATAGAGTTTTGTGATTCTGTTTTTGAACTGTCAGTCTTCTGTGGTACTGGTGAGTTTTGCACTTGCGTACAGGATATTTAAACCATCACAATCTTCCGCAGTGCTTTGTGGGGCGAAAACAAATAATGAAATAAGTCACAGAACATTCTGTACAACGTTCCATGGTGCTCTGTAGCAAAAATCTCCAAGGCCTCTACGATGCTGGGGAGTACACAATGTGGCCCACACCCAGCACTGAGACATCTGAGAGAAGGTAAGAGCTAGTACTCCTCTGTCCCACTGGGAGGAACTACTAAGGCGTGCTAAACTTCTGTTCAGAGTACATCTTCCATTAGAAAGCCCTACTTAAAATGACAGACTGCAGCCTCGAAAGTACTCAAAATAAATGGCATATAAAGAAATTCACATCCCATAAAATGGTCAGCTCAGAGCTGAAGCTGCAAGTTATTAGGTGCAGAATAACTCTTCCTGTGTTTTTTTCTATCTACATCTATTTAGCAGAAGCTTTCATCCAAATCAACGTATAAATATATATACACACATTTTTTTTTTGCGAAAGCTGGGCCAGACAATAACTGGAGCAATTGGAGGTTAGCTACCTTGCTCAGGGGCCGGATGGTGAAGTCACTCTGCTGATCCTTGGATTTGAACCCACAACCTACTCCTCACAGGCTCAAAATCATAACCCACTGAGTCACACGCTGTGCCTGATCAGTCGCTGTGCCTTTTCCTGTGAGAACCGATCAATTCCAGCACAACATGCTAATCTACCCGATCAAAGGGTATAGGACGTTAACCTGACCATGCAAACCCGGATGCCATAGCAACAGAGGCTGGCACATGCTGATAGGTCTGAAAGAATGCCACACACATCCCGAACTTATGCGCGAACTTATGCTGGGCTTTATTTCACTCACCTCATATTTTGGCTCACTGGTAAATATATTGTGAACCTTGTAAATTGCATTAAGAGGCTCCGCATTTTCGGCTAGGTCGTTAAAATGGCAACCGGCAATTACACTAAAATGAGAAATGTCAGTGCTACATAATGGTGATAATAATGGTGAGCTCGTTAGCGAGTGATAGAGCCCGTTCTGCAGTGGGCTGAAATGCATTACCTCAGAATATAATAAAATAGGAAATAGGTTAATTTACTTAAATCTCTTGTCCTGTTGATTCTTGGCAGCATTGAATGCTGAGCAATATTCCCAACAAGTGGCACGCGTATTTTATACCTGCCAAGAAGCTCCCAATTTAAGAGAATCCTAAAAGGGACTAACAGCATATCCTCTAGGTCATTCATTGTTTGACTACTAAAATTGTATTATTTGTTTTAAAAGACTGAAATTCCTATCGTGATTAAACTATCCCCAAGGAGGACTGTTCCAGTGTCATTGTCGCAATAACATGACTGGAAAGCAGGAGTCTCCAAGTACTCAGGGCTGACAGGACTTGGGCTGCTGACTACGAGTACTCAGTGGCGACAGGACTTGGGCTGTGGAGTATGAGTACTCAATGCTGATAGGGTTTCTGATAGGGCTGTGGGAGGCCATGCCAACTCCACACAGAGAATGGAAGCAGGATTCAAACCCCCAAGCATGGAGGTGTGAAGCTGCAGTGTTAGCCTCCACGCAGCTCATGTCTCATTTACACTCACCATTCATCGCTCTGAATTCCCACCAGGGCTCAGACATACATTAAAACCCACAAATCGGTCGCATGATGGACTGGCGGCTCAGAGCACGTTAGCTTGTTCACCGTCAGGTCGAGAGCCCCAACTCTTCAATCGATTTTCCTCCAGGCGAACGCGCACCCGGCGACCTCATACGATTGCCCGAAGCACGGTTGTACAGAAATAACCCAGCATTCATGAATATAATTAATAAAAGCCTCTGACACTAGAGCTGAGAGTATTCAGCAATGTTGAAATTGCTGAATTTGTAATTACACTCGCCCAAGAACCAGACATCCAGCCACGAGGCCCAGTTCCTACTCCCCCAGGGAGCGAATGAGATGAAATGGCAAATGCATTAAAAAGGATAATGTGGAAGGACCAGAAATCAGTGCGAGGGTAAACACGCCGCGTAAAGGTGCAGCGGAGAATGAAAAGATCAGCCTTGCACAGGAAGGTATTCCTCAGGATGTGGTTTCTGGCCTTCTGAGGTTTGGGAAGCTTGTGTGAGTGGCTCAGCGCTGCCTCTACTGGCAGAGATGAACCACACTCTCGCCTCTGCCCGGTCATCCTTAATTGCATTGGCATTTTGGACCCGCTACGGTACATGGGCGAGGGCGAGAAATCGGTCCCTTTGTAATGAGGGCCCCGTGAATCTGAGGTGGCACCTTCACCGCCTGTGGAAACGCCTCCAGCCCCTCTGGGGCCCTGCCGCCACTAATTAGCACCCCAGGAACAAACATCTCATCCTCCACCTCCTGCTCCCTGCCAACTGCGTCCCAGCGACCTCGCTGGCCCCCTCCCGCCATAGCCAGACTTCTCAACACTGGCTGACACAGTTGTCACAAATACTGGATGGACTTCTGATTATGTCGGGTAAATAAAGAACAAGAGATAGAGTGCTGAGATACACGTTCTGCATCTACGATTAGACCATCCCTGGGAACTGAGTTTCTGAGTGAATAAGAAAAATCTTCCTCTGAGAGAGCTTGAGTCACTATCAATAAGGCTGAAAACACACTGTCAAGACGATGAATAAATGTAATTTTAAATCATCTAGTTCACGCGTTTGAATAATGCCCCAGCTTGCAACGAATACTCCTCTGCAGAGAGGTCAGCTGACTCATCGCTCTCAAATGCGAGGATGAGAAACAGATCAAGGGCTTCCTTTGCTGTCAGGTTAACTCCCATTCTTGTAGCAGCAGGATTTTTCATGACCAATGAGGACAGCGCTGGGAAGCGTTATGTGTGGGAGCTGATTGGTCGGAAGTATAGCAAGGCCGGGTCATCATTTGATAAAACGACACTCTGCATAAGTGAGCATGACTGTGAACATCACATGTATGGCCCTTGTGAATTTATATATCTTTGTCTGTTTATTCGTTTGTACGACCTTGTCGGCACTACACGTATTGTCTTAGTATTAAGTAAAGCCCATCCATCCATCCATCCATGTCATTTTTACCTCATGCCTACCCAACACATAGGAATTGCACAAAAATTAAAGATATGCTTGCGTACATGCCAATGTCTAACCTGCCAGTCATCTAATATCCCCACCCATTGTTCACACAGGTACCGAGGATAGGCTGCACTGGCTGAGTATGGCTGGGAGCAGGCTGCTGTGCCTGAGTATGGCTGGGAGCAGGCTGCTGTGCCTGAGTATGGCTGGGAGCAGGCTGCTGTGGCTGAGTATGGCTGGGAGCAGGCTGCTGTGCCTGAGTATGGCTGGGAACAGGCTGCTGTGGCTGAGTATGGCTGGGAACAGGCTGCTGTGGCTGAGTATGGCTGGGAACACGCTGCTTTGGCTGAGTATGGCTGGGAACAGGCTGCTGTGCCTGAGTATGGCTGGGAGCAGGCTGCTGTGGCTGAGTATGGCTGGGAGCAGGCTGCTGTGGCTGAGTATGGCTGGGAGCAGGCTGCTGTGCCTGAGTATGGCTGGGAGCAGGTTGCTGTAGCTGAGTATGGCTGGGAGCAGGTTGCTGTAGCTGAGTATGGCTGGGAGCAGGCTGCTGTGGCTGAGTATGGCTGGGAGCAGGCTGCTGTGGCTGAGAATTGCTGGGAACACGCTGCTTTGGCTGAGTATGACTGGGAGCAGGTTGCTGTGCCTGAGTATGGCTGGGAGCAGGTTGCTCTGGCCTAGTATGGCTGGGAGCAGGTTGCTCTGGCCTAGTATGGCTGGGAGCAGGTTGCTGTGGCTGAGTATTACTGGGAGTAGGTTGCTGTGCCTGAGTATGGCTGGGAGCAGGCTGCTGTTGCTGAGTATGGCAGGGAGCAGGCTGCTGTGGCTGAGAATTGCTGGGAACACGCTGCTTTGGCTGAGTATGGCTGGGAGCAGGCTGCTGTGGCTGAGATTTGCTGGGAGCAGGCTGCTGTACCATAAAAGCTTTTCTGTGTCTTTTATGCTCCACCCACCCTCTTTCTCTGCATAAGCAGCAAACTGACATGTCGCTCGGTCTTCCTCTCAAGTGAAAAAATCTCCAACCACCTTCATTAGCCTTATTTTCACTTCTATTTTACTGGATTTTTTTTGCAGTAGAAGATGATGATTTCCTGGAAGAGGGCACAACATGTGACTTGCCCAGGGGAGACAGGGCATTGGCTGGTTGGCGTGCTCTGGCTCTCTGTCGAGGTACGCAGCAGCTTTCTTCAATCCCCCACACTTAGCATGGCTCCCTGTGCCTGGCTATTGAGAGCATGTAAAGGTCAAAAGCTGCCTAGAGATGTGGCTTTCATGAGAACAGACGCTAGCCTGACCAGGCAGACGAGCAAACATCATGAGAGTCGACTGAAGCTGCCTCACACAACCCTGTTAGCTCCATACAGCCAGCCAGGGCCGAATGTACCACAACGGCTTGGGCTGTGAGCTCAGAATGTTGCTGGTTCAGAACCTGAGTGTGACACAGAACCACATATGAGGCCTCAAAGACAACTGAGTAATCAAATACAATTTTAAGTATGAGTAAGACAACAGAAAAGGATGAAAGAAGCTCAGTTATCTAAGGTTCTTGATTTTGGTTCCTGCCATTAGGACTGTGTAGATGACATGGCTAACAGCCATATAAGACACATTACCTGTGTGCTCCTTAGCCGAAGCAGGCACAAGCACTGGAAACTAATGAAGGGGAAATCAGCCATATGCACAGAGTGCACCGTGCGGCTGTTCCCC
>JAODKN010000001.1:4827758-4838536 GCA_026774425.1 Petrocephalus zakoni | reverse complement strand
ATCCTGGACCTGGGGTATCCATGCATCCACCCCCCAAAAGAAGCAGCAGCCTCCCAGGAGCACAGGACACGCAGCATGCAGGTCGGCGCAGGACGAGACTGACATTAAAGACTTGCCATCTGGAATGTACCGGTACCCTTCAGTAGGCTTGACCCCGGCCCGTCCTACCTAAAAACACTAAGCTGATTTAGAAGCTATTAAGCTGGGAGGTACACAAGTCAGAGCGCTGACACTCAGCCACGTGCCCAGAAATAATATATTACAGAGTGTCGGCCCCGAAGATTATGGGCTCTGCGTGCCGGGCCGGGCCGCCGCTGTCGTAGCAGTGAGTTCCATCTCCATTAGCCGACTCCATTTCCCTGATTGTCCTGTCATGTGGAAACGCGCACTCTGCCATTAAAGAAGCCAGCAAATCAATGTCCACTTTTATCTGCAGATGAGGCGATGGGGACATGGACTTCCTCTCTCCTCTACACCCGAGCCAAAAATCGATCACAGCCGAACCTCCGAACGACACCCAGAGACCCAAGGAGAGATGGGCACCCAACAGGGGGCAACTTTGCATAGCGGTGGCTGATATTTCCCATCTACAGAGTAGGTGCTTTTTGCAAGTATGGTGGTGGCTTAGTGGTATGAGGTTCTGGTTATGGACCAAAAGGTTGCCAGTTCAAATCTCATCTAGCATCCCAGTAGATCCCTGAGCAAGACCCTTAACCTCAAGTTGCTTCAGGGAGGTTGTAATGTAAATCCCTCTGGATAAGGGTGTCAGCTGAACACCGTGAATGTAAGTAAGCATTTGACATTTTACACTAAGCGGTAACTCAACTCTTATGGTTTTTCATGGATACATTTTTGCTTACCGCAAAAATATGTAAACACATATTTTTAAGTGACTCAACATACTAATTGCAATAAATATATGCATACATCTTCCATAACTCCTTATCTGGTAGAGGTTCATGATCAACCTGGAACCTATACCAGAATGCACAGGGCACAAGGCAGGGGGACACTCCAGATAGGATGCTAGTCCATTACAGGGCACACAGTCACACACAATTACACAGTATGGACGATTTATAGAAACCGGGTCATCTACTGGCATGTTCTTTGGAGGACACTCGAGTGCCCAGTGGAAAGCTACATAAACAGTGAGATGAAGCCACAGTGTTAGCCAGTGAGCCCAATAAACACATGAATCTGTCATTTAAATGTGAAACCTTAGAAACGACAGTTTGTCCTGTGAAACCCACCTTTCCCTGCTCCTAGGGAGTAAAGACCTTGCCGTCGGAACACAGCTCCTACCTGTGGCCAGGTGGGGCACTATAGTGCCACAAGGTATGACTAAGCAGAGTAGGCAAAGATGGCCAGCTCGGCCATAAAGCTTTCAGGAACCAATAGGGAGGGAGGCGGGGAAGGAACCGGCCCCCTCCGGCTGCTGACGCGATTAAAGCACCTCTTCACTGGGCCTGGAAACACAGCTGCAGCTTCAGCCCACCGCTCCTGGCCCGGGGGACGTCCCCTCTGTACAGCAGCTCATTAATTCAAAGGGGTCCCCGTCGGTGCCAACGAGGATGAGATTTATGATGGCAGCTTGTTTCTGTCACCAGGAGCGATGGAGGAACATCAGCTGAGGGCCACTAACTGCTAATCTGCAGACTGCCACTCCAGAGTACCTTTGAGGGCCCAAACAAATGCGCCGTGCCCAGATCATTTAGCCATTTCCAAGCCCAGTTCTGTCTCTGAGATAATGCTCTAGTACAGCAGACTCAACGTCAAAGTAACATGCACAACAAAATGAGGCAGAAGGCTCTTGTAGTAGAACAGAATAGACATTTCTGCGATGGTTAGCTTCCTTAGTAAGGTGCTTGGATGCGCACAGGGCTACATGGTCACTTCCAATACCACCCCACACCCCCCCCCCCCACTTGAACGCAAAATCGTGGGAGTGGGGGGGGGGGGGGGGGACGCTCACAACTTATACACGGAGACTCGGGCCAGCCAGAAACAGTGGCTGCCTCGCCTGTGTAAAACCAAAATAATAAATGGAGCATGTTACGCCTCTGCATGTCAGCTGCCCGGCTCGCACCGCCTCCGGTAAAAAGCGGCTGGCTCGGAATCGCCGACAGACTGAAAAATGGCCCCTTCCTTTTCTCCGGCGAGCAAACGCTCAGTGCCTTTCATGTTTAATCTAGAAAAAGTCCTTGGCGTGATGGGTGGGGGGGTGGGCCACCTGATCCATTAACCTTCCGGCCCGGCACTGGAGTGACTGGTAACGGCTGCCTAATGAAGCACAAACTCCCCCCCTTACTTCAAGTCCACAGCAAACAAGCAGTAATAAACGGAGAAGCCGCTTTGAGTAATTTGATTTCCGTAAAACATTGGCGAGCCGCATTCAACGACGTCTGCAGGCTCTTTAGGACTAATTAGTCTCTTCTTCGGCACTGAGAACTGCCTTCTGAGCCCTCAATCGGAGATGTACGTAGATGAAGCGCTCACCCCCCAAACAGGGAACACTGACATCTTTACATCCTTGTTATTTCTCCATCCCCCGCGCCCCCAGCTGACGGTTCCCACCGCATCCTGACCCGAGACCTCGGACAGCAGTGGGAGGTACCATGTTTGCTGGGGATGATTCCCAAGGCTGCTGCACATTTCCCCAGAAATCCCTGCATTACAAATTGCTCTTTTGAGGCGTAAAAAAACAATAACGCTGAAAATGTTCTTTGTTCTGGTTATTATAATGCTATTCATTTGGGAGAACTGCAGCTTTCCTGGGTGTCTTTAATGTAACGACCATACACAGCTGGTATTTATTTAGCATTTTAAGTAAAAATGCACTCGTAGGCACATTCAGAAGTGCGCAGAATGTTTCCGTAGAATAATCTATTAAAACTCGTTATGTTCTTTCTGTGTTTGCAAAAGCATGCATCTAGGTGAATGTGTGTGTCTAAGTTGCCCAGAGACATCCAGAATGATCTCTCGTCTCCTAAAACCAGGTCTAGGCTCACCTTGATGCTCCTGGATTTGTGACAGAGAAGGCGGATGGATGGATGGAATACTTATTGACATGGAGATATTCAGGTCGCATTTTTATGCGATGTCATTTCCTGCCATTTATCCAGCCGGGCATTTCACGATTCGCGACTGAGCTTCAGCATCTTGCTGATGGGCACCTGAGTCAGCAAAGCCAGCGGTGTCCAAGCCCTTCACAGTGCAGGAGCCTGACTAACCCTCCCCAGCCAAATACCAAAACAGAGTGTCGAAAAGGAGGACGGAGAAATTAAAGATACTCTGTCATTAACGGGACACTGGAAAGGAGGCATAGTGTGGAAAAACAGAATCTGGGCCAGAGATTTATCACAAAATAAAACAGAAGATTAACGATGACTCCCGCATAGTTTGGGAATGAAATCTCTCTCATTATGGGACATGGAGAGGTTATTTATGACGAGGCAATCAGCAACAGGCTAACGGGACAGAAAGTGACAATATCAGGCTGAGTTCGCTCGCCAGACACTCAGGAGCCAAATGGGCTCCGACGGGCCGGATCCGTATTAATGCGGTCACGTGGTGGACGGAGCGAAACCGGATTTGCATCGGGGCTGTTGGTGTGTCAGATAAGATGGCTCTGCTCTGTAGATAGCATCCATCTATTAAACGCAGCCTGTGCGTTAAATCCCGCAACAGGAGTTGAGATAGACCGGAGATGGGGGGGCAGGGAGATAAAATCCAGGCATGTAGGACAGCGCTGTTAAGATGTCTGTTGCCGCTGTTTTCATGAGGCTTCAAAAGGAGGATGAGCCTCAGAATGACCACCGAAGGTACTGCGTAACTCTCCATTCTGACATCGGTGATGCCGGTATTTTCCACAGAGAAAATACTCTCCACTAACTATTTTGGTCAAATGTCTTTAAAACTTCCCAGAAAGCTTCCTACTGGCTGGAACAGATCAGCTGATGCAAAAACAGGCGCAGATGGAACATGTGACTGTGAGGTCAGAGGGCCGATGCCACGTCACATCAAGACACTGGAGACGCTTTACATGATTTCTGCTGGGAAAAGAAGGATTTAACAAGCCAATGCGACTCCCAACAACCTGTTGGAATGCTGGCCTTTGCCAGCAAGGGCAGGCTAAAAATACAGGCAGGACGCTCAGACTTCATTTGCGGGAATATTCCCGTGGAGAAGGGAGCATTTTCCGACACAGTCACATGCCCACCTCGCTTCCCGTCAAGCCCAGTAGAGGCTCTGCCGGCCTTAATGACATTTTATATTATTGTTTCCCTTGAGCTCCTGAAGCTTGTTATTACATGACTTGTTAAAAAAACGTGTAATCTGTTGCTTTGTTTATGAATATACCAAGCACTGAGGTAAGGCCATGTGAGAAGTCTTACTCCAGACGGACCTCAAGTATGGTTTCCTGATGGAGGAAGGAGGTGCCACACCAGGTGCAGTCATCAGACTGTCTCTCCACCTTCAAGAAACGCCTCAAGACCCATCTGTTCCCTGATTTCCTCCACTAAACCGATTCCTCTTTGCGTTCTCTGGATGTACTTATGTTGCACTTCTGCTCCTTGATTAGTCTTATTAGGTTCTTGCTCTGTTAGAACTTGTTCCAGTACTGCTGACACTCGTACCTGAACATTCCCTGGAAGCTCAGCCTAGCTGCACTTATGCCTAGTCGACTCCTTGACAGTCGTATGTTTGTATGTGCTATTTGCCTCGGTTATACGTCGCTTTGGAAGTGTCTGCTAAATGAAAGTAAATGTTTTTCCCCTTCCAGCTTTGACCAGCATGCTGAGGGAAAGGCCTAGCTAATGGAACATACCCAGAATGCACAGGGGCCAAACGACTGTGCCACAGTCATTCTCTCGCTGACCAGCTGCCAGTAAGCAGCCAATCATGCGCAACCCCTGTGTCTGCAGAACTGCGTCTTTAACAGCGTGAGTCGTGTTGTGCTGCGTGGGAGTCCTGCTCCAGATTTAAACAGCCCCAGTAATGCCGCGGCCCGGGTCTGGCACCAGGTGAGCGCCCGCGCTCCATAAAGTGGAACGGACTGGCTGGGGTCTCGCAATGTCACACCTTAAAGGACACGCCGATGTTCTGGGTTCAGAGGACGCCATCGCACTAGGGCATCCAACCGCCTTGTCCCCGGTAACTGTGCTGAACTCAGAACAGAACTCTTTTCTGGTTGGCTAGCCAACCCCCCCAGATCATCACACCCCCGGTAATATAAAAGATTCAAACAGGAATGATCTCATAGTCTATTTCGAGAACAGAAGGCGCTCAAAGCTCTATAAAGTAACAATAAAAAAGGTAAGTCACTTTTCTATCGATATTGTAAGACCGCCTTCCTCCACACCCCACACACATTAAACTAATTAGACTAATAAAACATCTTTTATCTCCACTGACAGCTTTAATTGTCCTAGCACATGGAGAATCTACACACAAGTACCACAGACCGAATGCCTAAAATAACCAGTCTTTGTCTTATCATTTTGCTATTTGCTGTTTTTTTTATTAATAATTACAGCTTCCTCTAAGACGGGTTTCCAGGTTCCACTTGGGGGGAGAAAACCCTCCCCGATGTGGCTAATTATCTGAGCTCCGGTGGTGAAGGAGACCCAGAGCTGCACATGCCAGTGTCAGGCTAACACCTCGCCCAGGGCTGCTGGAAGCGAGGGAACAGCCAGGGAATCTGCCCCTTTGCGACCATCAGCTCCCAGCGAGATGAAAATCAATTATGGGGCCGATAATATGGTCAGTTTCATGTTTTGTTCTTTCTGACACCGACTAAAGGGGCTTCACACCCCAATCCATTTCCACACATGCCGAACGTCAGCCGAGGAATTGCTAAATTACGGCACTCTGCTTTGACAACTTCAGCCCTCATTCTTTCCCTGTTACACATTTGTTTGGATGTCGCCGACTTACACCGGCCTTTATTAGGTTGTTCTTTCATTCCTTTGTCCGTCTTCCCATAGCCACATATCGAAAGCAGGGTCACGGTGAGCCTGCGCTGAATCCCAGGATGCTCAGGGCATGCCAGTCCATCAGAGGACACACGCTCACACTGTTAATCCACCTAAAATGCATGTTTTTATGGACCGTGGGAGGTACATGGAACATTCAGAGGAAACCTGCGTGTACATGGGGAGAACATGCAAGCTGTGTACATGTGCAGAGCAGGCCTGGGGGAGGCCAGCCTTAATATAATCCCTTTGGGGGAACCAAACTGCAGCTAGTCTATGTTCATGAACATTTCTAAATACATTCAGAGCCTCCCACAGATTTAACAATTACAGATTTCTGATGAAATGCAGACACGAGTGTTATACAGCTGACAAAACGGCCCTTTGCCCCCTTTGGCACAACCAAAAATGAACCAAAGATTCATTGGCAGAGACAAGGTCACAAGGTCACGGGGGGAATATATGCGGATGGCTGGGCTGTGGCACCACCTGGGAGTGTCTCCCACCCGTCGGAGACGGGGGAGGGGGAGAGATCTGATACAATCTTTAATTACCCAGTGCTGCCATGAAGGCGAGAAGCTTGTGGCACAGAATGCTGGCAGCGTCCCACTCCTTCCCTGCTGCCCAGTAGGGGGCGCCTTGCAGGCTCAAAAACAGCAACTGGGGCGTCCGGACACAAGTGTCCCCCACCCAACTGACCCGGTCTCTGGTATGTCTCCTGTCTAAAGGAACACAATGGTTCTCTCTCAGAAAAACGGTCGATATTAGAACATCAGCTGGTTTCTCTGACACCTGGATTTTCAGAGAGAAATGCCTTTTTCACCATACAAAATATTCACACCCCCAAACTGTATGCAACCTAAAAATAAATCCTAACAGCATGTAGCCGTGTGAGAAAAACCCTGATCCCTCCCATAAAGCAGTTCCTTGACCATCCCCCCCACCCCAATTCTTATCTCAAGCACATCCGCAAGTAGTCCACACTCTCAGTTTCCCCTCGGTAATGCCATATGTCAGTGGGCGGAGCCAGGCAGGGTCTCGATACCTTCGCAGTAGGCCTCGTCATCACGGAGAGCGCGGAAGCCATCCCGGCAACGGCAGCTTGACCCCGCCTCCAAGCTGACACAATCCGAGTTCTCCATGCAGGCGTGACCTTCTGCACAGAAGTCATGGCCTGGAGGAACAGGGTGCAAAAGAGGGGGTCCACGACACATTCTGACACGTCAGCGATGCACTTCTCTGTGAGCGCAGTCCGGCTCACGCAAAATAAACACATCAGCCTGCTTTTGTTATGTGCAGTCAGTCGTTTCTGGAATTTTCCGTCCTCTGGAGGGTGTAATTAATACAGCCGCGCTACATAATAACAGATGCCCGGCAACTTTGAGGAAATTAGTGTATTAAAATGGAACCCAAAAATAGCCAATAATGTCAGTGGCATGTGGGTTTTCTGCAGGCTACTGCCATTGTTTACATCCCTAATGAGCTCCGGCAAAGTCCCCGGAGAGAGCTTGTTAGCAGAGACGCCGGCACCGATAGATCAGAAGAGACGGTGGGTAAGTCTGTTTGGTTTTAACACCCTCCATTCATCCATTGGAAAGCGGACAGAGGCCTGTCTCTACTGCAATGGCAGGCTGTCCGCTAGGCTTGTGCCATCTGACAATATTATCGGTAATCGACGATATCAGACAAGTAACCCGCTGTAGCTATCTGACAGTGATTAACTGATGATTATCGCCATTATCGAGGAAGTAGGCTTAGGTACACAAAGCGAGATAACGAGAAGATTTATGACGTGCCCTAGCCTACGATTCCGACGCTGATATATATATGTATATATATATATATCTGTATCTATCTGCCAGAAGATATCAGTGCATGTAAACGATGATCATAATGGCTTGCTGTTCGTTTGTGCACTACTGCTTTAGACAGTTATGGATGGTCTGAGAAATGTTTTTAAGTCTTAATTACATCCAGCCTGCTCTTTAATCAATCATTTTCCACAGCAACTAAAAAACACCGGCTGTTTAGTGGATTATCTGCATATCGTTTTCTATGCAGTCATGTGTTGACTGAACAAAAGCAAAAGCTTGGGGCTGCGTGAACGTGCGCTTGTGTGTGTGGGGGGCTGTTGGACGACTCAGTATTATCATTACCCTTATTTTTTTATTCAAATATCGCACAATTTGTTTCTAGATATCAGCCAGGCCTACTGTCCCCATAGATCTCCACACGATCCGACATCATACCCCTGCACACACTGCAGCATCTGTCAGCCAGGGCCAGCCAGTCTGCCTCGGCGCAGTTCAGCTCTGGGCAGGTAGGGGGCGCCACCCTTCGCATCGTTCTGTCCTGCACATAAGGATGGGGGTGCTTACAGCTGTGCACAACTGCACTTCTGACACAGAGACAACCTTCTCAGGACAAAAAGACATGACAAACCCGAGTCAGCTCACAGACAAACAATCCTTATTAAAATACACCGTACAACTGCAATGCACAGTCTAAAGGCACAAATGCACATACTAAGACAGAAATGAGAGAATAATTTATGAGTGAATAGCAAATGAAGTAATTCTTGAATGCCTGAAGGGCTAGATGGCTGTTAATTTGTCAAACTAATATTTACATTTATCTAAATGAAGTTATTAATCCAGCAACACACACATATATTGGAAACACATTAAAATACAGAAATATCAGATTTAACAGTATCATCATTGTTTAACTTATGCTGGTAAAGCAGGGACTGTGATTTTCCCTAAGGATCCTGAGACTCACAGGTAAACACAGGCAGGGGAGGCTTAGGGCAACATTTGGCCATAAATAATGACTATTTATAGTGACTGTGGCACCTCCACTTACAACTCCCACAGAACACACTCGCAAACACCCTTAGAGAGCTTATCCTGGGGCAGAGCAAAATAATCACAGCATCCACGGACAATCCACAGGGTGGGAAAGACCGAGTGGGGCTGCAGGTAAGGTGGAACCCAAGGCCGGGTTCCCGAGGGGCCTCCCGCAGCCAGCTTAGCTGCGGTTTCTAGTGTCTCCCCGCAAACAAAGGCAATTAACAGGTTCGGATGGGCGTCTGCCAACTGGCGCCCTCTTGAGGAACCAGGCGACACAGCTGAGGCTCTTAATGCAGGAAAGCCCTCTTCACAGCAGGCCAGGAATCCAAGGACTGACAAGTGTATTTCATTATTCAAAACCTCAGGAATAGAAGCCTGCACATAATTGTGTAGGTGTTAATTCATTTTCACGCCAGGGTAAGGGGGGGGGAGGGGGTGGCATGGGGGTTGACTGGCAATGGGGACGTAAACAAGGACTGGACTGGGAGGAAAAAAATGTCACAGTGCAGGCAGGAGAAGGGTCTATTGGTGAGCGGTCATGTGGAATGGACATTAATGACCCCCCGACGCGTGAAAGGCCCCACCTGCACGGAGTCTGACCACGCTAACAGTCACTTACCCTGCACTCGAAGAGGGAGCACTTTCCGGAAGGGTCCCGCAGAGCCTGCCTCTCGCCCTCCATGTAGACCTTCTTCCGGAACATGCATATTGCTGAAACACAAACAGACAGACGGTGCACTAAGTGGGCGGTGGTCCGGCAGGCGCCTCGTCGTTGGGAGCGCCACGCGCCCCCCCCCCCCCAACCAAGGCCCCACCGCGTCGAGCATCCCTTAGCTGGGAGGCTGACCAAGGCATCCGTCCACCTGGCTTGCCTCCCGGTGACTCATTACCGGATCGCGGTAAAAGATGAATCTGTGCCTGACAGGTGCGATCGATATGCAAAGGTGGGAAGAGCGCGGCCCGGTGAGGGTATGTTATGCAAGCATGCGGGGGGGGGGCACTCAAATCGAAGGGGTCGAAATGCCACGGCGAAAATAAGCAGCACCAGATCGGTCTCTGGCTGCCGGAAACGGTCTGCCAGGATGAGACGGGCGAGCAGATAAGAGGGCAGCCGTGCAACAGAAAGGCCTAGAAGAGAGCAGGACCCCGCTAATTAGCTGCATGTTTGCTGACCTTTGTATGTGGGTGGGGGGTAGAGGGAGGGGGGATTATCAGCATGAGTTTGGGGAAACAGAACGGCCGACCGGAGCCTCTGACCCGGCTCCCGAGTCCCATGTGAGCTCCATCGCCCACGGCCCACCCCTGCTCCTCTCACAAAGCCACTGTCTGCCTTCTTACCTAAGCTAATTCCGTAATTATTTCCACATTAACGCAGTTGCAGTAAAGACGGGCCTTCCTGCCGACAGTAAACATACAGCCAACGCATTTTAGAAACTGACATACAAACAGAAACAGTCAGAGGCCAAGCCTGAATGAGGGAATTATGCGAATAAAGGGTAGAATAAACAATTCTGCTTGGCAACATGAATCCCAGGATGAGACACGGCCAGGAAACAGCAGCTACGCTGTCCATGCGGGCTACTGCCACGCTGATGCCACGAAAACTGCACATTTGCATGTGGCCCCTGAGGTTTGGGGCCACAAACAGTCACTACACTAAATATCAAATAAATGTTTTCCTTAGTTAGGAGATACTGAAGCATCGTGTTCCTCTAGCCAGCTACCTTGCTATGAACTTCTGCCTCTGCCTGCCACCTACGTATTTAGTTTTGAAATTCACTGCAGAAATAGCAGAGCCACCCCTACACACAAGTACCAAATTTGGGGATTCCAGGACACAGCGCTGGCTGACACAGAGCCTAATGTTCCTGTTGTTAGCCAGCCAAAAATGAAATTTTCCTCTTACTGCTAACCATATTTTAACCTTATTTTCAACCGAGGATTGACC
>JAODKN010000001.1:4809675-4822857 GCA_026774425.1 Petrocephalus zakoni | reverse complement strand
ACTGAGGCAGTCATTCTCTTTTTGTCATGCAATAGTAGGATGCACAAAAGGAAAAGGTGGGGCAAGAGAGGCTCCTTTTATTTGCATAGTGTAGATAAAATTAAAAAAGTAAATAAAATGTAGACATACAGGAAGTTATATATAATTGGATCTATATATAATTATATAATTATATGGCTGTGATAAATTCAAGGGGAGTTTTACTTCCCCATCCTAAACCCCCCCCCCCTTCTTTTAAAAAGCCTGATACGCCCCTGCTGGGCACTCAGTAGGTAGCACTATGACCTCATGCTTCTGAGGTTGGGGGATCAATGCCCCCCCAGGCAGTGTGTGTGGACTGTGTGCGGAGGGCATATTCTCTCCAGGTTTGTGTGGGCTTTATCTGGCTTCCTCCAAAAATAGTCACCATGCCTTGCGCCCTGTGTTTCCTGGGACAAGCTGCAGGCTCTCTGTGACCCTGCATCACAAAGCGATTACAGCAACTAGATATATAAATGTTCTCACAAAAAAAATGGGCTACTATTCTCTGGTTTAAAATGAATAAATATCTGCAATAAACGACATGGATATCGATGCATTGTTCTATAATTCCCAATGACGAGGCTGTGTGGAAGCACAGCTGATGATACCCCAGAAAGCTGAACAACCTGCATACAAACACATCTGTGTTGTCATGAAGATACAGCATTTAGGACCAAATCAAAAAAAGACAAAACAAAGACAGCATTACTGTCATCACAAATTACCCACAACACACAAGCATTTACCGACAGTATGGAACAATTCTACCACTTAGTTTGAATGAAGAATCACCGGTTATGATTAGATGAATAAGCATGGGCAGAATCCTCCACTTTACCCTGAGCTCAGGTGAACTGTGGTCAGTGAGGCTCGTACCTTGAAGAATCCATGCGCGCTGTTTCTTTGTCCGAGCCAGATTGACGTGTCCTCAGGTAGGTCCATGAATGGCGGCTCCACCACCTTCTCATAGATTCTAGAACAGCAATGACATAAAATGATTCACCAGCGCTACATTCCACACGATCTGCCCCTTCTATCGATCTGTTGGGGGGCCACGCTCCTTTCAGGGTCGATTCTTGGACTTTTTTAAGGTGGGGCGCATAAGAGAAGCCATAACTCACGGAGTAGTGCCAACCTTATCATTGGCCATGTGCTGAATCAGTGAGTGACAGGGAGGGGATACATACACTAGGGCCCAATCAGCTTTCTGCTGGGGCTGGTGGCCCCGCCCATGTATGCACCCCCTTTTTGCAGGAAGCCTACCTGTTGCAGTCGACATGCAGCAGTACGTGGGATGCACTCAAGGCCACGGAGACCTTGTGCCACCGGCCGTCTGCCAGCGTGTAGGGGAAGATGTCGGTGTGAGGCTGCTGGCTCTCCGTTCTGTAGCGGAGGCGGATCTCATTGCGATGCCCACTGCTCTCCAGCTCCAGGAACCTGGGTAGGAGAGACGGAGGCCTTTTGTTTGGCTCAAACTCGGCTAGAGAAGGGAAGCGGGCTGCTGAGTCCAGAACACAACAGACAGACCTAATCTGTAACAAATATACGTGTCTTATAAAGCTAATCCTGGAAATACGGACTTCAGCTTTCACCAATTACTGTTTCTTCTTCCACTATGGACTTTGAGAAACAAAAAAGAAAAGATTTTAATGCCGCTGGGAATATAAAACTCAAGTCAGCACACTGCCGCACGGAGAAATATCTCACAATGTATCTGGGAGGCTCAGTAGGAGACGGCACGACCATAAAGAAACACTTTATTATAACTGCGGCAAAAAATTGTTCCAGAAAAGAAAAAAAATACCCACTGCAGATCTAAAGCTGCAGTTTCATCGGTTGGCTGAGGGAAAGGACTTTTTTTTGCGGAGAGGAATGCAAATCCTGGCTTGGAAAAGCTCACACAAGTAAAATCGTTGCCCCACTCTCGATTACGTGTGGCTCAACGTCATGGGAGAGCAACTGTTATGCTGATCAGGCAAAGCGAAGAGGGTTCGACATCACTAAACATCAGACTGACAAACTGCAGGTCTAATCAGTCAGCTTACTGTTCTAGGCACTGATGGATATCCTTAGCAAGACTCACCAAAGCTCAGGGTGATAATGGTCACCCTCGGCAGTAGACCAGTACAGTACTCACTAGAGCTCAGGGGGATAATGGTCACCCTCAGCAGCAGACTAGTTTGGTACTCACTAGAGCTCAGGGTGATAAAGGTCGCCCTCGGCAGCAGACTAGTTCAGTGTTCACTAATGCTCAGGGTGATAATGGTCACCATCGGCAGCAGACTAGTTTGGTACTCACTAGAGCTCAGGGTGATAATGGTCACCCTCAGCAGCAGACTAGTTCAGTACGCACTAGTGATCAGGGTGATAATGGTCACCTTAGGCAGCAGACTAGTTCAGTACTCACTAGAGCTCAGGGTGATAATGGTCACCCTCAGCAGCAGATTAGTTCAGTACTCACTAGAGCTCAGGGTGATAATGGTCACCCTCAGCAGCAGACCAGTTCAATACTCCGTTGTATCATGCATGCATTCTAGGGTACCTCATGCCAAAAACAGCCACCTGCCCAGAAGGCTCACTAGAGAAAGTGAAACAGAACACCTGCCCCAGGTCCATGATTGATGATGAAGGGCCTACTTCAGTCTTAGAACTACATTAGCTTTACTAGGTTTTGCTTTGTATCTTGACCCGACGCACAGACATCTTGATTGAGGAGTATGCATTTTTGATCACAATACTTGATGATGTCTCTCTCCAAGACATCCGTGCCAAAAATCACTTGATCGGCTGCGATCTGTCAAGTTGAGCAGACTTCAGTGAAACTCCCGCCAAATACATCCCAATGATCAATCACCTCTCAAAGTCACTGAAAGCCAATCAAATGGGTAACTGAGCCCTCAAAATCAGATTAATATTTATAAATTAAAGAGATTGCAGCTATAACATCTGCTTTCAGTACACTTTGTATCCCTAATTAACTCGAGCATGACTTTGCCTTCACGATCACCTGTAGCTTTCATGTAAAGCTGTGCACGCTCAAAGCAGAGCTCACACAGAAACAGCCATCCCGGCTGACCTTGTCCGTTCCTCTCCTGATTTTGTACACTTCAATCACGTCTCCCTTCCTCAGATGCCTTTGCTCAAGGCTAAAGAGATTTAGCACTTGCGTTACACCACAGCTCTCTAAGAAGAAGCATGTCGCCCCTTCCATGACCCTAAAACCCATGTACGGATACCTGACCGATTTCATAGCACACACCTGGAACAAAGCTTGAATAAAAGCTCAGGTAGTCAATAAGGGCAGGGATTATTAATTCAACAACCTATAACTCAGGACTTTGTTTTCACCACACTAGCTGTGTTGAGGGTACAGAATTTAAAACAGCCTAAAATATAGACGTGACTTTGTATGGGTAAAGCAAAGCTTTTCTGAAACCAGAGCAGCAAACTGCAGACAGGACCTGATAGGCTGCACCTCTCACAGAGAGGGAACGATGACCTGAAGGTGCAAAGCAAATTACACAGCAAATGACACAACCGGTGTCCTTGGGGACCCCCTAATCGATACAGCACCTGTCCTGCAAATGCCAGCAGGCTCTGCTGCTTGGCGCCTTACAGCCAGTTCATCCTTAAGGCCATTCGATTCTGCTTTCAGCGCACGGATCAGACTTAAATAAGACCACAGCAGCCTGGGTTTCTGGGCTGACGGCTGCCTTCCATATCCTCGGGAAAAGCCCGCAGGACGATTTTCGGTGCATTTGATTTACTCCAGCATTCCTGCAGAAGGATGAACTGTAAAGTCCAATAGCATGGTCTCCGTCTGCCCTGGACCTCAGGCCGTGCGGGCCTCCCATGTGCAGTGCAAACCGCCAAATCCCTCTCTTCAACAGGGGATTTCGGCAGACTGAAAGGCAGCGTCTACAAGCTGTAGTTCATCACTCATTTTGGCCATCATCTAGTTACTATATAGGCACCATTACGGGACGTCACCCTGCTAACCACCTCCCTCTACATGCATATCAGAGGTTATAGCTGGCTAACATAAGATGGAACTGAAATTTAAATACAGAATTTATTTTTAGTCGTTCTTCGGTACATCATACAGAAATGGACCAGAGAGGTGCTCTCGGAGCCTGTCTACCTTTGCTCCGCATGGTGGACAGACAGGATGACTCCCGAGTTGAGCGGCTCCTGCTTCACAGTGGCCAGGATAGTGAATTCCTTCCTGTTCCGCAGTTTTTTCAGGATCTCCTCGGCGACGTCCTCGGAGGCCTTCAGCTCCCTCGCTGTATCTGTGCGGACGGACGGCAGTCACATGTCAGCAGAGGAGGAAACCCTGGAACTTCTGCTCGCCAGTTATCGTAGCCGAGGAGAAAATCTCGCTTACATGGACGCCGTGTTCCTTAAACAAGGGTGTTCGCTAGAATACAATTTCACTCAAAATTATGCCCATCCATTTTCATGACTATGTGTCCCAGTGGTTCTCTATTGGATTAGCCGCAGGACTCACTTTCCCTTAGTCATTAAGTCAATTTAGAAAAATTTTGAACCAGATTTATTTCCCAAAAAATAGTTCAGTAACAGTCAATAGAACATAGTGCAGTAACAGCAGCACAATGCCGTCATGCACTGCCAAAAATAAACAATAAAGTCCAACATACCTAACCGAATGCTCTTGAAGACCCACCCAAACAGAGAGAAGACACACAAACAGACCACACACACAGCGCCAGAGAGGTGCGGGCAGAATGCTGCCTACTGAGCCACAGCGTGACTGAGAGGAAGGCTTAGGCAAATGAAAGCCCAAAGATGAAAAATGACAATGCACCAAGAAACTGAGTGAAAAGCAATAAAGCGGAAGAAAATAGCGTTAGGAAACACTTTCAGTGAAGCATTGCTAATTGATATGTCCACCGGTGCCGCATTTTCACCTCAGAAACTTTAAAGGTACGATATAATTAGGCCGTATTCGCATTCTCCAAACCTTTCTGAACAAACTGATTTATCCTTTTCCAGACGCGCGCCGGACATTTTAACATCTCAGCGCCATCTCATCATACTAATGTCAGACAGCTTTACAAAGAAAGAAAAAATCTTTTTCCCCTTTAAACTTCCTTTATCGCAGGCTGAACTACAAAGAGGGCAATACAAAAACAGAAGAGGAGAAGATTCACTTCAGTTTTAACGTCCATGGAGACTGTTTTGCTGTTTGGAGACGTCCGCTGTGTTCTAATGGACCGATAAATAAATGACAATCTCCCTCCGAGGCGATCACATCACAATTTATCCCCCAGCGATCAGCATCTACGGGGAGCGCTTTGATGCCTTTCCTTCTGACTTTGACCAACGGGGTTTATATATTTATTACTTTATCTTAATCTGCCGCGCCGGGAAGGAAGGTGGTGTGGTTAAAGCCACACAGGTTTGTCCTGGGAATGTTTTTTGAACCTTCTCCGGTTGAGACATGAAAGGCGTCTGCCTTCAGATCCAGCAGAGAGGGGTGCAGGGAGACCTTGGATGACATTCGCACTTTCCCGGTCCTGCCGGTGCCGCCACGCTGCCTTAAAACTAATGCAAGCCACGGTGCTGAGTGCCATCAGCCCGCCTGTGGATTTCTCAACCTATATGACTTAGTGTCATGGATTAAAACAAAAGCCTTCCCTCCATCCACAATGGGCCATTCAACTCATCTGCTAATTTGTGATTTTGGCATTAAATGCATTATTTATGAGCCATTTCCAAGTATGTAACAAATATCTCATTTATAACAGTGCGCTATTTCAATACTCCACTAGTGTGGCAGCGGGCATCTTTCCCAGAGTATAAATTATAAACTAGAGTAATGCTATATATGAAGAATCTTTTATCCAAAATTACTTTGTGTTTGCTCATTTATATAATGGATTACTTTACTAGAACAACTCAGGTTAAGCACCCAAAGTATTAAGTATCTAAAGTATTACAGCAAGGTCTCTCCTGGGAACTGAACCAGAAACCTACCGGCTGTTCAAACGCACTTAACTCTGACACTAACTGCAGCTTCTCCCAGAAGTCTTATTCTTCGATATACCCGCTAATGTGATGGATTTGTAACAGGAAGGTGAGCTGAACAATGATTCTCTCTCGCTCTGATCCATAACTCCTGTGAACAAGCTGTTCTGTACCCACTGGTCATGTGACCTCGGCTTTCCCAGCAGGCCGAGGGGCATGCGACATCGCGGGTAGCACTTAGGATCAGTCTTGAAGACATTAATGCGCTGCTCTCGTGAGGGGAGGTGCACAGCCCCTAGGAACCCCGGGGCATGACAGGCGGGTTCACCAACAGCCCACGGGCACATCAGACCACATGGCTGTCCTTTTTTCTCTGAAAGCACTCTGGGTTTCCCCAGGCAGGGTCTGACAGCTCAGTGTGAAGCGGGGGGGGGGGGGCGCATGACACACCCACCTTCCCCAGCCACCGAACGAGTGCCTGTAGCGCTCGTTAATCCTGTTCCCGATAAGAAGCAAAATCCATGTCTCGCCCAATCAATGTGCGAACCATCGGCTACAAGCCGATTCTTTATTGCCAGATAGCTACATGGGGGCACCGCCCACTCTTCCCATTGGTTAGCCAAAGACCAGGACACAAATTATCCAATCGAGGTTTGGAGTGATCTAATAGACCTGATTTCGGGCAGAACAGTGGTTCTTTATAAATTGATACCCGCAAGGCCCTGGGGGAGGAGAAGCAGAGGTATGAATAAAAATACTGTGGAGCAATGTGGATCTGGATAATCCGGGGCCATCATTATGTTTCCTGGGAAAATGCAGCTTTGATTTGCAGTGGACTGTTTAATCCTGCCTTTTGGGACATGCAATAAATGGTTCAACTTGGGGCAGGAGCATTAAAGCCTAAGTCTCTGCCAACTGAATGTTACCCAATTTTCATCTGACATCAAGTCTCCATCCAGCCATTTGAAAATTAATTACTGATCCATTGACTTCACTTTTTCTGACTACTGTAAAAGATTGCGGGCTTCCCGCAGTGCAGAGGAGCATCAGAAGCTCCACTGGAGGGTCCGCAGTGAGAATAGCCTTGATTTGTTCACTCAAGATCCCTCTGATGTTGTCGATGTGGGTTCTCTACCCGGCCATGTGGAACCCTGGAAAGACTACATCTGAACCAGCATATACATCTGAACCAGCACGGGAAAACTGAGACACGATGATCACAAAAGTCAGACACAAAAACTCCCTGCCTTTTCACGGCTTTCGATGAAGAAAAGGCCCATATATTTGGCATCTGGCCACACTAATGCAGATTCGGTCTGCAGCACACACATCTTAACAATAATGGAGATGGTGTCCGTGGCAGCCGTGCAGCTACAGCAATGCAGATTCTGCCTGCAGAGCACATAGAACTGCGATATTGTAGATACCTGAGCAGGCAGAGAAATGCATAATTTGCATATTCAGAAGGGAAGCCCACAATTCATTTTAAAACTGTGAATTAAAAAAAAAAACAGCACTTTGTCAGTCTGCCTGGGAGAAGAAATGAACGCTAGAGTATGAGCGCGGCATCGCCAATTAGCATTCGCTTTCGGCGTGAGCGAATGACACTGCATTTTTCTCAACGCCCATTTCGGCCTGCCAGCGCAGACGCCACAAAGCATGTCTGTGGGCCAGCTCTGTAGGAGCTCGTCCCGGTCAGTGGGATTACAGTAATGTGAAACTCCGGGCCGGTCAGCAGAATTCCCGAATGAGAGGGGGTAATGTCCGCGCCCGAGGGGATACCGCGTCCTACCAGAAGAGGATGGTATCCCCATCCCATCTGGTCACTCGGTGCCTGATACGCTTCTTGGTGACTGACAGCCTGGCGGCAGACAGAACGTGCCGTTCGGATGATGTGTGGAAAGTCGTTCTGGCAGAGTTACAGAACGTTCCCGACACAACGCGCTATCAGCAGTGGCAAAGGAATCGGATACCGGGCACGACTGAGCGGTGGAGCACCATTTACCAATCTGGACGTCATGCCTAGACTGTCGAATCCCACGCCAGGAGCACGCTTCAGCCTGGCTGATGCCGATGCACAGGGTTCTTCCGGGCCAAACAGTCGGTACTGAGGCAGGGGAGGTAACCGACCTTTCCCGCTGTGCCACTGACCCGAAAATGACCAACGAGCCAAGCGGACAGAATGCAAATGACTTGCCTCAGCCATGTCCTGAGCAAATAATGAGCTCAGATCTGGCTCACCCTGCCCACAACTGACTCACCCGGCCCACGACTCGCTCGCCCTGCCCACGACTGGCTCACCCTGCCCACGACTGGCTCGCCCTCCCCACACTGGCTCGCCATGCCCACGACTGGCTCGCCCTGCCCACGACTGGCTCGCCCTCCCCACACTGGCTCGCCATGCCCACGACTGGCTCGCCCTCCCCACACTGGCTCGCCCACCCCACGACTGGCTCACCATGCCCACGACTGGCTCGCTCTCCCCACACTGGCTCGCTCTCCCCACACTGGCTCGCCCTCCCCACGACTGGCTCGCCATGCCCACGACTGGCTCGCCATGCCCACGACTGGTTCACCATGCCCACGACTGGCTCGCCCTCCCCACACTGGCTCGCCATGCCCACGACTGGCTCGCTCTCCCCACACTGGCTCGCCCTCCCCACACTGGCTCACCATGCCCACGACTGGCTCACCCTGCCCACGACTGTTTCACCATGCCCACGACTGGCTCACCCTGCCCACGACTGGCTCACCCTGCCCACGACTGTTTCACCATGCCCACGAGTGGCTCACCCTGCCCACGACTGGCTCACCCTGCCCACGACTGTTTCACCATGCCCACGACTGGCTCACCCTGCCCACGACTGGCTCGCCATGCCCACGAGTGGCTCACCCTGCCCACGACTGGCTCACTTTGCCCACGACTAGGGATGGTTACCGAAACCCAGTACTAACTGGGCCCCGGGGTTAAATTTTTAAAGACCGGAGTATCGATAAGCTTTGAAGTTAGCGGTATTGCTTTCGGTACTGGATAAATGAATATGCGTTTCTACATTAAAGTAATTTTCCCATTTAATCTGACCAGCTCCGTTACTGATTAATACGTTAATCTAGAGCGTTCTCTCGCGCGCGCGGTGCACGGGGAAACACTGGCACGCGCGCCCACACACGCACACAGACGCTGTGCCGCTGCCTTATCTACGTGCGCATGCGCAAAGTTCTGTTCCGCTTATGGTAATTTGTATACTGACATTCGCTGGACCCGGCCTGATTGGCGACAGTATGCGCACAAATGTAAACTTTAAATTAAATTTTAATACATTGTAAGACATATAAGCGTATACGTTCACAATCACATGATACTTAACTTAATATCCGTTAGTAGAAAAATATATGACAAGTTAAAATATAGGACAAGTACAGCGCTTGCCTGCCAGCTTTTTATTGAATGTGATATTGTAAAACACTTAAATGCACACGACCTCGTTGTGGACTGAGAAGTCGTTAGAATTAAAACTAACAAAAACGATTGTTTATGTTTTAATTTTATTATAATGATTTTAGTAGTATTGTGAGAGGTGTACTTGTCAGCTAACTGTGTCGACAGTGTAGATATCTTAGGGCAGATATCTTAACATATTGCTATACAATGGTGCGTTTCCCAAACGCATAGTAACTACGTTAGCAATTGTTGGAGATAACCTTCTCCGCCGGGTCCGTGGATGAGCAGAGACTCACACAACTTACATAGTTAGAACCATGCAACTGAATGAGTCCAAGGATGTTAGTTGCTAACGGGAGATTTTGGGAAACGCACCCCAGATCTACGGTACCGTAAAACATGCGCATGCGCACGCAGATCGGGAGGGACGGCAGATGTGGCCGCCGCAGCTAGTGATGATAGCGGAGGAGTAAGAGATCAAAAGTGTGGCTGCACTTCACTAGAATCAATGTGGACAGTGCTCGTTACCAAAAGAGCAACAGGTGTTTCGCATGTAAAGGTATTAAAGGTTTTGCATTAAAATCATTTATTATGTTTGTCTTACATTTCCATCATCAGAACATTTGTAGTTGTTTAAAACATCGCTGTATTTTTTGTGAAATTTAATTTTGCATTTCACGTTCAATGTGAATTTAAATAATGATGCAGAATTGTTGAATAATTATGATTTGTTAAGTAAATCTGTTAATTATGTTGTTAATTTGATTTCTTCTTCAAAAAGCACCGCTAGGAATACCGATAAAGTACTGGACCGATAAGCAGTGCCGTTAATATCTTAACGATACCCATCCCTACCCACGACTGGCTTACCATGCCCACGACTGGCTCACCCCTCCCCCAGCGGTGCGGATGCCTTCTCACGCTGAGGCTAGCCTGCATGCCTTTGAGAAAAGCATCCCGGGCGTCTATTAAAAGGATATCTAGGGACATTCTTATCCCATTCACATTAAAAGAGAAAGAAAACACTATTTATAAAAAGAGTAGAAGATAATCGCCCTTGAGGGGGGACTTGGGAGCAAGCCATGGGAACCTGCACCACCTGCCCCAATTAGACACGCGTGATCCCGCTGGGAGCCGGGCAGTTTTACGGTCTGCTCTCGGAGCGCCCGCTCGCACCCTGACAGACACCCTTTCCTGCGGGCTATCGGTGGCTCTAGGGTCAGGCGGTTCAGAGCCGAGCTCTGACTTTGTGTGCATCTCCCAAATGGCTAGCCCTGTGGGAATGGCCTGGAGCCCATTCAGCTTTACCGCGTACGGCCGCAGGAGTACCAGGTCCCCACTGTTATTACACTCGTACATCTCAGCTTGTGTCAACCCCCGCCTCCCCAGGGGAACCCCCAACAGCTGGGGCAGCTATCGACCAAGACAGGCGCAGACTGGCCGAAAGGGAATTAATGCCCACTGAGGGTACGCATTTTAGGCTGGGCGAATCTCCAAACAGCTCCATGGGTCCAAATTGGTCCAGAACATCTGGAGGTGGGACTCCTACAAACTCAGCAGCCAAAGACACGGAGACGCATCTCAAGCAACAGTTTTAATGTCCTGCTGGCTCTACTGCAAGAGACTACAAAGCCTAGACACGATATATCACAAAAAAGCAGGCTATGATATTTTGTGTAAACCAGGGACTGTATTCATCTATAATCATTTTCTAAGTCTATATTCGGATTTAAAAAATATAAAGAAAGGAGAACAGCAGAGAATAAAACTGCAGCTACGGGCTAATGCACTTTAATCTGCAGCCTAAATCACCCTGGGAAACTTTTATCCAGCCTTGGAAAGTGCAGCAGGGAGGGGAGACAAAGGAGCCGTCCGGGTGGCGGTCTGTCACTTCGGGCGGCAGACGGAGCCCCGGCCCAGCGCCACCCAGACAAAGCGCGCTAACGCATGCAAACACTTCTGCGCATTTATATGCAGCGGATGTCGCGGTTTTGCGAGCGGCCGGGGCCTCCGTGCGGCTCTTTGTGTGCGTGTCTGTCTCTTTGTGGGAACCCGCACTCTCCTTTGTGCCCGCAGAACCGGACGCAACAGGCTCATTCCGAGAAGCGCAATTATACGGCGGGGTCCGACCGGGCGAATGCGCTCCGGCTCGGATACGACAACTGCCCGCTTGGGGGGGGGCGAAAAGCCGGCGGGGAGAAGCTGTCATTCTGTCCCTCAAAGGGATGATAATTGCCAGCAGAAGACTTCCGACAGGTGGCTTAACGCACCGATGCTGACGTGCGCCCCCTACTGACCGGCCAACTTTTGGTCTGGAATCACCCCTGGAAAGCAGATGCCACGCTAGTCTGGCATATAAAACTGTGAAAGATGTCAGTTTAACAGGAGAGGTTTTTTTGAATGTGTGGTTATCAGAGGTTTTATGCGCTGGGATTAAAAGATTGTGATATGGGTTTAAAAACAATAATAATCTGTAGCGATATGCTTAGTAAAACCAAAACTTCAAACAGACCCAACACTTATGCTTATGTAGAATGCCCTGGCTACGGCTTGTAGCCTCTCAGTTTAAGCAATGTATTTTTCAGGGTACTGTGACCGATGCTTTTCGCTGACGTCCACAAAATTCTGCTGCAATTAACATTTTATGGCAAGTCATTTAAATTGCAGTTCCTCTTCACGCAAAACAAGCTGAAAGCTATAAATTAGTTCTTGGTTGCAGTGACATATGCGGTTTAATCTGGCTTTTCCTCTCCAGATTATCTTTGGAAACGTTTCATTTTGCACATACGGTACAGGAGGTCCGGTCCAGCAGGTGCACCAAGCATTGCGAAGCATTTGAACTGGAAAAGCACCCAGGAAAATGAGTGTAAGTGAAATAGGAACCCGAAGCTTACAAACGGAACACGGACACGCGTAAAAAGAGTGGCACAACGGTGTCTCTTACCCTGGAAGATAAAAGCTCTGCTCTCATTGTGGAAGCCTTGGACTTGGGAAAGTCCCGCAAAAGAATCTCCGAGCTTCAGTTCATTGAAAAGGTTGATGCGCAGGGCAGGGTCGACCCCGAAACCTAAAACTTCAGGTGCACAAACAGAAAACAAGTGGAATAAGGTTTTGGCTTAAACCGAAGCACTGCTGCCAACCGGCAATCCCTAAGCAAAGTGGCCACATATTCATAATACATGAAATTGCATAGCATTTAGTAGGCAATTGATACCTCTGGGGCCGAAATGCCACGCAGGATAAAAGTGTATAGTCTTTGCGTACGGAATCGACCAGTTATTGTGCATTTGCTGTAGCCAAATCCTGCAGTGGAACAGCACAGTTTAATGACACCAAATGGTCCTTAAAGTCTTACCTGAAAAAATGCAGAATATACAGAGCACAAAGGAAAGTTGTAATAATTCCATTATGAAAGGCAAAGCCGTTTAGTCCATGTTTCTTCTCCACTTTCAAAATACTGATTGCGCTATGAAATGAATGAGGGAGGATGCGAGGAGCGCAGCGTCACACATCCCCCGAATACCGCACTACGCATCGAGCGAACTTCAAACGGCAGACCGGCGGCGGATTATCCCGGTCTCCGGCATCCGCAGGAGGATAAAACGCGCCTCCTCTCTGACCGTCCGGAGAGAGAGAGGAGGGGAGAGGGGGGAGAGGGGGGAGGGTGAGTGAGAGAGAGACAGAGAGAGAGGGAGAGATATAGAGAGAGAGGGGGGGTGAGGTGACGC
>JAODKN010000001.1:4766529-4779001 GCA_026774425.1 Petrocephalus zakoni | reverse complement strand
TAATCTTAGCATTACCTCCCTTGACTTAAACTCCACACATCTGGAGATGTAACCCAACATCCTATTGGCCTTTTTAAATGATTCCCCACACTGGCGAGAGTGGGACATGGAAGCATCAACATACACACCAAGGTCTTTCTCATAATCAGCTACCTTTGTTTCAGTTGGACCCATAAAATATTTGTACTTCATATTCCTGCTCCCTACATGGATTACCTTACATTTGTCCTTATCTTACATGTTAAATTTCATCTGCCAGGTATCCGCCCAGTCACTTAATAAATCAAGACCCCGCTGTAGCTGCTGAGCCACTGGTTCAGTATCTGCTACACCACCCACCTTGGTGTCATCTGCAAATTTAAGCAGTTTACTGCATATATCGGTATCTATATCATTTATGTAAATTAGGAACAATAGTGGACCTAAAATTGAATCCTGTGGTACCCCACTATGAACGCAGGCCCATTGTGACATTATGCCTCTAATAATTCCTGTCTTCTACCCCTCCTAAATCCATGTTGGCTATCACTCAGAACATTATCAGAATCCAGGTAATCTACCATTTTTGCTTGGATTATGGCTTCAATTACTTCTCCAGTTATGCAAGTTAGACTGATTGGCCTATAGTTTTACAGATTACTTCTATCCCCTTTTTTGAATATGGGCATTATATTAGCATGCTTCCAATCATAAGGTACCACACCTTTCTGAAACAGTAAGGTTAAAGGTCAGCAAATAATATCCCTCATCTCTTTTAACACTATAGGTAAGATGCCAGGAACAGGACATTTTGTGGTGAAAAGGTTTTATAGGATTCTGCAGGATTTACAAGGGCGTGTGCTACATTATGTCCCTGGTCAAAAAAGTGTGATCATTTTTTTGACAACAGGGGCATTATGTTGTAAAGTCGTTGGCCAGTTGTCCCTTTCGAAGGGCAGAGACTTGCGATTTCTGTAACTATAAAAATCTCGGTACTTCGCAGAGATCCTACGGCTGCATTCCCTGCTAATTATCCGTATCCGACATCCGACAGCCGCTCACGTGGAGACATGACATTCCGGAACGGTCTCCTGCTGCGCCAAAACTGTTCCGGTTGGTTGACCCCCCCGTATCAATAATGGAGACTCTTGAAGTACAACATCAGGGGTGAACAGGAAACAACCATGTCCTGCTGGGGGGAGGGGCGGGTAAGGGGGTACTGATATTGAGGAATGGGCATGGCAGTCACTCCAGAAGGTCTGGCCTATTGTTTATGCCACAGAGAGGCTAAGGGTGCCCCCCGCCTCCCGGAGTTGGCAGACGAAACGCTCTCCCTGGAGTGAGCCTGCCGCTTTGCAACGCTCTCCTCTTGTCGTGTTCCTACGTACGGTTAGCGCATTGTACTTCCTGCCAATGCCCTGCTGCGCGGGATAGCGGGCGGCTTTGTCTGGCGAGCGGGGGGGGGGACATCTGTTCTCCTGGGAGAGCCTGCTGTGTGCCGTGATAAGGCACCATTGAACCCTAAACAAGCATGCCGAACAAGGACTGGTCCGCACAAGGCTGACCTGCCCTTCGGCTCCGTCGCCTGCATGGTCTCTCACACGCCATTCACTCAGAAATTTGTACATTATTGATATTTCAACAAGCATCTGGAATTTCGGAATTTACATTAATTGTTCCTTAACCTTCATGGATATAATGGTTATATTGACCTACAGGTGGCAATAGGCAAAATAATGCTACAAAGCTAATTTGAAGGTCTGAGAAACAGGATTTATTAATTGAAAGTCGAAAATAAAATTTTATTTTAAGTGTAGTTGTTATTAATTAGTAATTTTTCATGCATTTGGCTCCATCATCGGCAGGCATGAATTAACTATGCAACTGAAATGATGATTAAATAATTCAGCACTGATCATTAATTGACAAAATGTCTGTTATGGCCGGATTCTTTGATCTGGGGTTTGGATTGTCCTTCTGATGCACTGGTTTATCTCTGGAACTGAACACGGTAAGATGATAATTCTGTTATGACAGATCGAGTAGAGACAGATGCTTCGCAAGAGAAGGAGTCTGTGAATGTAAATGCCTTTGATGTACTTTTTTAATGGCTAGAGAATAGGGTGCCCCCCATTATAGTGCAACAATGGCACAAAATGACCCACCCCTTGGCACACCAGCTGAAAGGCTCCCGCTTTAGACCACAGCTTTAAAAAAGGTACCAAAGTCCCTGCTTACTCACTCGTATTCCAGTTCCTGCACTTAATATTTTGAATAGCCGCCCGCAGCCCATGAATTAAGGGACAATCGGCCAGTCTCTGCCGAACAGGCATTTTGTGAGACGACCCCAGTGAAGTGCAGAAGTCCCGGAGTGCCGATTGTCATTGTGTCCCTATAGAGTCCTAATGAGGTTCGAGGATGAGAATCAATGCTTGAGGCCTATTCACGCTTTGTCCCAGAGATGGGCCCCTGTTCACATTCAGCGTCACACAAAGACCCACGGGGCATTGTTTCGGGGGCGGGGGGGGGCTCCGAAAGACTTATATTACCATGACAGTTAGCGACGTGTAGGGCCTTGCGACAGGGAGGAAAACGCCGCACTGAATACATCGGCATCTAGGCCCATGAATACATGAAGTGCCCCGTCCCAGGGTCAGGTTTCGCTTTCCTTTAATTACCAAAGAGGGCTTAACTGAAGGAGTCAATAGGATCACATTTTAACTATGAGCATAGCTGGGTAGCACAGCACTCCACATGTAAAATGTCAACAGGACACTGGGTACAGCTCCTGTGCCTAAATATTGTGGAAGCGTAGAAATATGTTAACTCTGTCTCAGTAGGAGCATAGACAACATATAAAGTCAAGCTGATCAACTTGAAATTATTGTGCTAACTACAGTCGGTCAAATTTACAATTACAGATTCAGTCTTAAAATGATGCCACTTCTTACAAACCATTTTTAACGATTGCACACTGTTATAACGTATAACGCAATTATTATTACTCTGATCCAATATATCTAAACTAGTTAAAGCTGCCACCTGCTGGCTGCAATTTGGTATGACAACCTCAACAGGTTCACTGTTACTTACAAGTGATTGTGTTAATTAATTATTAGTTCACCAACAGTTAAATAAATCTGAAGACTATTACTTTAGCTGCTATTTAAAATGAATTTAATCTTGAAAAATAAATGAGACAGCAGACCACTACAGTAGACCAGTTATCCAATAAAACTTCTCTTATTTTACATAGTTTTCACATACTACTGACAGAACATTTTAAATACAACATATCAATAATAATAACTATTTACAAGTCATATATAGTTAAAATATGTACAGAGTGCATTTCATATCTTTTCTGAGTCTTGGTGCTCAGCTACAAGTGGCCACAAGGTGGCGTTATAAAGGAAAAATGCCAAGATGCTTTGCCCCTGTCTTGGACCCCTTCAGGGGACCTTGGCTTTAAGCGAGGGAAGTTTTCATCCATCGCCTTCCATCCCGCACCAGATCTCCTTGGTTAATGTCCAAGTTGTACTGTTGCAAGTAAATCCAACTTGCAGTACAGGATGTTCAGCCAGGTGGGGGCACTGTCGCTCAACACCGGTGGTGTTTCCACTTCCGGGTGGCCAAGATGAGGTGGGCATCTTTCTTGTGCCAGGGGAAGAGGCTATTGAGGGTCACCGTGCCGTCGGACCGCACCGCGCCAGTCAGCAGGTATAGCTGGGAGTGGCCGGGCCTGAGCAGTGTTTGGGCGCAGCCAAGGTTGATGAGTAGCCACTGATGCAGCATACTCTGGGTGTCGTAAGGCAGGAGGGGACCCTGGCGCACAAACTCCACCCGACCCTCCACTGTGAACTCTGCCTCCCCCGACGGCAGGCGCTGGCGGGCCAGCTTGGCCTTGACAGCTGCAGGGGGGTGGAGATGGAGGGGAATTGAGACAGAAGTTTCCTGGGGAGCAGGATGGTGAAACTTGCAGTGGGGGGATGGTGCTGGCAGTTGCTAAGTTGGTACCCCACCAGTAGAGGGCGCCCTAGACAGCCACCTATCTCCTATAATGGCCTGACTGGCACTGCCTACATTTACATTTACATTTATAGCATTTGGCAGACACCCTTAGCCAGAGCAACTTACATAAGTGCTTAAAAACCCCATTAGTGAATACGGAATACATCTGCCTAGATGCACACACAGCGATAACATGTACCTTAGGAAGTGGTGGGGGGCACCTACCAAAGTCATTGTGGCAGAGGGCATCAAGGACCATCCTGAGAGAAGGAAACTCTGCCACCATGGGGCAGTCCTGACAGGCAGGCTGGGGCAAACCTGGGAGGGAGCAGAACCAGGTGAGCGGCACAGATACACAGTAAAAGCTAAGCAACACACACCTAAAGACACGCGTGCTGAGTGTGCGTCTGAAGTAGGGCTGACCTTTCGAGAAGAGGCTGGCGTGTTTCAGAATGGGCGACAGACACATGTCTTCCTGGGCCGGGAAGCGGTCACAGTCCAGCTCACTGGGCCACGCATGCCCCTGGCAGGCCAGCACCGGAGCACAGCTGTCCCTCACAGCCACACAAAGGCTACGGCACGGCTGTATGAAGCTGGGGGAGCAGGCAGAGAGCAGAGCCGTCACATGGGGGAATGATGCTGGGAGTGACAAGCATAAGCATCATGCTAACACTGAAATAGGGAACACTGTGTTACCACGGGGTGAGGAACCCTGGCAGAATGCTGCAGCATCATGCTAACACTGAAATAGGGAACATTGTGTTACCACGGGGTGAGGAACCCTGGCAGAATGCTGCAGCAACATGCTAACACTGATATGGGGAACACTGTGTTACCACGGGGTGAGGAACCCTGGCAGAATGCTGCAGCATCATGCTAACACTGATATAGGGAACACTGTGTTATCACGGGGTGAGGAACCCTGGCAGAATGCTGCAGCAACATGCTAACACTGATGTGGGCAACACAACATGCCAAATCCAGCAGGATGCTGGAACACCATGCTAACAAGGGCATACCAGTGGGAAGCTAAAGCAACATGCTTACAATAGAGAAGGGACAATTTACACAGTTCCTTTCAGTATAATAAATAAATGTATTTTGATTCTGAGGGGACACTTACAACATACTGGAGCAACATGCTAACAAGAGAGGGGACACCAGCAGGGTTCTAGAGCAACATGCTAACAAGAGAGGGGACACCAGCAGGGTGTTAGAGCAACTTGCTAACACGAGAGAGGAGAGACCAGCAGGGTGCATGGAGCAACATGCTAACGAGAGAGGGGACACCAGCAGGGTGCTAGAGCAACATGCTAACGAGAGAGGTGACACCAGCAGGGTGCTAGAGCAACATGCTAACGAGAGAGGGGACACCAGCAGGGTGCTAGAGCAACATGCTAACACGAGAGAGGGGACACCAGCAGGGTGCTAGAGCAACATGCTAACACGAGAGAGGAGATACCAGCAGGGTGCTAGAGCAACATGCTAACACAAGGGTAGGGACACCAACGGGAGGCCAGAGCAGTGAGCCAAGGCGAATACTGGGCAGCAGAGTCACAGAGATTTACAGCACAGGAGTGGCACCTAGCATTATGAGAGCATTATGAGACAGTACTAGATGAAAAGACTCACGTGTCGAGGCAGACAGGAGCGAGGAGGGAGCAGAGGAAGGCCCGGGCCTGGGCGTGGCAGCCCGTCTGGAGCAGAGGCCTCCAGTCCTCTGAGCGAGGCACCACCTCTGCTTCCAGGCTGGTGTGGCCCAGGAAGTTGGGCAGCCGCATTTCCGAGTAGCCCACGTCCTGACAGACGCCCATGTGGCGGGGGATGGGCACGCAGCGGGTGGACTGGCCCAGGTCGAAAGCCCGGCCCCAGGCCAGTGCCGGGAGAGAGAGAGCCAGCAGGCAGAGAAGAAGCATGGCTGATCAGACGTGTCACTGTCCCGAGAGGGAATAGCGCGATGACGATGTCGGTCCTGCAGCTGCAGATTCGTTATCTGTTCCCCCCTGGTCACTGGCCCACCTATAAATAGTGGCTGTGCTGCCCAGCCAGGCCACCCCCCACCACCCCACCCCCCCCATCAATGACCAATCAAAGCGTCGGAGACGCTGGGGTCCTCTCTGCCTCCTGCAGACGCAGGAGGAGGAAGAGAGTGCGGACGGAGGGGTGCTAAATATTTTAGTAGCCCCGAGTGGCAGCCCGAATCTTGAAAAATAGGTCAATTCCAGCACTTTCACCCCAGTGTAACCAGAGCTCTGAAAGGGGTTTATATCCACTTCACATCTGGGTTCATGTTGACTGAGAGGTTGTAGTTTAGACTTTTGGTATCAGAATTTCAATTACAATTATGTTTTACATCTCGCACACTTGTTCATTCATTCACTCATGAATTCATCTATCCATTCATTCATGCATCCATCCATTCATCTATCCATTCATTCATGCATCCATCCATTCATCTATCCATTCATTCATGCATCCATCCATCGCTTGTCCTGTACAGGGTTGTGAGGGTCTGGAAGCTACAGACACATAGGCAGGGAATAACCTCATCATCACAACAACACCAACCAACCACTGATTTCTAAATAAAAAAACAGTAATGCTTGGAAATGTAGCTACTGTATATAAAAGCGTATATATATATGTATATATATATATATATATATATATACGTATATGTATATATGGCGGATCGATGGCAGCCCTTTCTGTAGAGGGTGCTTTTTGGAGGTGGGGGGGCAGTGATACAGACAGGCAGTCTCCAGGTTGACAGTCTCTTTCATGTTTTGGCCCTTTGCAAATTTGACAGCCTCTACAGAGAAGCCTCCAATTAGAGCCCAGCTCCCATTAGCGAAAAGCCGTCTGCAGCAGGTCTTGGCTCACCTGTCTTTGATGTGGGAGCACAGCTCCCTGCGTCCAGACAGAGGACAGGGCACCAGCCGGCTCTTCTGACCGTCCACAGCACACAGGGTTCTGGAGCAGCCAGCTAGCCACCTAACCCCCTACCTGCACGCATTGAAATGCCTCTTTTTCAGTCGCCCAGAAGCACATCAGTCACTATTCGGAAACAAATGTCAATTTCAAAAACAACCTCCATCCTCACCTAAAGACACAGGAACCTCAGAAACCAGCTACAGTTTAATCTGAAAATTCAGATGACATAAATGCATTTATATGCATTTGTTTGCCAGGGATTCTTACAAATCTTCTTAGATGTTCTAGGTTCCTTAACCATTATTTACAAGATTTCCACACAGGTTATTACTAATTATTCCTTTGCAGGGAAAATCACAGTCTTCGATTTACAAGATAAACTTCAGCACTAAAAGCCACTTAAAGCACACAGATGGTCAGATGAACATTTCATCACACCCGGATGGAAATGCGACCTCCTTTATAACCAGGCCAATTCCATCTGTCTGTTCATACAACCAAAGACGGCTCTGGTCTCCCCGTCTCGCCACGTCCCAGAAGGAATTACAGATTAACGGGGGGGGGGGTCATTTCAGCCAGTCGGCTGCAGCCTCTCTGCAGACATCTTCTCGGAGCACTCTCACAGATCACCGCAGACAGACACGCCTTGTGCCGCAATTAATGCTGCAGTGCAAACTGTTCCCTCCTGAGGTTTTTACTTTCTGGTTAAAAACTGGTGTAATTTACATGGAGCCGATAACATTCGGAATGACTCTACAGTTTAAGCTTGTGGTTGGCTTTATTTGTTGAGGCCTTCGGAGCTGGGGTAAACATTTACATGTAATTATCCAAGGTCACATACATTTCCACAGAAAAGCAGGGTCAGAGGGTCCCTAAAACATTTGGGGGATGAGGGTCCTGCTTAGGGCCTGATGGTGACGTCACCCTGCTGACCCCGCGATTTGAATCAGCGACTTTCCGATGTTTTTTTTTTTATTTCCTTGCAAACACAACATGTTTTTCTGTTTAAAACATCTTGTGTCTTTTATTACTGCTGTGTCTATATATGGGTGTTTTTATATCTATCGTCCTTGTCTATGCATGTTGTATATGATAGGGTTCTCTTACATTCTCTTTTTCCAGGATTTGTCCTCTTTTTTGAGTCGTAAAAATGCCTGAAATGTGCGGGATTCGGCTTTGTTACACTCTGACCTTTGCTTTCTATCGTCAGAAAGCTTTCTGTGCACATATTTGCCATTCTTTCATGGCTCCTATGGCATAATGCTCCTGGTGTCCTGTCTTTTTGCAAAGCAAAACATGGCCACCCTAGTATACGCCACTCTGCGCAGTGACAGCACAGATTCTTATCTATCTTTGAAAGCCTCCCCCTGCCCCCAGGTTTGAACACAGTGGTATTGGCAGTAGCCTCGTTAGCCTGCTCCGTTAGCACTCGGGGCCAGCGGGGTTAGTGGGCAGCCTCCCAGTCTGGATCTGTGTCCTGGCCCTTGGCGTCCCCAGAGTTCCCGTCACCAGCCTGGTGCTTCACGCTGTCTGGGAGACAGAGGATTACCGAGGGGGACTAACCGGGCAATTAGTACTGCAGACCAATTTGTCAGAACAATGGAGCCACACATCTAACAACTACCCCCCCACCACTGCCAGCCCCCCGCCTCTTATTACCTCCAGGAGGGTGTTTTTCTTCCTAATGGCCCCCTACTCACCCCCCATGGAGTTTGTTTGTGTTGGTAATATGGCCCCCCGTTCCTATCACCTAATGACAGGGCAGGAGTGTATCGGGGCACCTGTCCGTTACCGGGGTCTGAGCTCAGCAGAGTACATTCATTGACGGCTTGGTGGCTGAAGATGGTAGGCATGAGAAACAGTTCATTCCGGCAGCTATGAGACTTCTGAACGGACAAAAATGTACTTTAAGGACGAATCACCACGAACACTTCGATACTGGCACTTTATCAGGGCTAGCTATCTAGCCCTCATTGCTGCTAGAATTATAATTGCTGTTATAATTATAATCATAATTATTTTATTGTTTGTTTTATTATTGTACTGTTTTATTCTGTATTATTGTATTGTGTATTGTTTTTTATTGGGCTAACTGGGACCGTGAGTACGTAATTTCATTCCACCTCATGCAAATGTGATGCGAATGACAATAAACCTTCCTTGAATCCTTGAATTTCTGTAGGGACCATAAAATTCACCCCACAAAATATACCTGCACCATATCATTTAATGTACCAGGACGTGTTTACACTGCTGTTCATTTTAACCACTTGACTGCTGCTAATTTTCTAATCTTGTACTTGTACGTTTACAGCACTGCATGTTCTCCCAGTGTCATTATGGGGTGTCCGCTGGGTGACTGGTGTGTGAGTGTGCCCTGCGATGGGCTGGCACCCCATCTTGGGCTGTTTCCTGTCTAGCGCCCGTAGCCCCAGACCTCAGTGATCCTGGAAATAGATTGATGGATGGAGATATATTTATATTCTAGGCAAGGCAAGTTTATTTATATAGCACAATTCAGGTGCAATGCAATTCAAAGCACTTCATAAAGGCAGAAGAATAGATTTAAATAAAAAACATTAAAATCACATTTAAAAAACAAACCTTAAAGCCAAACAAAAAATGGTGAACTGAAAAGAGCTTCCATTATAGTGACAGTGTTTGGCTAAACAGATCTAATTTAATGAAGAGCTGCAGCCAACCAAAATGTTTTAAGCCCTGACTTAAATAAGCTGACAGTTGCGGCAGACCTCAGGTCTTCAGGAAGCTGGTTCCACAGACGGGGAGCACAGAAACTGCTTGGTCCCGATTCTGGGAGCACTGAGCAGGCCTTTCCCAGATGACCTAAGGGGTCTGGATGCTTCATACCATCCTAGTAGATCAGAAATTTATTTAGGGCCGAGACCATTTTGTCTTTGTACACAAGTAGTAACATCCATAAAACCAATCGTGAGTAGCACAGGAAGCCAGTGCAGAGATGTAAGGACGGGTGTGATATGCTCTGCTCTCCTGGTGTTAGTGAGGGCTCACTGGGGCCGAATTCTGGATGTGCTGCAGCTGTCTGATTGATTTTTTTACTGAGACCTGTAAAGACACCGTTACAATAGTCTCACCTGGTAAAAATAAATAGATGAACAAGCTTTTCTGTATCTTTAGAGAGAAATCCTTTCATTCTTGCTTTGTTTTTAAGGTGGTAGTGCGCTGATCCCATCTTATTCTATTCTATTCTATTTATTTGTTTTCATGACCATGCAAAATAAAGAGCAGTGCACCAATATAAAGCCCCACAAATATGGGTTTGATAAGGGCCTCAGAGAGGACGAAAGTGAAGCATGTCCTTTTGAAAGGAGGACTCTGAATGGCCAGTGGAGGGTCCTGCAGTCTCTCTGTATCAGTGACAATCCCCTGCTCTTTTACTTTGCCTCTTACATGGATGCCATTTGTTGTCCGGTAGTCTTTCCCAGGAGACTGTTACTATAGATGTCTAAAAGACAAAAAAAATAAATACTTTGCATACACAATATAATATACTTTCCAACAAGGCTGCCATGTCCACTCATTAATCCTGTATCTAGTGAATTTTCAACTCACGAGTCCTCACAAACATGGATTTTCATGTCCCCTAAGGTGCTTACAAATCCACAAAAAAATCCAAAAGTCCGAAATGGCCAGTATTGTGCTAGCTGGTAACGAGAAGCAATGCTTACAATCAGAACTTTGTGACTGCTGGGCCACTGTCCTATTGTCTTCAGACATCTTGCACTGTGTCTTCTGCTGATTGTTGGACTTTTAATCGTTTTCCTCCTTTTTTGCACATAGTGCTCTGCGAAGTGCGCCCCGTGTTTGTCTTGTAATTTTGGTCCTGTACGTTATGTTTGACACTGGACCCCAAGCACATATGTGCGCATGTATTGGCAAAAAAGCGAGTTCTGATTCTGATTCTGACTGTGGTTTTGCAAGTGAAATGAAGATAGATTTGTCAGGAAAAACTCAACAAAGAGCAGGAAAACCTCTTTAAAGTTATATACCAACCCCCACTGAAAATCTACGTAATTCGCAAGCAGATGGCAAGTTTCTGAAACGGTGTCCTTTGTGTGGTGAAAATCAGCTAAAGCCTGCTTAGGGTGTATGCACACGGGCCTTTTCGGCAGGGCACTCTCTGGCCAGGACTTCTGGGTAGCGAGTAGGGTGGGATCGTGCCCCAGACACCCATGAAAGATGGAGACAGCGCGATGACACCAGAGGGCCACTTCAAAGGCCCCCAGTGGGCTGCTGCTGTTCCTGGGAAGAACACCGCAGGCAGACAAAGGCTGACCCATCCCTCCTCATTAGAGCCCCTCCCCAGGTAGCTTTCCAGGCAGTACACCCCCCCCCCCCCATCATGCCGGGTTCCAGGGAGGACGTCAGACAGACAACTGGTGACGGTTTCTTTGGGTAGACAGTGCTCCCATAGTGGATAAAGACATTTCAAACATACACACGTTTGTATTCATGTCTTTGTAGAGACTCCCCATTTCTATGGAAAAAACCCTAATCCCAATCACAACACCCTTAACCCCTACCCAGCCATAATCTTAACCATACGCAAGCAGAATAAAAGACTTTTGGCATTTTTATTTTTTTGAATATATTCATAGATTTTAATAAAATTAAGTCTGAAGTAGTGAGGACCAAAAAAATGGCCTCACGTTTTTTGAGAATTGCCTAAACTTCTGAGGTCCGTTGTGGAAGGAAAATTGAAAGTAATGGTAGGCCAAGCCTGTATAGACTGAGATAAGTAGCTTATGCTAGGCCTCAGTCACTCCCCCCATATCACACTGGGCCCCCATCCTAGGCCTCAGTCACTCCCCCCGTATCACACTGGGCCCCCATCCTAGGCCTCAGTCACTCCCCCGTATCACACTGGGCCCCCATCCTAGGCCTCAGTCACTACCCTCGCCTCCCTTACAGTGTCCCTGCCTGGAGCCAGACAGAAGTGGCACAAATGCCCACTAATGGAGGATTTGCTAAGTGAAACTAACCAAATGCTACAGTATAATACACCTAGGAATTTGAGGAACTTTCATGGTACTCTGTGGTCTTAAGACCAAAGTCCACACCACTCTTCTCTAATCTACCTAAAACACTCCGTTGAAACCCCAGCCATTATTTCCGTGACATAGTGAGGTGACTTCGCAAAAGAATCCTTATTGGCTTTCTGCAAGGATCTGACTGCAGACATCAAGAGGGCATCGGCATGTGTAGGGCAAGCTGGCCAATTAGAGCACAGCTCTAACAGAGTAACAACAGTGTTTTAGAACACGAAGAATCTGTTGTGGTAGACTGCAAAAATAAAACTATAAACTGTGAAAATGAGCAGAATAGGCCCCCTTTAAACAGGGCTGTTGCATTGGCCCATGAATAACTTGCTTTATGGAAGAAGTGAAGTGATCATTTATAGCAGGGGTAGGGAACCTGATCCATGGAGAGCTGGTGTGGGTGCGGGCTTTTGGAATGACTTTTGAATCAGCCAATAAGACTGGGTCCCCAGGACAGGAGCTGACAACCA
>JAODKN010000001.1:4729062-4740219 GCA_026774425.1 Petrocephalus zakoni | reverse complement strand
CGCCGCCCCCCCCCCCCCCCCACCCCCCCCCCCCCCCCCCCCCCCCCCCCCCCCCCCCACCCCGTGCCCCCAACGGCCGCTCCGGGGCCCCGCGGGGGGGGGCAGAAATGCCTTTTCATCTATGCTCTGGACAGCTGAAGGATATTAGGAGCTTCAAACAGTTGAAGTGCCAGAGGCTGTGGGGTGTTTGTTGGGGAGGGTCATAGGTGCATAATGGTGGTGTAGGATGTCCTGCAGGTTAACTGGAGTTTTTGGGTGGGAGGGTAATAGAGAACAACAGCCTACAGTCACGTCAAAGGTCAGGATAGGGCATTCCCACAGCCACCCGCGTCCCCCGCCAGAGATCCATCCGGCTACATGTCCGCTTTCGCTGAGAGCTGCTATTTCTGAAGACAAGCGGCTTGCAACATGTCAGTTTATCCGGCCTGTAAACTTGCCTATGGGCACAACAACACTGGGGTGTTAGATCACCAAATGGCGGACAACAAGCACGCCGCCGCTGGGACCCTGCGAAGGGCGCGCCGCCGCGCCCCGCCGGGGACTCCCGAGCTCTGGAAGCTCCCGGCGTCTGAGAGGGAGCCCCTGGCCTCCACTGACCAGCTGACGCATAGTCAGCCTACAGCAGGCTCGCATTCCTCGCATTCTGATCCTTGACACTGAGACATGTGACCCTGCCCCCCACTTCCCTACAGAGTCTCGGGAGGCGGAACATGGGCCATGGGGAAACCGCGGGGTCAGAGACGGGGTGGCGGTGGAGGATAGAGGGTGATGGTGACTGCCCGGGACACGAACATGATATTGTATCTGGAAATAATCCTCATTTCCCCCCCCCCCCACCCCGCATACCTCTTCTCCTTTCGCTGTTTGCATTCAAAAACTTCTAAGTCAGGCAGATAAAAGTGAGTGACTTAATATCAGGAGCAAAAGACTGAAATTGGTGTGTGGCTCAGTGACCCAGGCCTCGGTGCCTGTGATTGGAAAGGCATGAGTTCCAATCTGCAGAATGGCCACACGTCTATTGGGCCTTTGAGTGAGTGAAGCCCCCAAGCGCCAGAAATGCTCCAGGGGCACCAGGTAAATGGCTGGACCCTGTGCTAGTACCCCTGGTTTTACACACCGCACTACATACTGTATGTGCATGTGTGTTTCAAAGCAGAGCATGATGGGAAATATGAGAAGTGTTCCGGTGTGCTTCTTTAAACGGCAAATGAAAGCATCAATTCACAGCACTCCCACCTATTTAATCTGGGTTTCAGTATGAATCTATAGGAGCAGCTTTGCATGCTATCCGTACACGAGCTAGCAGACGCTGCACCGCGTGTCCGAACAGCGTTCCCACACTAGCACACCATACATTCTGCCATCATTGGCTTTGGTTTCAGTACCTCAGTTTGTTTTGGCTCCTTTAGTTTTCCTGAACATATTCCCATTATGTATCATGATTCAAGACAATCAACAAGGCTTCCGTTTAACCGAAGGGATGAAATATTTTCTCTCACTAAAACAAAGAAATATGAAATAAATGAAATAATGCTTTGTTGTTCATTTGGAGAAGTATATTGGGACACTTCTTTCTCAGGAGAGAGAGGGCCTTGTTCCAGGGCCCAGTGGATGTCTGACAATTCTGTCAAGCGTGGGACTCAAACTGGTGACCTTCTGACTGCAGGCACAGAGACTGAACCCACTAAGCCTCACACTATGCAAAAGCATCCATTTGAAACAACACCACCTATCTCATAGGGTCACAGGGAAAGCGGCTGTGTTTGTCTTTCTTTTGACAAATACTACATGATGGTCTGAGCACGGCATGTGCAAAGTGGACGTTTCCTTGGGTCGGAGGGCAGTTAAGGTTAATCTGGGGGCCAGTCACCCGCCTAAACAAGCCGTTCATTTGCGCGCACTCACTCATTTCTGGGCCTTGAGTCATGACATTCGGTGGCGAGCGGGACGACCCTGGCCCGCGGGCGTTCAGCCTCGTAAAGTTTCAGGGAAAAAAACCACCCCCTCTCGGGCCTGCCACTCCAACCAAAGCTCAGCAGAAAATGCAGGATTAACCCCCCCCCCTTCTGTTTTTAACACGTGTGAGTAGGAATGGCATCTTCGGCGATTTCGGATGTGTTGCTATCTTCCACATGGATTTGCTGTCTTTTGTCTTCCACGAGGATCCGTGCAAAGCTGCGGCCTCTGCGTTTTTTTCTTTATTTTCTCAAAACAACCAGCTTCATTCCTTTAAAAGTCAGCGCACAGGAATGTGTTATTTTTACTATTTCTATTTTTACCTTGCCTCCACATTTGTGGCTTGGACATTGATTTATGGCAAAGAGGTATTTTTTATTTTCAAAATAATTCCGTGATAACATCAGGGCGAGTGTGTTTTGGGAATTGGGTATGCTGGTAGGGGAACAGAGGATGCCACTTAGCTCACAAACTCACATTAATTAATTTTGGCTAGCAATGTCACAGAAATGGTCATATTTAAACAATAACTAGTAGTTTCCAGTCTGTCAGCATGGGGAATTGGAAAAATAACCTCACACGTTGGGAGACCTTTGCAGCCAGTAAACAGCAAAGCCTCACACGGGCATTTCCTGTTTGGCCTCCCGCACTGTGCACCTGCACAGGCATAATACTGCACAGGTTATGTTAGAGAGTGTGTTAGAGACAGTGGCTGCCAAAGTGACCGTGGACGAGATCCCATGGAATCCAGATGGTTTCCTTGCATGGATCCCACAGTGGTGTCCTGCCACTAATCTGCTGCTCCATTAGACCTTTGCTTGACTAATCTATGTGTTGCTACTTGCTGATTTCTGAATGGTTATGGTTCCATGAACCACTGCCTGGCCTCCATGTACCTGAAAATCATATATATTATATATTAGCTTTCGGTGGCTCCGTACTGATGCCTCACACCTGCTGGTTTTGGGGCTGAATTGCAAACCAGCTCCAAATGTGGAGAGCTTGCACATACACCTTGTGTTCCATGGGTAAGTCTATTGCAGTCAGCAATCAGATTAACTAGCATCCCTAAATTGCCTGCAATGGACCATCATCCCATCCAGGGTGTCCCTGCCTTGTACCGTGCATTATGCTCCAGGGTACTGCAGCCCTCTGCTGAATAAGAGCTCTCCATGATGCATGGCCATTCTGGTTTTTGTGCCATTACACTTGCCACTAACAATATAGCTTGTTCTCTCAGAGGGGCCAGACATCACAGTCTTCAAACCATGAGTAGCATTGTAGACAAACGAGTCAGTCACGAGCTCTGGAAGGGATTCAGGCCGGAGCATGAATATTAGCGCTGATGGAGAGCATTGGACGCATCCAGAGTGTATGTCTGAAGGTTCCGCTGAGCCACGCACCTCGCTAATTTGTTAAATGCGCACAGATCGAAGATTAAACTGCTGTCACGAAGACACGGACGTCTATGTTCATCAGCGAGCTCCTAATCCGGGGGCTCTTTGCTCCTTCGGGAGGAGGAGGAGAGAAACACGAAGAAGACGGATGAGCAGGGCTCAAGCACCCCCCCACCCCCGTCCTTAAACACCCCTCCCCCCCTAAAGTGACCTGAGCTCACGTTAATTAAGATAGATGGACAAAAGGAGAAGATTTCTCCCCCAGAAAGCCGTGGCCATTTACAGTACAGATAACCATTTTAAGCCACATTACAGCACGCTCCTGGCATGCTGGAAGTGTTTCGGGAGGCCCTCGGCTTTGGAGTCCAGGGTGTTAAGTACGGAAAACCAGATCTTCAGAACAAAGGATTTTTCTGCAGGAGCATGGGATGTTGCAAGCAGCCTTGGCTCAGCACAGAAACACCAGGGGCAAATGGCACGATACCTGCAATAACCAGTGCCAGTCTCTTCTCAGAACTCATATGAGGCTGAATGAAGCCGAACACAGATCAAATACCAGGGTGTTTGACCTGCTCCCCAGCCAGCCAGCGCAACAGGAAAAGGGTCTGGATCGGTGTGCGGCAATCGACTGGTGGGGACTCTCGCGGCCTCTCCTAAGGCTTCTGCGAAGGCGCCGGATACCAAGCGAGCCATTGTTTCTCTCATCGCTGCAAAAACGGGATCAGCACATTGAATGGGAGACAGAGTGGAAGGCATGCATTTTTATTGGCTAGGCGTGCCCAGACCAGCAGCGTAAATGAGGCATGGGGCATACTTGGCAAGGAAGAGTGCGCGCAGCGCTCGGTGCGCACTTACACATCATGCACAAAGGCCTGATGCCTTTAGCTATAAATTCCGCTCCCATTCTGGCTAGTAACCCTGTTTATGAAAGTAGGTATAATAATTGCACTGTGGATTCACTAAATGAGCTTCTCATATTATCCTCCGTTGTCCTGGAGAATCCAGCCCGTGTGCATCCATCCACCACGGACGCCTCCAGCAAATCCTTACTCACCCAGTCCCTCACCGTACCACTTATATTTTTTATAGTCTGATTTTATGAAGAATTTTTAGCTCTTTGATCATGTATGGGGGGAGCATCCCAGGAAGCATCCAGCATAAGGCTGCACCAGATTCTAGCCAGGCAAAAATGTATCATCATATACTATGGGCAATGTAAGGAATAGCAATGAACTGATTTGCTGGCATGTACCCTCAGGACTGTGGGAAAAAGGCAACAGGAAATGGGGTGAACGTGCAAACCACACACAGAACACATGTAGGGTTCAAACTCCCAACTCGGCATGCATACCCAGTGGTACTGGGCAGTGCCATGAACAAGCATCATCCCCAATGCCCCCCCCAGGCAAAGTTCACCAACCAATTTCATGCAAATTCTCAATATAGCCATACTGAAAAGAGGTGGATGACCAAGAAGCCTGGAGGAGGATGTGGTGATGATAGAGGTTTGTGACCGTTGCTGGGGGTACCTGAGGTTTGCTACGAAGATGCCGCCCTGGGCAATTGCCCATTTCGCCCTTGCCAGGCTAAGGTACTGGAGGCATCACACAGCTTAGTGGGTAGCATTGATGCTCCACTTCTCTGGGGTTAGATTCCTTTGATTTGAAGCCAGTCCTCGAAGCTTCCATCTTAGCAAGTCCAAGGACTCTCGCTACCTCACAAACCTCAAAGATATGCTCTTGAAGGGAATTAGGTACTCTAAGTCGCCTTTAGTTTGTGAGTGCTTAATTACTCAGGGTGCACCCTAGCCTTACTCCCCAGTTCCTGCTAGATTAAGCAGTTTCTGAAAATGGTTGAGTGGGCTGATTCTTTTCATCTGGAGGTATGTGAGTAGCATGTTAATTCCCCCACTTTTAATGTGACCAGTTTCAGTGAAATCAAGTTGTCTTCTCCAGACACACATACATTTTATACTGTCGATTTTACATTGTTTCTTATCTTGACTCCAGAGGAACCCTTGTGATCCCTAGGTACATTAATTCTTGGGGGTCACCCATGGTTTATTCCGTGGATTCTTATGGCTCCTTCCCACAATTCCATTAACTCATAACTAGAGGCACCATATAAAAGGCACCATACAACTTCCTTGTGTCAGAGGGGAATGCAAACATACTGTGGAGGACGGACCCCCCCCCCCCCGGCTCTATAATACTAACAGACAATGTTCTGCTTGTTTAGAGGGTAGGAGGTGAAAAAAGTGCTCAAAAAATATGTTCCCTAGAGTTGCGAGCACCTGCTAGGCTGACCCGGAAACCCCATCTTCATGTCTCTGGGACAGAGTTCAACGCAAGGTCATTCTTGTAGGAATAGGCCATACATCTGTACTGGAGGAGCTGGAGACACGTGGCCTCCCTCTCATGGGGCATGCTGGAGTGTTTTGGACCGCCGACAGTAAGAGGGGAGTCCATCGAGCAGCCAAGACTGACTCCATCCGGATTTCTGATCCTCTTGCTGTGGTTTTCTTAATCCCACAGAGGTGCAGGAATTTCACATATTTCACAGATATATGTAATTTTCCAGAGGTCTGGCCTTCCTTGAGCATTTCTGCTTCTCCCCGGTCCCCTGGCCTTCGCCTGCGCAGGAAAACTGTGGTATCCACGGCACTCGACTGGCAAACAAAGAGGTTGTTGATGTTTCGCCAGTCTGAAGAAGCCGGTCAGGATGTTTTGGATTGCAAATGAGTGAGGAGCGGCAGCTGTGCCTTGTCATTATTGAGGGACCGGACCGGCCACTAGGATGTACAAATACCAGCAGGCAAGTCACTATGGTACTTGAGGTGTTTGCATGTAAAAAAGGTTCCTTTTCACTACAAAAAAGGCCTCCTTGCAGGTAAATATCTGTGAAAGGCGTAAATGAAACCATTGCATCAATACAAAGGCGCTGTGCCCATGTAGCTGCACTTACATAACCATGAACCATGCCTAACACCGGTTATGTTTAGGTCCACGAGGCTCACATTTTAAAAACAGAATTACCATCTTATGTAAGTCCGGGCATTGTTCATCATCTGTTTGCGTGTTTATGTCTTTGAGGGCACTGACATCTCTGTTACATCTGATTTAAATTATGAATGGCTCCCGCTGTTGTCTTCAAGAGTGATATCATGTTTTCAGTATTTGCATGTTGTTAGGCATTGTGAGACGGTGCCAGCATGTCATTTCCAATTCATGCTAGAGGCCAAATAATTGAAGATGGTTGGCATCAGAGGGTCCAAGGCCCATAGATCTTGCCTGATATTTGGTATAGTCTGCAGAAGGGTTTCCTCTTAGAAACATGAGCGTATAGCTCCGTCACGGTTTAGTGGAAACATTCACAGAAACCAAAACGACACCAAAGAATTGTGGGAAATAAAGTAGAAAGGGCAATATCCATCATGCAGCATGGTGCCTGTGCAATGAGATTGACGGTTGGCAGTGACTGATGTCCAGTTCCTTTCCCTACACTTCCACCGCGCAGACTTGAGTATACTGCCCCATTATTTCCAGCCGCCCTTGACGTCAACATCTGTTTAAGACAGAGGGTTAGTCTTTTTGGAGCCAAACACGGGGACGTCTGTCATCCAAAATTCAACAAGGATGTCCGAGGCAGGATAAATAGCTGACTGTGTGAAAAACCAGGTCGTCACAGCCAACTCAGTGTTTTACAGGATGCCGAGTGGCCAGCAATACCTCATCATTCCATTCGGAATTCACTCCATCTGTCTGACAGTGAAGGAGAAGCATCAGCAACAATAAATTATTTCTAACTTGTGATCTTGGGTAAGTTTTTTTTTCTCTTGCCTGCAAACATATGTGACTTCTCCAGATTACCCTTTTTATAAAGCTTATTTTAGTCAATTTTTCTTTCTCCAAATTCTCTGTGGCTTTTACCCCACAGTTTTGTGCTTTTCATCGAATCATGTGGCCGCCCTTGTCCTGGGGGCTTCCGCAGAAAAGGGTCCTGTGGGCAACAGATGGAGATGACAAGGGACACACAAGTCCTACTAACGAAAGCCATGTGACGAGCAATGGGACAGCTGTGTGACTGTGATGTCAACCGCTGCCTGTCCCCCGCATCTGCCAGAGAAAGACTTGCCATCCCTGGGGGAATCCCAGCTTAGTTCGAGTCCATGACAACAGAAACATCAGCTGTGAAACAGATCTCCATGAGGCCACGAGTCTTAGGTGTGGTGCCATACTTTACAATCGGCATTGCACCATAAAATCCATTGTTCACTCCATTTCTAGCCGTCTCCTCAGGGTTTTAAGGAAGTGAGAAAATCCCAAGTAAAATAAACCATCCCTATTCCAGCACATGCGCTTGCATTACACTCAAAGGTGCACACAGGTATTAGGCAGGGAAATATAGTTTTTATTGCACAGTAAATACCTGTGCCAGTGTGCAAAAAATATGGGCTTGGTTGTGGAGGAGAGCAGCTGTGTGCCAGGTGTGTGTCACTGCTGACAAGCTGTGTCTGGCTGGACGGGTCTTGGAGCTTGCCACTGAGACTGTTTGGACTCTTTCATGCGCCCAAACAATTAATGATCAGCAACAGACCCGTCCATCTAGGTTCAATATAATTTAGTCACATGCAGAAAAATATGTATGGCAACAAGGCATACAGGGTCCATGACAGAGTCTAAGATGCAGTTTGATTGGTCCGACACTTTTCCACTGATGCTGGCTGTTAAATCGGTGGCTGGCATTGGGTTGCCTATGAAAAAGAGGCATGGCCGCCATCTATCTGGCACACGAGTTTGGCAGATGTCGGTGAGAAAGGTCTTTCAATCTGCGGATTCAAGGGATTTTAACGCAGACTTGCCAAAACATGTGCTGCCGAAGGGCTTCGATTTATGGTTTAATGGTCAGGATTAAAAAATAACTCAAGAAGAAGCAGGTGCAGTGTGAAATTAGCTCCTTTGGGAATTGTACAGTTGATGTTAATTATGGAATGCATACTTTCCCTCAGACTTGGTCAGTCTGGCAATCTGGACCTTCCATTTTCTTAATGCATAGCTGCCTACTCTGCAAATGGAAATACATTTAAAGTAAATAGCAAATTCCTTGTATCCCCTTTTTTATAAGTCGCATGACACACTGCGGTTCAGTCTCATCTTTTTTGATCATTTATTAACAATCCAGATTCAGTTACTTTCCCAGGGGTACATAATCTGCGGCCTTTCTAGTGCTGTAAACAGCTCATCAGAATAGAGCTGTTTCATTTCCAGGGATTTCATTGGCTGCCCACATCAGTGCCACCCCTATATAAAGAATTTTGTCCCATTATCAAGGCTTTTTTCTCCAGATATGTAGTCTAGACAGCCATGAGACTTAAGAATTAAGATCTAGTGACTGCTTTACATAGCTGAGGCGTAGCTAAGGATAAGGGGAGAGACACCTGGTTCCGCATGAACGCCAAAATTGATCATTCCTCCAGCGTCCAGAACACAAGGTCAATGGGAAGGTCAACCTCGGGACAAGAGCCCTACTCACTGTGCTGGTTCAGCCGTGTATTGTGCCCCTTTGCTGGATTTAATTGGTGCTCTATTCAGGTTCAATGAGGCACAGTCTTCGCTGAATTACTTCGGTGGTTCTGGGTGCAAAATTGAGAATGTTAGTCTCATCTAATCTCTGACAGACATCCACCTAACTTCCAACTAACTTGTTTGGAAAAGGGTGCAGATTTGAAGTACAAAGTGTGTGCCTTTAACACTCAATCAGGAGAAATGTCCTGCTTTCATGCAGTCTCCAACCTGGAAGTGGAATCTTCTGGACTCTTTTATAGTGAATGTAGTGTTCCTTTGATTTGACGGTCTCTGAAGCTTCTCCATGCCTATAAAATCTACCTCCACGGCGGCCGTTCTAAACAGCTAGTGGTGCCCACAAATTAACATCTTAACAGCCAGCACATTTTCTTCACAAAATCCAGGAAACTGCATCAAGTAACAGGGGCAGTATGTGGCTCAGTGAGTTAGGCCACTGTGCCTGAAAGATTGCTGGCTCAAATCCCAGGGTTAGCAGAGGGATTTCACCGTTTGGTCCTTCAGCAAGGCCCTTAACCCCCAGTTTGTCCTGGGACCGTCTGCTTTCGCAAAAGAGAAATCTATGGAGCTTACTGGATGAAAGCGGCTGCTAAATAAATAAGAAATGTAGATACAAGGCACAAGGTCGCTGCTGCATTCCTGCCAGAATCCAGAAATTGTACCACAGGACACCAGAAGCAGTTAATTATGGACAAATCATTTCTCACATCCCAGCAGCCTTCACTGACCTCCTGCTTCCTCTGACGTCACCATAGAGCCCAAATCCATCATGCCATTTTTGGTTAAGAGGACGTTAGAAATTGTGGGAGATCTGCAGAAATACCAGAGCAGTACCACACCTATGCACTAAGCAGGGTCAGAGGTCAGTTCCTCTCTTTCCTTGGCTAGTCCAGAGAAAAAGCCCCCCTTGGTAATCCGGCCCCGTCTTTGCTGATAGAGCTGAGGACTGGCAGCGGCATTCACCGGCGGCCTGGATATCACTCGGCAGATTAGGCGTCTATCTCTCCTTCATTTTAGGTTTACTGCTGACCTGGAATGCGTGGCATGTCGAGGACCCACGCCCTCTGAGCGCGCTAGCCGCATGCCGGAGCGCGCAGCCGGCTTTGCCGGGCCACGGCGCGGGAGGGGGCGTCCGTGCAGAGCTGCTCTGCTCCCCCCCCACTTTCTGTTCCCACACATCCCTTTCTCGGCCGGAAAAACAAAAGGCTCTGCGGTAAATTCCAGAAGATGGGCCCTGAGGGCTTCCCAAACTCAGACCTGCCCTACTTCCTCTGATAAGCATTGTGTCTGCAGACCTCGCATGCTACAGAAACCAAGAGCCCTGGCGTTTTGCATATTTTCCACCCCCACCGCTCCAATATGGTATAGTTATTGGGGGGGGGGGGGGGGGTGCGGTTCCCGGAGAAAGTACCGCTGTGTTATTTTCCTGACTCTGCTCCCTAAACCCGCCAGTAGGACATGTCAGAATTCCTGTTCGCGGTTTGCATGTTTCATATTCGCATTTTTGATGCACATTCCTCACACGCAAGGCTACTCTTTTACCTGTATGGCAAAGTTTCTTGTATTCTCCACAGATGCCCCAAATAAAAAGAGATTTGTAGTACTTGCACCAGGGCGTGGATTTCTCAATAGTTTAGGGTCGTTCAGTTCGTTTAAGCCTTATTACAAATGATATAAACCCTGGTTCTGTTCACTGCCTCCTAAAACACGCACCCGGACCCTGATGCCTCACTGTGGCTTTTTCCGAAACCCAAAGCCTATTTTCTCTTGCCTTTGTGCTGATGCCAAAATGGCTGACTTTTGTTTTCATCCCTTCTTGCCATCTTGTGAAGCTCCCATACCCAAAAAGGGTCCTCATTCCTTCCGGCGCTATGTCACGTCACTCTGTCTGCAGTCCTCACCAGGAGCTTATGAGGTCACATGCGTGGTGTCACCTGAAACGCTGACTAGGCAACCATGTGTCTGCTGGACATGTAAATGCATCTGGCTCTGCCTGTGCTTTGGCTCTGCCTGTGCTTTGGCTTTCCCTGTGCTTTAGGTCTCCCTGTGCTTTGGCTTTCACTGTGCTTTAGGTCTCCCTGTGCTTTGGCTTTCCCTGTGCTTTGGCTTTCCCTGTGCTTTAGGTCTCCCTGTGCTTTGACTTTCCCTGTGCTTTGGCTTTCCCTGTGCTTTAGGTCTCCCTGTGCTTTGGCTTTCACTGTGCTTTAGGTCTCCCTGTGCTT
>JAODKN010000001.1:4693270-4704784 GCA_026774425.1 Petrocephalus zakoni | reverse complement strand
GCAAGACATGGCATGTACAGCAACACCAGCGGCCATAGTAACCTTGTGTTATGTTTGGTAAGCTAAGCTGAAGTAATGGGTCTTCAGATGAGATTTAAAGACTTCCTGTTGAATGGTGACAAATGATATGTGTTATTGTGAAATAATCATTAATCCACTGTTTCACAGTTTTAAAGATAACTATCTGTAAAGGTTAATTAGCACACAACTCTCATGTGCAGCTAGATAATATCACATATAGAGCATTGACTTCACACATCCAGGCAGGTGCGTTTGTTCCCCCAGTTCGTATGTGCGTATGGGTACCTGCGTGTGTGTGTGTGTTGCTTTGTTCCAAAAGTCTAAATATGATGACAGTATGTGCTCTATGCACCCTGGGATAGACTCCAGGCTCACCGTGATCCTGCCATGTCGTTACCAGAACATCAAGACGCCAAATGATGCAGAAAGGACTGGGGAAAATGAGCTGCGCCATGATACTGATCTGCCAATTAGCGCCTTCTTCTTGCTCCAAAATGTTATCCAGCCTGTACCTTCTCAAGGCGTACCTTTCTGCTGCCATTGGGCTTCTCACAGATACATGTCTGTGTCTCGAAAATCTAATTCATGCCTTATCTGTTAAGCCCCCCCCCCAAACCCATTCAGCTTGTTATCTTATGATTTATTTATGTGGTGGCTACTTGCATTGATCAACTGGTGGTGCGATTATAAGACATGCTAATGTTATCCTATAAGACAGGCTACTGTTATCCTATAAGACAGGCTAATGTTATCCTATAAGACAGGCTAATGTTATCCTATAAGACATGCTAATGTTATCCTATAAGACAGGCTACTGTTATCCTATAAGACATGCTAATGCTAAGGAGCACCGCCTGTGCATGTCCATGCTGTATTTGTGATGGAAAATGATTATTATCCATCCATCCATCTTCCAACCACTTGTGCTGGTCAGGTTTCCAGGGGGTCCAGACATTGACATGTTGTAAACAGTGCAGTGTGCTCACATGGAGAGGTAAAACCAAGAGCCCTGCTTAGACAAGCTGTCAATCACTGATGTCATTGGGGTATTATTCGCTTGTGTTCTTTTATTAACGACGTTATTTATGTCTTTTTATCTCAGCATTTTGTTGCTATATCCATAAAATACAATATTAATTATTTCCAAATTCCAAATAGCTTTTACTTTGATACGTTTAACCTTTTCATTCCTGTATACTCACATTTATTTTATTTATATATATTTATCTTTCTATAATGTCATTGACCTGTATGTTAGATGCTTCTCTATCTTTGGATTTACTTTAATCTCATATGTGAAGCACTTTGAGCTGCATTCCATGTGGTATCTAAATTAAAATAATTAATTATTATTATTACTATTATTATTATTATTATAAGCTGAGATCTTCAGCCTAGGCTCTACTCCATCCTGTGCTTAAAGCTGCAAGCATTTACATGGCCAGAAACTAAAACATGGACCATTACAATGTCAGTATAAAATCTTTATTATTCATATTGGCATTCTGGCATGGGACATTGTTACAGTGGGGTGTTATGGTCCATGAGATTATAAAATCATAGTCTACTAGAGGCAGCCCTCAAATATGTCACAGTCAGTGAAACGGAAACTATTAGCAAGCGACGGTTTAAAAGCCACAGCTCCGTGTGCCTTTTAAATGGTCTAAGAGCCTCAAGTGACGCTGCCGACGGAGCAAAACTAACAAATCATCAACGCCAAACGTGCAGGTGATTGGGCACATGTCTTTGTGCTACAACCTACCTACTATAATCCATTATAATCCAGATATATACTCCAAATGTCTCTTTGCCACAAGGTGATATCACTGTGGACATTCTTCTGTAAATGACAACAGGTGAGCTGTCAGCATGTTACGCCTGTAAATCCTTCACATGGGAGGAGATTAGGCCCTGCTTCTTTGTGTACCGCAGGGCCGCGGTGGGTAGGGGTGCCCCCCCACCAACAGTGCGGGAGTATCGTGTGTGTTTAGGGGGTCCGGGGCTGATTTGGTACCTACAAATGCTGGAACCAAACCTGCACACTTGTTGCATCCCTTTAGTCACCAGTTTGCCTAGGGCATCATGGGTGGGCCGGGTGGGTATTGCTGCACTTTATTTCTTCACGATAAAGGGAGGCCATCCACTTCTTGAGAAACACATGACCAAAATAGTGGCCTTTGCCATTCTGCACGGGTAGATATGGATGGTCCTCGAAGGCTCTCCAGACAACTTCAAATGTCAGTTAATTATCTCATGCACTTCTGCACTTAATGGGTGCATTTCCTTTGCATCAAACTGCAAAAATGTGAAGTAAAACAGGACCTGTTGTTTGATTCCCCTATAGTTTCCCAAAACCTCCTCAAAGGGCACCAACAGCTGTAGCTCTCCTCTGAGACTTTGGATGTCAGCGACTGTCATTTTGATTCAGAGAAGTCCATCGGATTCGATCCTGAAACAGACTGTGCTTCTTTGAGCTTGTGACCTGACACACACTCCTTGTCAGAGCATGTGAATGATGCCATTGATTCCTACATTACAATAATGCTATCAGGACAGCCCAGCCAGAGAGTGAAAATCACATTAGACGGCCTCTTGATGGCCAAGGAGATCGCTGGTGCATAGGGTTTTTTTTTTTCCTGATACAAACCTTTGTTCCAGACAAATTCAATCTCATAGTCATGACCCTAAGGTTACGGCCTCCCAGACTCAACCAGACGGTCAGAACAAAACCAGCACATGGCTGGAGGAACACAGGCCTGTCAGAGGCAGGAGCTGGAGGCCAGCCAGGGCCTGGAGCAGAGAAAAGAGAAAGGCATGCTGGTTTTCTCTGGAGTGGGGTTTCTCCACATCCCTGGGCGATGCTGAATCAGCAATGCAATTGGCTACTGTGTACCGCAGGGCGGAGCCTGCGTGCTGCTCAGGACAGAGCCCTTTAAAAACAGCCCTTTCCCTCACAGGAAGTCACATGACCACCAGAGTCGCAGTTCCTATTGGCCTATTCATACATTCATGAGTGCTCATTTCACAGGATCATTTATCTTGGCCATCCAGCTTGAGTCTGTCTACGAACTTCTCCCAAAACTTTTTTTCTAGAAGTCTCCTCTGCTCTTAAGTATTAACTGCAAAAGAAACATGTGAGCACAGTATTGAATAAATATATAATACATTCCACATGTTCAATAGTTTTTAATGCATAGAATTTGCATGACAGAAGTTCAAATACTAAAAATTTTGGCCAATACCTATCTCATAGACATTAGGGCATTCAGCAGTTCTTTTACACATAAATTAAATTCACATAAATGCAATTGCAATAATAAAAAGTAATGGCCAGCACTAAAGTCCTGTCTGCAAAACTAAAAGTCCTGCTCAGATTCAGGAAGCACTGCTTTGTACACAACACCCTATAACTAAAGCTGCCCTTCATTGCTGCTTTTATCCTAATAATGTGTATGTACACAGGATATATAACAAAGAAATGTGAGAACCAGTGTGACCTGAAGCCACCCTGAACTTGTTCTTGTTAAATTTGCTTTGCTGTCTCCGTTTTGGTTATATGACCTACAATTTCAACAAAGGCTTTGTACCATACTGAAATATGATTCTACTGCGGGTAGTGTACACTGACTGATTCTGCTGGGGGGAGTGTATGCTGATTGATTCTGCTGTGGGTAGTGTACACTGACTGATTCTGCTGGGGGGAGTGTATGCTGACTGATTCTGCTGTGGGTAGTGTACACTGACTGATTCTGCCGGGGGGAGTGTATGCTGACTGATTCTGCCGAGGGGAGTGTATGCTGACTGATTCTGCCGAGGGGAGTGTATGCTGACTGATTCTACTGGGGGGAGTGTATGCCGGCTGATTCTGCTGTGGGGAGTGTACACTGACTGATTCTGCTGTGGGGAGTGTATGCCGGCTGATTCTGCCGAGGCGAGTGTATGCTGACTGATTCTGCTGGGGGGAGTGTATGCCGACTGATTCTGCTGGGGGGAGTGTATGCTGACTGATTCTGCTGGGGGGAGTGTATGCTGACTGATTCTGCTGGGGGGAGTGTATGCCGACTGCTTCTGCTGGGGGGAGTGTATGCCAACTGATTCTGCTGGGGGGAGTGTATGCTGACTGCTTCTGCTGTGGGGAATGTACCCAGTAATGTATAGAATCACACAGTATGGATGGCAATGGTTTTTTCCTGAAGACTTGGAGCATCAGGGCTTGTAAATTCATCCGGTCTGGGCCTAATTACGGCCTAGGTGAGGCAGCAGAGCGGAGGTGGCTTTGCCTGTAACAGAGAACCTATAGATGATTGCAGAGCCAGCCACAAACTTCACCCCTAACCTTCTCTTGTGTCAGAGCAATCCTGTGGTACATCTCTGATAGCCGTCTCCAGCTAAACTAATGGGCATAATCCCAGGGAATATTGGCAGCATTCTATAGTGAACAAGGACAAAAATGTTTAGCTGGACGGGACCTATGACCATACCTGTTAAATGTGTCTGTTTTTTTCTCCTCCTCTGCTAATCTGTGGAATGAAACAAAAGACCATTAATGATTACTGTGAATTTTCAATTGGTCCAAAACACTACCAAAAGAGTAGGTTTGAATTAGCTGCAGGCGTATAATTACTGAATTTAGCATGGTGGAAATAATCAAAATTAGAACAACATCTAATTAGGATGACATCAGATGAATAAGCATTAAACACAGTGGGGAAGCTTCTAAAAACACCCCACTTAAAATAATTCGGTATTTTTCATTTGTTGTTCACGTCAATTATGCGCCGTTCTCCCGGGGGGGGTAATATATTATCCCATGACACTGGCCCAGCCCAGACTTGCTTAGGGGCATTTTTGCACTTGCGTAAGTGTAGAAGCATTGGGAGTCGTGCGGGGGGTGTTATTCTGCCCTCAGTGCTGAGTCACCAGCAAAGCCCTCGGGCGCCGGGCTCTTTCCCATGGCTCACCTAATCACAAGGTCATGCGGGGCCCCCGCCACCCTGCCGAAACGCTTGTCCCAGCTTGGATACACCGCATGACACTGAGCAGTTTATACCTGTGCCCATCTGGGCTGTGACCTTACCAATTAGCACCTTCCAGTTAGATGCCCAAAGGACCATCAGTGAACAACACGTTTATAACTGGGTGTGCCTGCAGCTTTTGGTCCCATCGCCTCTCTCCTGTTTTTCCTGGGGGGGGGCTGCACTGCCCTACAAAGGTGACCATGCAGAGGGCTCCAGTGTTTTTCGACAGTCCAGCCGCATGTGTAGCAGGTAGTTAAATGATAGGGTGCTTATCCAAACCCAAACATAGCTGAATCAAAATACTTTGTAGCAAGATAAGTTACAGTATTTTGCCTTATGTACAGTTTTATGTGTTACTTATATACAATTATGATAATGAGATTTTCAAAGAAATATGCACACCATGCAATTGCCACATACACTAAGGCTTATAATATTGCATTTTAAAAGAAATACTATATTTATATCTATACACTGCCGTCTTATTTATAACTTTAAATCCAGGTCTGGTGCAGTGATTGTTTCCATGACTGTCCTTTGACGTGTGTATCTGTCGTTGGTCACTGATGCCAAACGTTTGGGGGTTTTTCACTGTGTGTACTGTTGTGCAATGACAACTAAGAATTCCGATTCCAGGAGGCAGAGGGTCCTGGGAATGACTACTCAGCGTGAAAGGATTACAATTCCACGTGTAACCTTGCTGTATCCGGCCTGACTGATGCCTTGGGATTCCCCAAGGGAGGGTTATATTATACATGCCTGGTGAAAGTAAATTAATTAGAGGACAAGTCTCTTCTGGGATGTTTATCATGGAGAATCTGTGACAGCACAAGCTGTACAGAACACGCGTGTCACATGACACAAGGCGTCAGATACCCGGCAAAGGGTGCCTCTTAACTTTGGCAGTATTCGTACGCCAGCTTGTTTGCTACAGAGACCTCTGGGCCAGAGGTGGGTCGTCCAGGTCCAGAGAATAAAATTCCAGACCAAGATTTTGTTTCAACTAACCAGTTTTGGTCCAACAACCCCTGACTGGTTGAAACAAAAGCTTGGACTGGATTTTTACTTTCTGGACCTGAATTACCTATCTCTGCTCTGGGCAGTGGTGGGGTCCTTAAATTATACCTGTTGTAACTAAACAGAGAACTCAGTGTGCGGAACTGGCAGATATTAGGTTGGAGGAAAACAGTTATTTCTAAATCAGCAAACCGCAAGCCACAGTCTGAGTGGAGTGTACGCTGCAGATGGGTTTGTGCCTGAGGGAAAACTGCACATCACAAGACGCAGATGAAAATAACAGTCTATACTTAAGGCATATATGCTTTGAGAAGAGTATAAGCAGTTCCCTTAGGGCGTATTATTTAGGTGAGGATTAATAGGATTTTCTTTTTGTTAGAAGGGGTTGTGGTTATTATGGACACAAGTTCAGGGAGGCAATTAGGATCCCAATTTGAGTCCTGTTGGGTGACTCTATACAAACTCATTCAGACTTCTTTCTCCTACAAGCCATGTCTCTCATATTCCGGCATCCAGGTATGTGTCCATAGACAGATGTGGACAGAAGCTGTGGTAACCAGAAGGCTCAGGGCAGTCACTCAATACACATTCCGGGGTGTGTCCTGCAAGAGTTTGTGTGAGGAATGTCCCGGCACATCGACACACCGAAAACAGCTGTTATTAGTTTTTTCTGCTGATAAGTATGGCTTTCGGTGGATGAAAGGACTAGTGACTGCCCCCATTGTCAAGGTCAACTCTCAGAGCCTTCTCCACTCTGATTATAGGCCACACCCCCTCGACTGCCCCCAATGGATACAACAGAAATTACAGATATAAAAAAACAGCATCTATATATATATATATATATATATATATATAAAACTGCAAATAAAAATTTGCTGATTCCTAATTAAATATTTTCTCAATCCAAACAAAACAATGCAATCACCAATATGTCAAATTTAGTAAAATCTCATACAGCAGCATTTCTCAACCCTTCGGGGACCCCCCCCAAACAGTCCACATTTTTGTTCCCTCCCATTCCCCAGCCAATCAAAGACATGGGACACCTGGTACAGGCATTGGGAGCTGGGAGGGAGCAAAAATGTGGACTGTCTGGGGCTCCCCTTGGACTGGGTTGAGAAACACTGTCATACAGGATATGTATGTAATGGAAAGGAACTCTACACTGAAATGAGAGAGGTGTGAAGCAGGGATACTTTTTGTCTCCTACCTTTGGGTGAGGACTTGGACTGACTGGTAGCAACTGTACTCATTTCAGTGGGCAGCCCCACATATACTCCGCCATAGTTCCTGCGCGAGAGGAAATGAAATAATCAGGGGATCCGCTGGGAGAGTCAGCATCTGTCACTCCAACCATAAGCCCAGCAGCCAGCTGCACAGAGCAGCATTGCAGGGGGGCTGTTTCCTCAAGGTGTCAAAAAAGACAAAAAGGACCTCAAACAATGCAGCTAATAATCATTTCTGACACCCACCTTAACACGTACAGTGACACTGAGCCTGAAACTAAAGCTCTGTTTTCACATCTAATGCAGGAGGATTCGCACCTGCCCATCTGGAAGACTTGCTCAAAACTACATAATATGTAAGCAGGAAGTTACATGAAATTGCAACGATTTGTCCATTTTCAATATCCTGTCCTCTCATCCTGATCCAAGACACACAAAACAAGTAACTCTACACCAAAGGCCTGTTCATACATCTCTGCATGCTGCCTGGCAACGAGTTCGCATTGACTATTATGACACGTTCTGTGAGGTCAAACACTCGCAGCATCAAGATTTTGGATGTTTCTCAATATGCGTACTCTACCATATTTGTCTTCTTGAGAACCCGTTTCATGAAGAACAGATGCATGGAGGATGTCGAGAATCCCCACATGTCATTCATGGCCCGCCCCAAACATCAAGGATGCATCGGTTGTATCCCCGCCAAACGAGACCAATCCCATGATTCATTGCACCCCAATTTCATTCTCGTGCCTGTGGCCTTGCCAAGACCACAGGTACGATCTTCGCGCACCCCTTGTGTCCGTGCAGCCCCTGCTCATGTCATCATTTTGGAATGCTTTCCTTTCCTCCTCCTGTGTGGGACCTGTGTGGGCTTGGCCGCAGACATACAAAGAGTCCCGTGTCCAGGGCTTAACTCCGCACACACCACAGACAGGTCAGGATTTCGTTATTATTATTACTAGTTATTTATGATCACGTGAACTTCACTCACTGTCTTTTTTCATCTTCTTGGGAGGATTCTTCTGTCCTTTATAGGAAAAAGAGGATCAGCCATTAACATCTTCTCGACAGAAATTTAATAGAAACAGAGACAGAGACTGGCCAAGCACTCATCGGTAGCAGCCGTTAATCAAGCTTGAATTCTTAGTTTGCTAGGGGATGAAGGAGTTTGATTTTGCCGCTCATCTTGGTGCAGAGGAGATCAGCAGACAAACAGCATGGCCTGAAGCTGGGTGCATGTTTTCACCCACCAAATTAAATGGCTTCCAGGTCACATTTTTGAGTATAACTATGGCAATTATGGCCTTTCCGCTCTGTTATCGGGAGAGGCATGGAAAACAGGAGATGCACAAGACAACTAATCACAGGGTAAGTGATGGAAAAGCAAGAAAAGAATGAAATGTTCACTCTTGCAACATATTTCTTCACTGGTGAAAGGAGATGTGTGTGAGCTGGTCCTCGTGTCACATGTTTGTGAAAAACTAACTAGGTAGACTCGGCACCCCCAGGCTGTGGGAGGACCCCCACCTGTAGCCATGCTGATGAACACAGAGGAGTTCAATTATCTCTGATTAGCTGATGAGAGCCCCTCGTTAGGGGCCCTCTGGGGCTTTCAGACAGCCGCAGTGTTTATCCGTGGAAATTAGCTAAGGCTAGCACATTGATTCCAGGAACTGTTTTGGAAAGCGCCGATCCTCCATTCCACACAACAGCAGCATGGCGTGTTGATTGACTAGGTGGCCCGGTTCACTTTAGGACACATATCCAGCTGTTGTTCGTTTTCTAGCTCTGTTATTTAAACCTCATAATACCCAGATTTTATTTTCCTCAAATAGAATAAGTTACCATAGTGACAGTAACTCCAGCTTCTAAGGGGTGCACATGTGGATATCGCTGATTAACTAACAATGGTTTTGTTTGTGCTGTATCTCTTGAAATCTCTACTGTCAAATTGCTAGAAATTATGCTACGAAATGCAGCTCAACTGCGGGTGTAAGATTTTCCAGTTGCGCTGGTCAGTATCCACAGACACAAATGACCCATCCCCATACCCCTGAACCACCCGAAAATGACAGGGGAGAGGCGATATTTGGAATCAGTCAGTGATGGGATGAGCAGGCAGAACTGTTAGTACTTCAGCTACAGTGGCTAGCTCGTTAGCTCGTTAGCAAGTCGATGGCTCGCCTCCATTCATTTAGGACTGGGGAGACTCTCCCAACGATTACGATACTCACAGGTCTTTTGAAGCTTCGGCAGGACCTGTGAAGAGAAACACCATGAGATGCCATGAGCTGTACATTTTAATCTGAAACACACAATTTGCAGGTTTATCCAGATCATGGGATTCTCAGATATTGGGTTGAGACCCTAAAGTAGAGCACGGGACCATCTTGTCGACAATTTTTATCACTAGCACCTCCCCCCCTCAGAGACCATAAGAAATAAGGAGAACGGGAAGGTGTCGAATGATTGATCTCCTCCATATTGGCAATTCTGGAGCAGGCCTTAAGCGCCTTGCGGTTAGTTGATGTGCTGCCTGTTCCATGCTCTGTAAGTACAGACTTTCACAGCTGGCTGTGAGGCTGATCTAGGATCTGGAGAATACAGACACATGCCTCTGGCCTCTGCTGTTTTGCAGCACTCCCACCACAGCTATCCACATGCACTGCGCCAACCTGACCATGACCGCCCCGCGATCCATCCGACTGTCTCTGTGTGTGAGTGCACGCCTTCACGGGTCTCTGTGAAGGCACGTTCCCTGTGGAAGACCGTGGTCATATTTCACAGGGCATGGAGAAGCAAACACACGCCCCACACCACCCATTATCTGGGCTCCTGTAGCCTGGATAGCCTTGGAAATGTCAATGCAGTTGGATGCATCTATGGGGCATTTCTGGGCAGAATCCTAATATTCCAGGGCATGTTCCATCCAGGATGGCCTGTCACTGCAAAGTTCAAGTGTCAATGGGAATCCTGCGAGATGAGCAGCGACTGGTCAGAAAGGTGAGCTTGGGCTAGCGACACGCCTGGGTGGAATTTGCAAATGCTAGCCGGATCACTTGCATCCATCAGCTGGGCTCCCTTCTTCGACTGGGCAAAAGGTGCAGCTTTCCGGGACTCGCACCAGCACGCGTCACACGTGAGGCAATGGTGCTGCAGTCTAAGGGGCAATGCTAATTGGTGAGAGCTCCCACTGGGCCCCCTCCCCACTGCGTGCCAGCCAGCGCCTTATGCAAGACCCGGAGTACTCAGCAAGGCGTCCGGCTGTGGTGGGGGGGGGCACTTGGTCAGGAATCACGGCCAGCGGCGACCTCTCCTGGGCCACACTGTCAGAGACACCTTACAGTCCATATACTGAAGAAACTCACCACACACCATGACAGCGTCAACCCCAGAGTTACTATAAGAGCCTTGGCTTAAACCGAGAAGGTGGTCCCAGTGGGTCAACGGCATGAAGCCAGGGAGAGCACCCTGTAGTAATGTCAATACATACTAATACACCTATATAACAACCAAAACTACAAGTTTATAATATTTAAAATAGAATTCATAATTAGGCCCCTGACCCTGACCAGGATAAGTGGTTCCAAGATGGATGGACAGATGACAGAAGGATGGATGAATGGATGGATTAATCGACTGATAGAAAGATGGTTGCGTGCATGATGGATGGAGTGATAGATGGATGGGTGAATGGATGGATTAATGGCCTGACAGAAATATGGTTGGATGTAAGGATGAATAGATGGATGGATTAATGGACTGATAGATAGAAGGATGGATAGAAGGAGGATGGATGGATTAATAATAATAGCTGTAACAGGTCAGAGCTCTGTTGTGTTGTTATGTGCCACTTTTTTTTGGTGGTCCATGCTTGTAAAACGGCAGCAATAGCCCAATCTCCTCTGCAGTTTAGTGGCCTTGTTTTCGGCTGTTTCTGAAAAGGACAGCAGAGGCAGAGTGGAGGCACCCATAGCACTTTTCACAATGGGGCCACAGCTGATCTTTAGTGATGGGATCGCTGGTGTTTTCGGCAGAGACGAGCTTCATTAAAGAGCTCTTGTCGATGACCTTAAATAGCGGCCCCACGTCTTTCAGACGACGCGGAATGAGGATCGTCACAGGGGGCTCCTCCTTCCCGCCCCTCCGTGCCATTGCCGAACCCGCACGGCTGCACTTTAAAGGTGAGCTCTGACCTTCTCAGATCTTTCAGAGTTATGTAAACA
>JAODKN010000001.1:4670654-4683672 GCA_026774425.1 Petrocephalus zakoni | reverse complement strand
GAGGTGTCCATAGTGAAGCATAGCCTTCGCTCTTCTTACTGTCTCCCTGTAGAGCTTGAGGTGTCCATAGTGAAGCACACCCTTCACTCTTCTTACCGTCTCCCCTGTAAAGCTTGAGGTGTCCATGGTGAAGCACAGCCTTTGCTCTTCTTACCATCTCCCTGTAGAGCTTGAGGTTTCCATAGTGAAGCACACCTTTCACTCTTCTTACCGTCTCCCCTGTAGAGCTTGATGTGTCCATGGTGAAGCACAGCCTTCACTCTTCTTACCGTCTCCCCTGTAAAGCTTGAGGTGCCCTTGGTAAAGTACAGCCTTCATTATTCTTACTTGTCTCCCTGCAGAGCATGAGGTGTCCATGGTGAAGTACAGCAGGCTTCCGAAGAAGAGGGAGAATGAAAAGGTACAACTTTCAGGCTGAAGAGGCTCAGGCCAACACTTTTAGCTAGAAACGGTTCATGAGCAAAGTTTTTTCACAGACCCATTGGAGTCATTTTCACAGTGGCTCCTCTTTGTGATGGTTGTACTCATGGTGGTTTGGTCTTATTCTACCAGTTGCTCTGTTAACATTGGTAGGTGACCTTATCCTCACAGTAACATGTCTATGGGGGAAATATCAGTCATCAGCATAACCTGCTAGGTGTTTGCACTTGTTTCTGTGTCCACACAGTTGTTATTTGTCTTATTAGTAGTTGAGCATCTCTCAGCAGTGTACTATGTTGTTATCTCTTCGTGGGTTAGTGTGGGTCCAAACAGTCATGTGGTACAATGTGGCTTAAGGCAAATGAGTGTCTGTTGCATTACTCGTTGTTTTCAGTTGTGCGTCTGTCCTCTCCATGGTGATTTTGTTTATTGTACTTTTCTAGTGTAGAATACCCATCGCCACAGTTGAGTGTTTTTGTTCGTAGATGAATATGTGTACTCACGGAGATGTCATTGTTTCTCAGTAGGTGAATATATCTCCGCACAGTGACGTGTTACTGTGTTACTTGAGGTGAATATTTGTCCGCTGTTGTCTTGTCTGTAGCTGAATGACTGTCCCTGTGACTGTCACTGTGGTGGTGTTGTTTTGTTTGAGGTAAAGTAGTGAATATGTCTTCACACAGTGGCACATTGTTGTTGTACTTGAGTTGAATGTGTGTCCATCATAGCTTTTATGTAGAACTTATGTAGTCATTACTGTGGTGCATTATTGGTTATAGGTACATATCTGTCCACGTAGTGGCGTGTTAATGTTTTTTAGTTTATTTGGAGGTTTGCGCTTGTCCACACGCGCATAGTCTGCAGGTGACTGGGCACATGTGTCCGATCCTGCAGGTGAAGGCAGAGGTCGTTGGGGAGGTGGCGTATTCCCGGAGGAAACAGCACCAGGCATCGATGCAGTACTACTGTGCCCTGAATGCCTTGCAGTACCGCAAGCGCGTGGCCATGTTGGAGCCGCTGTTGGGCTACACGCAGGCCCAGGTAGGCCGGGCGGGCATCACAATTAAGGCCCAACACCTCTCATTTGCTGAGTCTGCAGGGGCGGGTTTGTTGTTTCTGGGGCCTTTTGGGGCCACCACCTGAAACCTCAGGGGTCCCATGAAAATGCATGATTTGAAAGGTGGTAAACCCCACCGCTGAACAATCACTTTGAGGCTTCTCATTCTTTGTTCTCTCTGTTCAGATGAACTTCTTCAGGAAAGGCATGGACGTCGTCTCCAAGAAGATGGACAGTTTCCTCACGTCAGTCTCTAACATGACACAAAGGTAAAGCTGGGAGCTTTGTGGCCATGGAGTGACCTAAGCTAAACAGTTTTTGAGGTGTTTTTTTTTTTGTGCCGGTATGGAAATCAATATGTTGGTCAATACAGGGCACCTTCGAGATGCACGGCGATGATATACTCTGTAAGCTTGACAGGGGAGTAAATGATCAAATAAGCCAGTGATAACACCATTAACTGGAATCATGTGATCATAATACGATTTCTGGAGAGATGAGTGGAGCATAAACAGAAAAGCATAAACAGCTGTCCGTAGTTTATATTTTTTCCTGCTTTGGCTGGTGGATATGATGCAGTTCAGTCTTTAGTCTGTGTCTCATTTAAATTAGGAGATTCTCTTCTATCTGTCTTTATTCTGTCATCCAATCGCCATTAGTATTCAGGCCCAGCTGGACTCGGAGGCGGAGTCTATGCGTCTGTCTCAGAGGGACCTGCTGTCTGTGGACGACACGGTCTACATGCCCGACCACGACCGCGAACCTGTTAACCGCACCCTCATCCAGAAAGCCGGCTACCTCAACATCAGGAAGTAGGGCAGCCCTTGACGTTACTCTTACACTTTGAACTACATTTTTTTGTACACTTTTACAAATTTTTTATTTTATTTGTTCGAACAGTTATCCTAAGAGTAATAATGTGACACTTGCCGTTTAAAGAATATCGTAATAAAAGATTGTACCAAAAAATGCCTCTATTAACAATAACAATACAGGCAACAGAGTTCTTAGAAAGTGCTATTACGCTAGCATGGCAATCCTACAATGGGGACGAGACCAATTACAAGCAATTTCCCAAACAGAATGCAGGCTGTGTTTACAGAAAACGAGCCATTTCAAACTGCCATTTCCCTCTGCCCCCCCCAGCAAAACAGGCCTAGTCACCACAGCCTGGGACCGGCTTTACTTCTTCACCCAGGGAGGCAACCTCATGTGCCAGCCGCGAGGTGCCGTTGCGGGGGGTATGGTCCTGGACCTGGATAACAGCTCTGTGATGGCGGTGGAATGCGAGGACAGGCGATACTGTTTCCAGATCACCTCCCCGACAGGGAAAACGTAGGTAAACCGCTAGAGTGTCTGATTTTTTTAACCAATCGAAATCACATTGATATATAACAGTGCTACTAACATTAGAAAGTGGGTCACTGGTCTCTATGGTAGACCTTCATTTCTAGTACAACTAGTCCAGCATGCAAATTATCATGTACGTTTTTCATAATTTTATAAAACTGTACAAAACCTATTTATTAATTCATAGTCTAATCAACATCAGTTGTGCATCAAAGTAACTTCAGTATTAGCTTGTCGATTCGGTATGGTGTCCGACGTGCCGAGTGTCCTTCTTTCTGCTTGCACTGGCCCCCGAAACCTCCCCGGTCTCCATTAGCGGCACCCTCTGCCCCCCTGTCCGGGTGCCATTAGCTGTGTCGCTCAATTATTTATGCCGCGGCCAAGTCAAGGAGCAGGATGGCCAGTGAGACGCAGCGCTCCTCCAACAATCTGCATTTCTGACAACGCGGTGCTCACAGAAACTCCTGGGATACTTGCTGAAGTCAGTAAAAATATTGCACATTTATAGGTTTCATAGCAAAGATCATTACTTCATTTGTTTACAAAAAAGATATATTAGAAACAACCGGATGTTTCAAAGTAATTCAATCAAGTAGTAATAAAATTGACACCCAAATTATAGTTCTTAACCCTATCATGCATGAATTATGGTAACCTGAGTCAGGATGTTCTTTTTCCAATGTGTTTTATTTCTCTGAAGGGACGAAGAAAACAGCTGTTAACTTTTTTTTTTTAAAAAAAAGAAAATGCATTTTTTCAAAAAGTAATTTACATGTCCACTCTGGACAGCTTCAATCAACATGTCTTCAGAATCTAATGAATAGGACTGTGTATTATGTGAAAAGTATAAACATGTATTGGGTTTCCATACTGTTGAACAGTAATGGCCTTCTAGAATAGAAGGCCTGGCAAGATATTCCTACTGTGATCAACTTGTCTGCCTGCCAGTCGGCCATCTTGGCTGAAAGGAATTTTAGGTGCAGTTACACCCTGGCGACTGAGTGACTGCCTGTGGAGTGAAGCAGTAACGTCCATCGTAGTGGCTGATGTGCAGTTATACCACTGAAACCTGTGCGTTTTCAAGAAAATTGCTATTGAATAGCTGTCTACTGTAGTGACCACCATGCATGAAAGGGTTAAAGAGCTGTTCTGCATTCAAAAGTTTACTGACAAGCAGTCTAATTGGGTGCTTTTTAATTAGCTACACCTTTGCAATTACAAAAAGCCTCGAACATTTGTGTTTAGTATCCCTTAGGGATCCAGTCACTACAATTGTAATTAATAGCAAAATGGCAAGAACAGAACTAAATGAGTCAGTCAAAAAAATGGCACATAATAAAATAAAATTCATTAATATATAATAAAATGTCTGCAGAAGTTATGTGCAGATATGTTACACACTGCTTGTCAAGAAAGTCCCAAGACTTTCTGTGACTTTTCTGTCCCTTTGGGAGTTTAGATCAGTTATGTGTTCATTCACGGCAGCTCGCCACTAAAATAAGCCGGTCTGCTGCCCTACTTGTCAGCGAGCGAGAACGCATGTGCAATTGATTAACTAGTACTATGAGAAGGACCGTGTTATCAGATAGCCTCAGGAAAGATGGCTGGGCTGCATTTGCAAGGTAAATGGCCTGTCTCTGTGGCTACAGACCATGCACAAGGTCTCTCCTTCATTTGACATTGCTTCCTTGTACTATATGACTAAATCTAGACGTGTGTGATGGATTGTCCAAAGGTTGTAGGAGATGAATGACCTCAAAACTGGCCAAGACTGTTGGTGATGGTTTATTCTGGCCTTCAGTGAGGATTCTCTCTTATCTCTGTCACTTACCATGTAGGTGCTTTAAAAATGATCGTATTTGAGAGAAGAGGGAATTAATCTGCCGCATCACCAGGTACAAGGGGCTTGAAGGGAAATTTGTCAGATGTTAATTACAAGCCTGTGTTTTGTGTTCCAGGTCCCTGACCCTGCAGGCAGAAAGCAAGAAGGAGTATGAAGAGGTATTTCGTATTACATTTTTATTTTGTTTGTTTTTTATTAGGCACCCTGAGGAAATTAAATAGTACATTTCGTTTTCGTGTTTGGCCTGTACTTGGTTCATATTGTCCGTGGCATGCGTTCTTCAGAAATGATGTGCTGGGTTATTTATGGAAGCTTCCTGTCCTACAGTGGATCTGCACCCTGAACAATATCTCCCGGCAAATCTACCTGACGGACAACCCTGAGGTGCGTCTCTGCCAGAAACCCAGCCATACCACAGTGTTTGATGCCCTCAGAGAAATCGGAAGAGAGGCTCCTCTGTTTCACCCAACCCTCACCTATTCCGGAACATTCTATCATTCAAAAAAAGACATTTCCCTGTCAGAAAGATGGATAAACTGTCCTTCAGCAAACACCATTTCTAACTACATATTCATACTGTCAGAAACGTGTAAACCTCCGCGTTCCAAAAATTACACTATACCCTACAATATGTAATGGAATTTAATCACGGTATAATACCTCCAGGTGCTTGAAAAGCTTCTGTTTAGAAGTTGTGTGTGCGTCACGGAGGGGCTGCGACGATGGGGGCCGAGGGTGCCGCTGTTCCTCCATATGGACTCTGTGAACGGCCTGATAACCATCTCCAGGTCTTACTTAGTAGCCCTGGGGAGCTTATCTCCGGCAGGGAAAGCTGATTAACACACTACCCTTTGTCTCTCCGGTGACAAAACGCACTGCCTGTAGCCATCGGATACACCAAAGCAAATGTGCAGGTGGACTTTGTTCCTGGTCTCCTTGGTCTGGTTCCTGGTCTCCTCCCCTGGCTTCCCTGCCCATATCACATACTGCAAGCATAGGGACAGAAAAATGAATCTGGATTCTGGAAGCATAGCCTTGGGACTCACATACCAAATGGAACTGGGCGTAATTGAATCGTGGGTTATTAACAGCCACGCTGCTGTATAATTCTGAGATGGAGAAGGGCTGCTCCCTGAAGGTATAACACATTTGCACAGTGGCTTTTTCAAATGTGCATTAATGTGCCCTCTAGTGGTGAAAGCCAAAGCCTGTATAAATGCCGTACCTAACGATACTACTCACAAGTAGATACTACTCACGAGCAAGAAAAGACACATCTGGTGCACCAGATGGCAATAAAAACACACCTAGAAATAAGCACATAGCGCATTTGATCAGCATGGCATAGCATATGTTTCAAAAAAGAAGTAGCTAATTATTCAAATGTCCACATTTTAAAACTAGACTTTTAATTTACATTTATCTAGCAGGTGCTTTTGTCCAGAGCGATGTACAAGTGAGGAAAGTGGCACATCACAGATGTAATTTGTAGCTTATAAGGATGCAGAGCCCTCCAGAATTCTTGCCAGTGTTCTGTAGTTGTCAGTGGCAGGGATTATTCTGGATGTTTCCTCAAGGTGTCAGACCGGATTTTGTCATCTTTTCAGACGTGTCATGCGTAAGCGCTAACTGGAAAGGCAAGTGCAAATTACAATTACACGCTAGCACATCGCGTGCATGAAATACAAAGTCCTTTTCCGTTGTTACATAGGGCATTGGGTTGTGGCTCAGTGGGTTAGGACACCGTATTTATGACCGGAAGGTTTTCAGTTCAGATCTCTTGGTCGACATCGTAATGTCACCATTGGGTCCTTGAGCAAGGCCGTTCACCCCCAGGGCATGCGTTCTCAAAAAAAAAAAAAAAGTCTGTTGTCCTGGATAAATGCGTCGGCTAAATAAGACAAATGTACGTTATGTACTATCGAAAGCCATTTCCTACTTTGCTGTTAATCTTCTCTCTTAACGAGCCTCGATAATTGGGGTATGGCTTGAGTGTCACCTTAATCTTGGTGAATGTAGACCGTCCCGCTCCCTCTTTCAGGCGGTGGCCATCAGGCTGAACCAGACGGCTATCCAGGCGGTCACTCCCATCACCAGCTTTGAGAGGAAGCATGACGGTTCACCCAACCGCGACAGGTTAGAGGCTGCTATACCCACCCATCAGCCCTTTTATTCGAGGGAGCGGTGTTGGGCTTTGAAGCCAATGCTGGCGATAGGGTGCTGAAGCTCTTCCCCCCTCTTTGTGGCCACACAGAGCCAAGGCTGGCTCCACGCAGCCACCCAGCGGGGCCCAGCAGAGGGCGCCCAAGGCCCCAGAGCCGGAAGAGTTGATCGCTCCTGGGACACCCATCCAGTTTGACATCATGCTGCCCGCTTCGGAGTTCCTGGACCAGAACCGGGCTGGTGGGAGGTATGAAGCCATGAGCTGCTAGCAGAGGGGGGTGGGGGAGGCTCAGGATGGGTTTGGACACGGGCTGGTGGGGGTGGGACTTTACAGCTTGTGTCTTTTCCCCCGCAGACGTACGAATCCGTTTGGGGAGACGGAGGAGGATAGTGCCACAGATGGAGAGTCGGCTGGTGAGCTGTAAACAGTCTGCGAGCATCGTCGGGGGGTTTGGAGATTAATCTTAAGAAGTAGGAAACTCACGAGGCATGCACAGGATATGCTCTTATTAAGGCGTGCTCCAAATGACGATATGGCAGGCGGTGGGCTCTTCCGGGTCTTAGTCATGGTTGGCGTGTCCTCCACGCAGACTCCCTGCTGCAGCAGGTGTTTGCCGTGCGTTTCCTCGGCTCCATGGCCGTACGCTCTGGACACAGCCCCGAGGTCATCTACGAGGCCATGAGGCAGGTCCTGGCGGCTCGCGCCATCCACAACATCTTCCGGACCGCCGAGTCACACCTCATGGTTACCAGTGCTTCCCTCAGGTGAGACCCAGGGGTGTTTCTCGGTACCAAGAATGCAATGATCGTGTTTGTGGGCTTGGCAAGACCAGTCTTGCTAACTTGCCACCCAAGAACGAATTTGGGGTGCAGTGAATTATGGGATTGCATTCTGTTTGGCAGGGATGCTACCGATGTATCCCTGATATTTAGGGGAAGTGCAAGAACGACATGCACCATGTCATACCATAAACTGAGCACCAGTGCTGCTGGACCCCCATGGGGCCCACACCTGGTCCTCGTGCCCCTCATGCTCTGGGGGAGGCACCCCATCAAAGGGCGGCGCCCTTTGTCGCGCACTGGGTTGACCAGCACTGATGCCCATAAACCATGAACCATACCATACTGTGCTATTGCTACTAAAGCAAAGATGGATGAAGTCTGACCAGATTTATTTATTTATTGTTTTGTATTTTTTATTTTATTTCACAGGCTGATTGACCCTCAAACACAAGTTACTAAGATAAGTGTGAGTATCTCCTCGTCTCTCTGTCTTTTCTTCTGGTGCTTGACAGTAGATTTAACAATTTGTGTGCCATGCCCCACATGGCTACTGTGATACTCTGAGTACTGAATACTCTGAGTCTCACCGTGACATCTTGGCTCCTTCTAGTTCCAACTGCAGGACGTGACCCAGTTTGCGGCCCACCAGGAGAATGGCCGGCTGGTGGGGTTTGTGGTGGAGGCCCAGGACTGGTCTGAGGGAGGTGAGGAGGGAGAAGCCTCCTACAGTGCCTTTGTGTTCGAGAGCAACACGGAAGGGGAGAAGGTGGGGGTCGCCCTGCAGAATAAACCCGTATATGACAACCTTCAGAGTGGAATGTCATTGAAATGTACCGATTGACTTAAATTACAAACCCTCTCTTACAGATATGTTATACAATCAGTCTAGGGAAGGAGATCATTGAGGCCAAAAAGGTAAGTCACATTTTCAGCGAAAGAGTTATTTATGATCGTGCCCAGCTGTTCCTCGTATCTAAGAACCAGAGAAGTAAAGTAAACAGAAGTTAGTCTAAGTAATTGCTTCCCAATCGCCAAACTTCCTCTGTTCCTGCCTTTGAGGTGTAGCGAGCTTTAGGCCAGGGAGATTTATGGCACAGATCTTTCTCTGTGGATTTCCCATGTAATGACTGCAATGTCACGCAAACTCCTTCGTCTGCACGTATCCACACAGGACCCCGAGGCCCTGGCTCGGCTGTTGAAGTCCATGCCCCTGACCAGCGACGGCAGGTTCCTGCTGCTGGAGAGCGAGGCAGGCGGCGCGGAGAACGGAGCAGGCCCAGACCAGCTGGAGTCAGAGGCCTAGCTGCAAGGCAGCGCCGTCGGGCACACGGTTCTCCGGCCCCAAACTCTCTTGTACAGACCGTCGTTCGCTACGCGTCCCTCACGTGGGTCTTCAGGAAGATGCGTCCTCGCAAAGGGACGGCATGTGGGGACAGTAACATAGCAGTACTCCCAGTGGAATTAAGGAAGGCTTTTAGCGCAGAGTTTGTGTTCTGGCTGAAATGTGACGCCCCTGTCCCCATACTTAGGTGGACTTTTCCATGTGACTTTTACTAGCTTAAGATAAATGGCTCAGCTTGAGGTGAAAGCGTGACCCTGCTCACCGGTAGCGGTGCAGCCGCGCTTACCCTTGCACTCGACACGGCACTGCGTTTTCCTCTCCTTCTGCGTCTCTACAAAAAGTTGCACTTTAAAGGGGGGCTGGGGGGTTTTCAAACAGACGGCAGGTTTTCTTTTCGTTAATCCATGCAGATTTGCAGTAATCCTCAGTCGAAGACAAACTGACCTTAACCCCGTATTTAAATTAGTGGTCTCTTAATCAGTAGACAGATGGGGAAATCCTTTGAAAGATGGCTTTGGCTGAGTGAACCCACAGGGGTGAATTCTACCGGGCCAAGAATGTATTATATTTTGGGGGGGAAAAATAACCTAATTTCATGCTGGAGATGTTTTGAATGATTTCTTTTATTATTATTATTTTTTTGACAAGCCTTGATAAGAGACCCTACAGAGGAGTTTGAAGGTAATATCTAACCCAAGGCATATCTGTCAGCTTTGCTGCCAGTGGTAGGCTTTTAATGTCTCCCCCGAATTGCAACGTTCTGACGGCAGACCGACGTTAACGATGTAGAGTGCATCCCTGAGGTTTGATGCGGAATGTCTCTATATCAAAGGTAAAACGGGGCTTCAGTAACTATGGCTCAGACGGATGCTTACAGCAATGCAGATAAAATAATGAAATGGTGTCAGGGAAGGATAGAGTGCCCCAGCCATCTAACAATTTGGATAGAGGGGCAGTATTAGCTGTGATAATGCACCAGCCACCACCAGGTGGCACTGTTGTGCAGACAGGGCCCTCGGCTCGCAATAGGTCCCCTGTCTTCTGAGCCATGACTCGGTAACGAGTGTCTTTTGCTTGCGTTAAGGTGCACCTGATTGTGACCAGTGAAGTATCACGTTTACAGTGCATGCATGCGGTTGTCAGATTTGTCTGTTTTTTGCATTTAATTCAATACCAACCATTAAGAAAACTGATGTCTATTTACATTATGTAATCTACGCCTAGTCTAAAAATCTGTCACCCATCGCATTCTTGGGGTTGCATAAGAATGAGGTCAGAAATAGAGTAAAGTCGCACGCTTATTGAAAGACTGTTTGCCAGTTAATTGTCCTGGGCTCTCCTGAAGGTCCTTGCATAACGCTCATTGCAGATCTTGTGTTTTTTTGGCTACCTAACGGTTATTTTGGTCCCTCAAAAGCTGTTGTCACAGATTATTCATTTTGTCTAATACTATTAGTATTCACACAATGAGGGAGCAGGCGGCGTGGAGCGTTTACATTGTTTACATGTCATGCTGTGAGAGGGGCCCTTTCAACGCTGCGATGCAGCCTCCATTAACGGCAATTGTCCTTCTTCCCCCCATAATGCCTTCTGATTCAACTGCCACGCTCTTCACTGATTGGCAAATGCTTTTTTTTTTTTTTTTTACAGGACTACGTCGAATTAAGTTGATCATGTATACACTTCTTGTAAGGCATTTAACACACTTTGGCCTAATTTTTCATAAATCCTTCTTATTCCTGACTTTTAATAAAAGTTAAAGTCTTTTCTTTTGTATTTTCTTACATTTTATGTACCACCCCCCCCCCAAGTATGACTTGCATACCCATCGTCACGTAGGACTTGAGAATTTTCCAGAACTGCCGACCAGTTTTCCTTGTGAGTTTAGGAGAACGGGTGACATCACTTTTAACGCGGATTAACGCTGTTCTGGAAATGAATTCTTAGCGTGTCGCTAATAATGGTGTTTGGTGTCTGCATATTAATGTAATAATTAAAATTCAGGGGTTAGGGGAGTGTGCATAGGAGCCTCGCTGGGACTGACGGGTGAAAGTGACAGATGAGGAGAGGACGAGATGAAAGGAGTGGCAGATGACGAGTCAGTGTGGCGGCGGTGGCCTCCTCACCTGCTGCTCCATCTCCAGCTGCTGTCCTTGGGCCCCACAAGGTTGCCGTCGGACAGGCACTGAGACGCCCGCCGCCCTGCAGACGAGAGGGAGGCTCCGCCAGGTATCAGTCTGACAAAACTGGACCGACTGGCTGCGGTTCAGATGCTCGCTCAGTCACTCAAACCACAAAAGCCCGCGACTGTGATGAGGGATTTGTCCGAAGGCCATTAGGCAAGCGTTCCGATTACTTCAGCGGAATAGGATTTGCTAACGGATAAGGTGTGATGTTCCTGCGGATAAAGCTCTGCGGAACAATGGCCTCCCGTCGCCCAGGAAAGTCTGTTTCTCAGTGTAGGGAGAAGAATGGTGTGGCGCTGACATTGACGCAGGTGGAGATGCCCAGTGTGCCCCCCCCACTCGCCCACCAGCGTTTCAGCCTCTGCCGGCACCCTTTGCCTGATTGATTAGCTCAGTCTGAGGGTATGGCGCACAGCCACAAATGCCAACGCCGTCCCCATCCTGTCCTCCTAGGCTTCCTTCCATGGCGTGACTCCTTTGTGTGACCCGATGTGATTGTCTCCACGTTTCAATAACTTAAGCAAAGCAGGTGGGGGAGATTGTATTGCTGTACCCAAGCTTAGTGGTTTCATTTATTATTTTTTTTTAATAATCCATCTTCTCAATTTCCTGTAAGGAGAAGCTTATGTAATTCGAAGCAGTACAATAGAAGACGTTTGAACTGGTCACAATCAACTGTACGCGATTGTCCTCTGGATGTTATGAATATTAAATAATGCTCACGGTGACTGAGGACGGCACTTCACAGTTGTGTGATGTCATTCTCCCTTTAATGCCAGGGACCAGCGCCGTTTGAGTCCGCTCACATTGCCAGCCCCATGACCTTGTTGTACTGGGACCGGGAGCCAGATCCCGAGGAACGGAGGGTGGGATGGCGCATTCTCACTCTCAAATGGTCCCTGGCCTCAGAACCCCAGGACCGCCCACAATATTGGGCTTGTATGTCATGCACTCTGGGCCTAGGATGCAGGTTCCAGTGAGCAAACTCAAAGCTGTAAACTGCCTGGATTTAAAGATCTGGGAGTATCGGTGTAAATTGTACAATGTCCTTCTATGGTTGGTGGTAGACTGGAGGCCTGTAGAAGATAAACATGGCCATCCTCAGGTTTCTGAGAATGTTTTCAGGAGTAATGTTTTCATGGGGGTGGGGTATGTGCACCTCAGATCCCAGTGTGGGCCTCTGAGAGAGCCTTTTGCCCCCTAATTACTCTGTATTCTGCTCTTAATTTTATGTCAATTTGGATAAGTGTCTAATAAGTAAGTGTAATACTCATCTCAAAGAAAGTAGCACAAGGACCCTCAGGGCTGCACCTCTAGGCACAGGGCAAGAATAATGACCTCTCACGATGAAAGGGGGAGGAGAAAGAGTGACGCTTGTATCACTTTAAGGAAACGTTCAGATAAAACCAGAGGAACTTTGGATGTATCATAACTAATATTAGAAAAACTGTAGTCGGATGGTTCAGCTACCTATTTTTTGACAAATGTTTGCAAGGGCAAAGAGGGAACTCTAGTCCTTAAAAACGTTTTTTCCCTACTCGGTCCTCAGGGACTCAAATACAGGCCATGTTTTTGCTCCCTGCTTGGCAGCTCAGATTTCTGCTTCCTCCCAACTCCCAGTAAAAACATGAATGTCTGGGGATCCCCGAGGACCGGTACTGGGGAACACTTGCTGTAAAGGCCTGGATTTGTCTTTTCCTTTCCCTTGGAATTTCATTACCCCCCACACAGATGTCCGATTATGGGCAGTCTGCAAAATGCTGATAATTAGCCTTCTCTGCCTGACACATATGACATCTTGGTGTGATAAATGAACCTTGCTTCCTCTCCCCAATTTCAGGAATTTGGACGCATTAGTGGTGCGCAACTCAGTG
>JAODKN010000001.1:4653374-4663389 GCA_026774425.1 Petrocephalus zakoni | reverse complement strand
CACTCACACACCATCACAGGGCACACTCACACACCTTCACTCACACGTGTAGACCTACGACTACCACTGTGCCTCCTCCCCCGTAGATATATTTTATGTGTATGATTTGAAAGGCAGCCTATATTAACAATTTTGTAATCATTGCACTTCAGCAGCCCAAAGTATCAGGAAATCTGACCTTGACCGAGAGCAGCCGTGTGAGATAAAGCTCAGTGATGGCTTTGGTCATTGACTTTTCCTTCATGCTGCCCCTCTTGACCTCATCCAGATCGTCCGTTGGCCGCACAAGGTGGAAAACTTTGTCGTCATCCAGCAAATTATTTGCTGGAGAAGAATATACAGGAAAAAAAAATGGTACAGAAAAAAGTCAACGGGTGCTGGCAAACGAGGGAACTAAATGCAAGAAGGAAATGAAAGATCAAAGTAACCACTCACTCTCTTCATGGCTGTCCTGATGCTGGTCAAAAGACTGTAGAGGATGAAGGACCCTGGACAAGACCAGCGTCGCATTGTCCCGCACCTAAAACACAAGCTTCAGGTCAGATCTACATGTGGAGCAGATGTGAATGAGCCTTTGCTGCCAAAATAAAAGCTCCGATATCTTGTCCCATTACTCACGTTATAGTGCGCCAAAGTGTTCATTCTCTTCCATCTACCTTCTTTCTGGGATGTCAAGTCCAGGTCAGATAAGATCTGTCCAGTGGAGCCAGGGCGCCATTCTGTAGTGGGAAGAAATACTAGCTAAAGGAAGACTATAAAATATACAGCCGATTACTCTGATACTACAAATCACCACCAAGCCTATTGAAGTTGTAGCTATACCCATTATCAACAGTGAATAATTCCATATTATTCCAGATAATCCAAAGATTTCTTATTCCTTGATTTCCGAGGTCCTCACCAAGTGTCACACTCTCCATCTTGGGCCTCTGAGAGTAGGGCAGGTTTTTATACACCTGCTCGATGATCTTTTCCTTCACCTGGGAGATGGTATCGCAGTTGAGCACCTTCACCTGGGTGACGTCTGGCCCCTCTCCGTGTACCAGCACCTGCAGAGTCTAATTGGAGAGATGGTAATTATCATTATCTTTTCGGCCTGGTCCCCTAAAGCGTCCTCCAGAACTGGAAAGTTTAGGTTCAGAAAGTACAAATGCAGATCAGGATTTTGTTTCAACCAACCAGTTGAGTACTGTGTTAATGTGACTGTTTATACTGAACTGGTTGGATATGTACTTTCTTAACCGGAACTTTCCACCTTCGTCTTCGTCACATCATGCAACCTTAAAACATTTGAATGTTTCCAAGTATTTCACAGAGCTGACCTGGGGACGCATAAGGAGAATACTGCCATCACATGGCTGGCCTAGCCCTTGCTTACCAACGAGCTGTACTCCACGTCATCCCCTAGGAGACCGGTATCGTTCAGAGTGTACTTGGCCTTCTTCACCACCGCGTCGATGGGGCCCTTCTCCACCTGGTGCTTGATGGCCTTGAACAGCTTGTACAGAGGCTCCCCTGCCGAGTCCTGCCCACACAAACAGCACAGCACAAATGGAGGGTGAGCGACAACCAAGCTGATCGCAACATCTTCATGAGATGCTCTCCAGACCAAATTGTGACTTAATGTAAAGCAACTTATTCTGTTTCAATTACAACTAATACTGTACATGCTGATAAAATCAATGTAACGACAAAACGAAATTATTTGTAGAGAAGAAACCGGAGGTCACTCCATCCATTGGAACTTTTCATCATACTTCTCCCTCACCTTCAGGAACTGATACAGGCAAATGGACATCCAGTTGCACAGCATTCGCTCAACCACAGTCTCTGATCTATGGGGGTGGGGCAGAGATGCACATCATTGGTCAAGAGCCACCCACAAGAAGAGTAGAGCATGCTAATCTTTAGGACATAGGTCCCCTTCTGCATCACACCTCACCTCCGCAACATGAGCTTGGGGTTCTTGCTGTGGACATACTGCTCCATGAGCTCGAGCAGTAGAGTCCTCATGATGTCGGTGTAGTACTCCAGTTTTCCATGCAATGCCACGGTGAGTAAGGAGGCAAAGTATACCCTGGCCCGGGCATTGAAGTCTGGCCGAGCCTCCAGGGTGCGAATAAACTGGAAAGGCAGCAAATGAAGTCAAGCCCAATGTCTTTGTAACAATGGTCTAGCCAAGAAAAATACTCATGGCTGGAAGTCCTTCATATAAAAACCCTTGGGTAGGCATGTTTGAATTAAATGATGGCATAATATTAATGCCTCAAACAAGCTGCCCACCTCTTTACTAAGGTGATGCATCATTTTGCTCATGAAAAACATAGATGGTTTTCGGCTTACATTGATAAGGAAGGGCTTGCTGTTCAGCAGGTTAGAGAACTGGTTGAGGGCCTGTGTCACGGTAGCCCTCCTTCCCTCAGGGATGTCCAGCTTGCCAGTAATCATGACATCTTTGGCACCATCCTTAGAGGGCAGGAAGAAGACGCGGTCCGTGTAGGTCTTGTAGTCCAAGAAGGGGATGCGACCCTCACTGAGGTCACTGGTATGCTCATCCATTTCAATCATGAGATCTGAAAGACGAAATGATCTAATCATTAATCCCCACAATTGAGAAGACATTCCCTAATGCTTTACGTTACACTACACCTTCATAATACATGTATAGTGTTATATTCGTTAGCAGCATGTAAGAATACCTTAATACCTATACTTTAATAACAAACATAACTCTATAATCATGTGTTTGTTATTAAAGTATACTAAAGTTCTCGTTAAGGTATACTTACATGATGCTTATGACTGTTCAAAGAATGCATTATGAAAGTGTCCTGAATGTTCTACAAATGCTTCATAAAGGCATTATAAAGGTGCATTATAAAGGTGCAGGTGTAAAGGATTGCCAGGCATTTTGGCTATGACCTTTGGAAAATAAGGAGATGACTTTAAAATATAAAACTCGAAAAATGTATAACTGCTCTCACCTGTGAACTCTTTCTTGCAGCGATCTCGAACGCTCTCCTCCAAGTTCTCCAGCTGGTGCTTCACCTTTTCATACTCTCTTTCAGCCTGTTGGCTTTTCCTCCTGTGCGGGACACGCAAGTGAATGCACACCCTAGTGCACACAAGCACATTCAGGGTCGGAAATATGAAATGAAATCGCTTACCTGTAACAGTAGACAGCAACTATGATTATCAGCAGCATGGGAGTGATCACAGCAGGAATGATGATCGCCAGAGGAACCTCATCTCTCCATCCATATTCAACCTTGCCGACTACCCATTCGCCATTACCAAACTTGATCTGAAAGGAGAGAAACCAAAATCCATCACATGAACAGACCCCCAGATAAACTTGCATAGAGTAGAGAATCATACTCCACGTTTAATCTCGCTGAAGTGTACTTGATGCATTTAATGCTCCATGTAAGGCAGCTCTTAGCAGCACAGTTGCTCACCATGAGGTCCAGCTGGTCTGAGCTGGTGTCTCTTTTGGACCTCTTGGAACGTGATGTTGGGTGAGAGGTTGGGGGATCTAGGAACAGTTTGTCATCCTGCAAGGTGTTGACCACGCATTCAACGTTTCCCAAATAGGCTTTTGCTTCCTCTGCGGTCATCGCCCTGTTGAAACCGCTGCCCTGCATAAGCATAAAGAGGAAGGCCAAGTAATTCTAAGGCAAGGTAAACAAAATCCATATTTACAGGAAAAAACATGATGGGGACCATGACAACTTCGAATGCTTTACTTGCCGTGACAGATATGATGCTGTTTTCTGTGATTTTCTTTCTTGGAAACTCATCAAAAATCGGATCGCTGTGGTATTTAAACTTGATTTCCGTCTTGATGTTATCCAGAACTATGTAGGTTATGCAGGACTGGCCGTCCTCGGTCTTGTTCACAGCCGGGGAGGAGAATTCCAGCACGGTGTCATTTTTGTTAGAGGCCTGTTGTTCATACTGAAAGAGGAAATCGGACACTTGAGTCACCGCTATTATGGCATGTTCAGACATTTCAGTGAAGGGCATGGTGCAATCCAGGCCTCAAGAGACAACTGCAACCTTGACTTTCAGATTAATACGTTCATCTGTCTGCCCTATCAAGTGCCAGAATTCGCAGCTTCATTACCCAGCGTTCGTATTCTGCCACAGACGTTGATTTCATTATCTTGACTGTACACATACCTCCATTATTTTGATTCCGGTTGACTGCTTGACTTCCACCATCATTTTGGCTTTCTGGATAAGACCAAATCTAGAGCCTTTCACCACAATCTTCCTCCCACCACTGAAATCAGCAGAAGAGTACACTTCAAGAAGACCTTAGCCATATAAACTTAATCCTCCTTGTTTTGAAAATATTGATTAAGGTTTCCTTTTAAAGTGATTCTGTTAGCAGCTGATGAATTTACAACTATTTCAATTATTTTAATTTGTCTCTATTTTTTTCAAATGACTTCCCCTACTGGGTCAAACACATTTAGTAGTTAAGGACATACAATAGGGACTCACCAAAAAAAACTCCCACGGGGATTATGATCAAGTATCTCGGGGTCATCTAAAAATGTGAATCGCATAGGAACCTCCATTGTGGTGGTCTTTCCATAACGGACTTTGACCGGGCTCCCAGATGGGACTCTGTCACCCCCGTACTTGCCAGTTTTACATGTAATTGTTTTGTCGAATGTCTCACTGTGAATAGGGACATGAATTTATTATAAGGCAGGGCACACTGAGTCATCACAAAGAAAATGCTGTGATAAAAAGCCTCTTTCTGTGAAGTGGACACACACATATTTTTTCATTACAGCTGTTTTTTCCCCCATGTTGAACACCCCTCTGTGAAAAGCCAGCTGTCACAGGTGCCACTAGAGGACTCTAACCCCATAGTGCCGCAATGCTCACTTACACAATGCAGGGAACGCCACTTATAGAAATGTCCAGGTCCTCCTTGCTGCCTGTGTCCAGATCTCTTCCATATATTGTGATAACTGTCCCTCCTGATTGTGGGCCTTGGCTTGGCTCGATCTTCTCAGGTTTTGGATCCTACAGGGTTAGAGGGGGCAGGGGGGTGCTATTCACACCATTTCATGACTAAATACTTTACAAAGGCCAGAACTACATGCAGAAATGTACCCCCCTCCATTGATAGGAACATGGACTCTTCCATTATACAGCATATATGTCGCGATTTGGTTCATTCAGTGAGAAAAAGGGGCCAAACACTCGCGAACATAAGGCCTAAGCCAAGAGGGGGTGCTAAGAAGGGGACACACCCCCTTCACATGCACATTCACCGCTATGGACAATTTGACAACTTCACCTTAGCCCACCATTTGTCAGAGGGGTAAATCAGCGAGCATGACGTCCTGGAGAGAACATGCAAACTCCACATGCTATTAGTCCCCTTGCTGGCCGCTTACCCTGTATGTGAAATGAACCTGTGAGGTTCCAATCTTCCCTCCTTTCACCTTAACCTCCACTGGACCATCATAGGGTTCAGAATAATGACCAATTTCACACACCACGCTGAAAGAAGACGAGCAGCCGGTTAAGGAAAGCGGGGGACAGGTACAGCGAACATGAGTATATCCATCCCTTTTAGGGATCTATGTGGAACATGGTCAGAATTAGCTCCTCCCCCATCCAGCACCTGGAGGTGGGCAGGTGCTGGGTCCTACCTGGTGGACACAGAGTATTTCTCTTGCTGATGCGCACAGGAGATACCAGCCACGGTGATGTTCTCGATGTCCTCCTTCCTGATGCCTAGATTGGATCCTTTAATAGTGACCGAAATCCCACCTTCTAATGGCCCATACCGAGGGACGATCTAAAGAAAGAGTTAAATTATGACATTCGCATCAGCACAAACCATAACAAGCTGAACAGTCTGAATTTCTGTCATGTTCTGAGATCGCAAGATACGCATTTTTGTACGTATGAGATATCTCCGTGGGCGAGCTTTAGAAACCTACTTCTGTAATTTTGGGCCCAGGGCAGTCCGGCAGCTCACCACTGGGGCAAAGCTTTTTGTATAGACAAGAGCTGGTGCCGGCGCACCAGACGCAGTCGTACTTAGGGTCAGCACTCTTACACAAGCTGCAGTCTTCACGACCCATCGAACAGTTGTAGAGGGTCACTGTGGGGCAGATGTGGAAAGCTTGGTGAAACCATAAGCTAGAGGTGACAGGACAAAAGCTTTACACGGGGCTCCTACAAAGAACACCTTCCATTTTGATCATCAAACAAACAAACAAACAAAAAAAAAGCATGCAGGACTGTTGATACTTTTTTTTTTGCAATGGCCAGAAGGAGGAGGGTGTGATCATAGCTCGGACGTACCATTTAATCGACTGTCGATCTTCTTTCCTGAATTTGTGCTTGTGATGTGAAACAGTATGTTAACGGTCTGTGTTTTGCCATAACTGAACTACGGAAAAAGAACAGAAACAAAATATTAGAACTACAAATGGCTGGAGGTGGTAATGTGCACAAGTAGGACATTACAGACGTTTTCGAAGCACATGGAATAATGGGGTTCACTAAGATAATTAAATCATTAGAAAGCGTAGAGGAAATGGAAGGTTTAAATTCTTTTAAAATCAATGCCTGTGGAAGCCATTTAGTTGAATGCTGAAAGGGTTTAACCCAAAACATATGCAGTGTCCATAAGGGGGTGCTACAGTCTCAGAGTGCTTCTGCGTGCTCCCAGCCGGACCTGAGATGCATGGGAAGCTGTACTCCCTCCTTTTCAGCTTGTATGCAAAAGAGGGGGTTGGAGAAACTATGTGTGGGCTCATAGAGTTCTCATAGAGAGTGGGGGCTCCTTCTGCTAAATGTGGAGGAGAGTACTCTGCTGGAAGTGAGCGACATGGTGACTGGAAAATGTCCTTAAAGAGTATGACGACGTGCACCAACCAGATGCAGATGCCACGTGAATTAGATCTGCTTACAACTAATGTTACCGCCACAGTGTTACTTAAAATTACGCAACTAGCCACATTATCTGTGGCCAAGAGACAGAGGAAGACAAGAATCAGTCGACCTTCCATTGTGTGTGTAAAACATCAGTTTCTCTCCTGAAATGCATGTTTATTTTTCCCTGGGCATTTACTGGGCCTTGGGAGGACCTAAGAAAGCATGGCTGTCCTACGTCACTCAGTTAGAACCAAGAGCTGAAGTAGGGGGCAGAAGCAGGTGTCCGAGAGCACAGAAAGGGGAAGTGAGTGTCAGCGCGGCGTAACAGGGACACCTCAGGAGGAATCAGGTGAACTGGAGACGGAAGCGGAGAGCCAAACGATGGGGCAGGCAGTGCCTGTTAGACGGCCGTCTAACCACCGGCAAGGCGGAAAAGGACCCGCAAGACAAAACACTCTCCAGGCAGCTCTTGGCCCATGTAAAACCGATTTAACTAAATGTGGACATAACAGAAAATAAGATGCATGGTTTACGGAATCGCCAACACAGAATGCCGACATATGCCCATAAGTAAAATTTGCATCTTATTTTCTGTTATGTCCACATTTAGTATCTTTTCTTTAATGTGCATTCTTTAGTACGTATTGCGAGTATATTTTTTAGCCCATGTGATTTTTGCTACCTTGAATGGTGTGAGATTTACTTAAAATTTGACTTACGTGTTTGCGGAACAGAAACTGATGGATGTCAGCTGAGAATTGTCTGTATACATTTATTTATCGCTCTAATGTATATGTTATGTGTATATATTATATTATACACACACACACACACACACATTACTCATGCATTACTCATAGGCTGCCATGAGAATACCCAGCAGATCTGAATGCGGATGTAGTTATTCTATACCTTGTGGCCCAGGAACTTGTACTTCTGATTTTCAAGTATGACATCAACGTCTGCATGTTTCATGAGCTCGGTGCCAATCTTAAAGGCTGAATCCTGAAAAAGGACCAGAAAAACAAAAACCGTTAAAATCACTCAGTGTTAGGGAAGTTTGAAATAAATTCCACCTTCTGAGACGCAGTAAATTTCGGGGTAATGACGCCATCAGTTTACCTTAGGGAGGTTAACACCCGTAAAAGTAATGGGGGTATTCATTCCCACTGAGATCAAATCAGGGTCTGGCTTCTCGAACCGTGGACATTTTGAATCCTGGACAAAAGCAATAAGGTCAGTCTTTTTGCGTGAAGGCCCAGCAGCCCCTGTGATTTGACCAAGGCCCCAGCCTCATTTCTTACCTCACCAGGTTTGATAATGTACGGGGCTGGCACCCCATCACTATCACTACAGGTGAACTCCCGAGTGTCCCACTGACACTGCCATGCACTAGTCACACAAGAGATACACCTACGAAGAGAGCCGCAAGAGATCATCAGGCAAAAACTTTGTTTTTGAACATCCATTCCTTTCTTTGCCAGCCATCCATCCATCCATCCCCCACTTAGCCTAGATAAGGTTGTGGGGACGTATTTATCAAGACACTGGAAATACACTGAAAAACATACATCAGCTTCAGAGCATCCAGAAAGCTACTGGAAAATTGTGCAAGAATGACTCCTGTTCGTTTAATCAAAATGAAATGCAAAGTGTGGACGGATTTAGAAGAAAAGTGTGTTAGGCAGAGATTCAATTACTGAATCAGTCATGCATCAGGGCTTCTGTGAAGGCTTCATTTTCATGAGCTTGTGTTAAATAAAGTTGATGTGGACAAATACAAGGGTGGTAATTCTGTGGCCTGCCCCCAGGGCGGCGCACTTACGGCGTGTTCTCCGCCCTCATCGGAGCCAAGCTGCAGTCATAGAACGTGAAGGGTTTCGAGGTGAGCTTCACAAGGCCATTCGCGAAGATGGCCACCGGCACTTCTTTGGAATCTTAACAGCACAGAGGCGGACGTAGTTATAGGACAGGACGTGGGTAACTGGCAAATGTGCACTCCGAGACCAAGCGGAGCAGGTGGGCCTCAGCGCTGAGGGACTCACCAGGATTTTCAGAAGTGCCTACTATTTCCCCGAAAACAGGGGCAATACAGGTCACCACTGATCTCTGGCTGATCGTTGCAGGGCTTTCAGATTCCTCAAACTTGCATGTAAGAAGGCCATCCGAGGTGACATCGGGGAAAGTGTCTTTTCTCATAGTGATCGCCACCTTAAAAAAAAGTCATACAGAAAAAAAACATCACTTACCAACATGTACACTACGATAAAAGTCCACCGTAATAGTTTTTACTCTAACAGCCCTTGGTAACCATTAGAAAAATGGTTACCAAGGTTTCTGGCTAGATAGGTTTGAATGGGCAGATACCAAAAGAAACTGAAGAGTGTATTAGACATATACAAGTCGTAGAAGAGCATAGAAGACGTTAAACACTTATTTAAGGAAGGGTTAATCTAAGCTAACTGGAACATGGCCAACTCTTTAGAGTCTCATTATACCTTATTTGACTTTTTGCAGCTGAGGTTGGGTGGCTGGAAAGACTCGATCTCCACACACTGGTTGTTGGGACTCCACAGCCAGTGAGCATGTTCCTCTGCTCTGGCACAGTCAGACTTCCGGGTGCACCTGCATGGGACAGGACAGCAATCAGACACCCTGCCCCAGCCCTCTCCATCTAGCCCGCAAACAAACAACACCGCTACCCTGCTGCACAGATGCCATGACGAGGTTAGATTTCCTGGTCTAAAACAATGCCTCCAAGAAAGAACATCACTGATGAACACCTTACCTTACTCCTACATAAATCAAAAGCAGAGGAATTGCCAGCAATGAGCTGCTCCCTACCTGCCCTCTAGCACACACCAGCCACAGTACGGGTCCCTCGAGGCCATGCAGGACTGGCAGTCCTTCTTTTGATGGCATGTCTGCACTGGTACCTTGGAGATCTGCAGAATGGCCAAAAGCATTGATAGCATACTTAATTATAACATAATAACATAAAATGAAATAAAATAAAATGAGTGGAACTGTACCTTCTTTCTGGTGGTTATGTACAGGTGAGTGTGGTTTGTGTCAAAGAAGAGGTGTTTGTTGACCATGT
>JAODKN010000001.1:4606566-4631616 GCA_026774425.1 Petrocephalus zakoni | reverse complement strand
CCCCGGAGCTTTACGGCTTCCCAGGAAAAGGAGACTGCACGCGGAGCGATTCAAAGGGATGCCGGCTGGGAGCAGGCATTTCTCAGACACGTGTCAAAACAATCCGCCGTAATGCACAACATTAATAGCCTGCAGACGGGATCTGAAGGGGTGCGTTTTATCACTGCCGCCCCCCCCCAACAGACACACGAAACAAGTGGGCAGGAGTTCTGGCAAACAGGACTGCAAAAGGTACCCAAAAGTCTACAATGAGGCAACGGTACCATAGCAACAGGGGAGGAACCACTGTCCCGGCCAGACAGAGAGTGCGTCATGCTGTAATGCAAAATGACAATGCGACTCAAATTCATTTACAAGTTGTTGGGTGGGGGGGACCTATAATTAAACAGCTATAATTAAAGCAATTAAAATAAGATCAACAGTCCTTCTTGGCCAAGGAGAACTAAAGACTCCCAGAAGCCTGTACTCCAGGAGTAAAGGGGTCAGTCTTACATTGTTATATATAAATGTTATACATAATATACATACGTACACACTCATATACACATAAGTACACACCCCAGTAAGAAAGCAATTTCATTTAACAGCAGTGGCAACAGGAACAAGACGGAGTGACAGCTTGCTGAAAGGTGTTTCCCAGAATTAAGGGCAAGCTGGCCACAGCGTACAGAGCAGTGTCAGAGTGGCGGACATGTGCATCACTGCATCAAACCTTTATTTATATTCATTCTGCACCCCTTCTCATTTAAGGGCAGGGCTTGGGCAAGCGTGCGCGCCTGACAGCACATGCCGTTTCCCGAAATGACAGTTTCGAGGATTCATGGTCAGATGTGCGAAATGAGCACCAGGGAGTACAGACGCAGAAGCCATAAATGGCCGCGATTCCACCCCTTGTTTAGAAAAGCAGGAATTTCTGATACAGACACAGATTTAGAGGCCAGAGAATGTCTCAGAATAGACGGGATTCTTGGAATTCAATATATGTCGGATGTCTGCAAAGATTTCCTAGCTCAAAACTATTGGGGGATTACTGAATAAAAGATGCAGAGCCGAAAACTGGATGAAACTTTTTAACGTTATTCAGAGCCCCGGCTAATGAATACACCACTCCTATGCCTGGATGACACTTATCTTGAGAAAATACAGCGATGAGGAAGCATGGAGCTGAAAAGGAAACCGATAGCTTGTCCGACAGCAATAAAACCGAGAGATTAGGGCAGGGCTTCCGAGGAACAACATCGGGTCATAGCCTGACTACCGAGTGGCTTCGGAAGGGGGGGGAGGGTGAGCAGGCAGGCAGGACATGCCCAAACATTACACCTTAAGCTTCCCGTGCTTCCTGGATACGTGCCTACGGAGGGACGCAGTCCGTTTGAAGCCCCCTGTCACAGCTGTCGAAGCTAAGGTCCAACCGCACCCCGACGCGTCTCCCTGAGGCACTCGGCAACAGCACAGAGGAAATGTCACCCGTCTCAGAGCCAAAGCGAAGGCGCGGCGATTACGTTTCATACCAGGGGACAAGCCCAGAGTCCGGGGTGTCAGAAGGTCAAGCAGAACATCCAAAAACCCCGTCCCAGAAGTGGCAGTGTGCCAGGGGTGAGCCACTGGACTTTGGGGGATTCACTCAGGTGGCATACAAAAGCCCGATATCACAGGGCGGGGTGTGACACGGGTGGGGTCGCTCATGAAGGGGGGGCTGGCAAGAAAATGAATAGATTTGGTTTAGAGAAGGGAGGGGGCCGATTCAGGCAGCTATTTTCTTGGGCCCTGCCAAATCTTTGTGCACGGAGATGAGAGACCAGTGACTCAGTGTCATTAACAGAAGACCAATCAGCTAGCTGGAGAGCAGAGAAGAAGCCCAGCCAGCTTCTCGCAGATCGAGTCCATGTCCATGTTTCTCTCCACGGTGGGACTACGTGAGTGGCAAGTCCTCCTGTTAGACAAATCCGCCGTGTGGTCGAGCTCCTTTCGGGCAAAGGGTCCCGCGTACCCCACACACAAAACGGGTAAGCTGCCTTCTAGGTGTAATCAGCCTCAGCTCTATTGGGGATTAAAGTAAATAGATCCACTAAATGAGAGCCAAGCCACCCAATTTCCCCCACCAGTGTCCTTTTATCACGTTCGACCCAGTGAAATTAGAGCGTAATCTCACACAGGCAGGCCACCTTTCAAACAACCGCCCCCCCTCGGCTCATAATCGTCGGACAACAACCTTCCCTCGTTTTACTTATCGCATAGCCCCATTACGTGTGGAAATGTAACAATTTCCGGGAATCAGCAGCAATCTGGCAGATATTAAAACAAAAAAAAACCAGGTGATTCGCACGGCCATGGGAAACAGCGGGCGGGACCTACCAACCGCGGGCCGCATCATCGAGGCATTTCCAGGGTTACTGCACCTTTAAAAAAAAAAAAAAAAAACTAAAAATGACATGACGTGCCTAAGTACACCTGACCGTTGCCGATGGAAACGCAGCAGTGCTCCTGCAACAGCGATAAGAGATTAATGTGTGACCAGGGTTCCATCAGAGAGGCACTTATACGCCTTCAAAATATATAATGCAATTCGACGGTACGGAGCAGAAATGGGCTCAGTTTGTGGACCGGTAATCAGTCAGACGGGCCCCCATTTGTAGTCTCCTGTGGCTCTGCTCAGAGAAACGCAGGAAACTGGCATCTTTGCTAAAGAATCTCTTAGCAAGATGCTAAATCTCACTATTTTTCTATAGCTGACAATACATTTAACAAGGTTTTTGTTCCTTTCTTCTGGAGACAGAATCCTCTGCGAGCCCGGGGCTTGGGGCTCGGCACTTCTCCTGCCATCACTTTAATCCCTGGGTGCCAGGCTATGCCAAGGGCGTGGCCGCAGGAACAGAACAGCTTGCAAACATGCCAAGCTATGGTGTGCATCTCTCGCTCCCCCTCTCGCTCTCTCTCTCTCTCTCTCTCACTTGCTCGCCCACACACGGATAAATACGTGGAAATGGGTTAATAAATGAGCAAAATAAAAAGCCGCCATAACACCCGGACTTGGCGGCGGGCCACGGCTCAGACAGCTTGCACCGACATCCACCGCAGCCCCTAACAAACACAGCGCCTTGGGGAGGGCTCAGCAGAGACCTGCAGGGGGCGCTGCCGGGCAGAGCGTCCCTGGCTCCGGGCTCACCAGCTAATTAACAGAGTTCCAGGTTGGGAAAAGGGGGGAGTTTGGGGCGGGGGCCTAGCACAGTCTGGTGAGTGGCCTTGTCTCGAGGTAAGAACACCAGCGTCCATGTCCATCTGGTGGGGGGATGAAGATTAATGTGGTAGTGGGGGCAGGGACAGGGGAGCAGCCCAGCGAGTCGGCACGGCTCCAACCCCCCCCCAAATAAAGCAGGAGCGGGGGCCGCCGAGTCTCCAAGCGGAGTGCAGATTGGCAGAGGACTAACCCTTAACCTGGCTGCTTTCAAAGAATAATTCATTTTAGCTGCTTTTAAAGGCTCTGCCCCCCCCCCACCCGACATGCCAGGATCGGGCATCAACCACCGCGTTCAAGATTTTTAACCTTGTAGTTACAAGAGCGCCCCCTTACCGGCACGGCACACAGGAGAGTCTCACGTGGGGGCAGAAGGCAAACATCTGCGTGACACAGAACAGGCCCCGACGAGAGACACATCGCAAAAGAAAAATGTGAGAGGATGTGATGGAAGAAGGGAAAAAAAAAAAGAGGCAGGCAGGGACTCCGGCAGTAACACGCATGCTCAAGATTGGCATGGCCACCATGCAGGTCCCGGGGGGGCGCTAGGAGAGTCCAGCAACTAGAGGCCATGCAATACCACGGGCTGACCAGCAGGGGGTCCAGTGCGCTCCACCAAAGCAGTGACCCAATTAATTCAGGCTCCACTTTCATGATTCATACATGAAATAAGTGGGGGGGAGGAGGTGGGTAAGTGGGGGGAGTCGACAGGGATAATGATCACATGATCGTGTTTCACCTTACGGGCGGCAGTCAGCTGTGATGGCTCACCCCCCCCCGAAACAGCAGAGGGAATCTGCATGGCCCCTGGTGTCACTCTCTCTCTTAATGGCTGTTTGTTGTCTGTTCCTTCAATGAGAGGCCTGGGAGGAGTAGCTGCCTGGGGCCACCAGCCCTCTCGGAGGCTCATAACCCCCGGGGACTGGCAGCCCGCCGTAACAGCCACCCCGTGCCCTAAACGAGCCTTTTCAGCTCCGCGCCAACGGCTGCCCGCCCCCACAGCACTGGCAGAAATCGCAAAATTATAAGCCCTCCTCAATAATGTGCATTAAGCGCGTACATTTAGTCTCCAGGTCAAAATGGGCACTTAATTACGTAACGTCTTACAATCTCTCAGCCACATCGACTCACAAATACGTTCTACTTAAACCATAAGAAGCTTATTTTGGAGAGCTGAATTATTCCTACCGTACACAAAACGATTCTTGGCCGATTCACTGGGATGGTAATATTTAAAATGCAGCACACCCACACGCAAACACACACCAAAAAATAAAAAATTAAAAATCAGGATGTTCTACACCAGTACATGAAAAACCACAAAACAGCTTCTGGATAATTGGTTTTGTGGCCCCATAACCCGACAGAAAACAAAAAACCCAGTGGATTCCCAGTGGTGCCACTGGAGAGCATTATTGCGAATGTGAAAGGTTCTACGGCGGGGTACCTAAACAAACGCAGGCAATGCGATAGGGGAATAAACCAGGCCTCCGCCCGAATTTATAATATTGAGTCAGGTACCCAGTTACCGATAGTGAGGGGGCAGGCTGATAGCCAGATGAGATCATATGGATAGAGTGTTTCACTGCATATAGCGTGATAGAGCAACAACTCAACATTCAAACTGCACAGAGCCCAAGATGAAGTGTAATACCTTGAACCCTGCTCCCGCCCACCCCCCCGGGGGCACCCAAACAGGGGACCTCTGACATGTGTGGTAGCAGATTTGAGCTCCTAGTCCCCCCAAGGGAGCAAAGGAATGTTCCCTGCGAGCCAATAGGCAGGCCTGCAGAGGTGCGTCCTCTCCGCATCTAACCCAGTTTACCTTCCACAAGCATCTCCAGCAGAAGCAGAGAAAGCAGGACCAGGGGCCACACATCTGGATCTGCTCAGGATATTTCGGATTCCTCCTCGGCCTGCTTCCTATTACCCCAGGAGTGCTGGCTGCCTGGGAAGACGCTCCGGGAAACAATGTGGGCCTTCATTCTGGCCCGGGCCGTGACATGGGGTCGATCCGGTCGGACTGGCGCTCCTCGACACATTCCTGAATGGCCTGGTGAGGCTCCTCAGGGATGGATTTTAATGCGCCTTGACGAACAGCATTTCCTGGATTTGAACAATTGCCCATAACCACTGGGGCTCAACACGACTGAGCTCAATCTACAGGTCATCGAAAGCGGAGAAGAGAGCCAAGGCATCAACAAGACAAATCAAAGGAACTTTATGACTTCAGAAAGACCAGAAACTTTAATATAAAGGAAAACATACAAGCGCACAGGAAATGGTGAAATGCAGGATGAGAAGGTCTGCCCACAGTGCCACAGACTGCGGTGTCCCGATTGCGATAGGGTCATGCCCTGGCCAATAAATCTCTCCCACCTAATCTCAAGTACCTTGTATTTGGGCCACACTGTGTCATGTTTCACACACATGCTAATTCTGGAAATATCCAGGGTATGGGTCGACCACATATGGTAGCGTTTACTCTGCCTTCACATCTAGGCATATAGTGCAACAAAGCTGCAATCCTCTAAGCTAAGGAGGCAAGCCCTCAATAGCCAATAGAACAATAGAACAATAGCCAATGGGTGACTGCGGGACAAAACCACCCTCCCACAAAAATGGGGGGGGGGCGCATTTCTAGTGAAGAAGGAAAACGCCGTTGCCTCAGGTCAGAAGAGACCCATTTATTACACAGTCACTAATAGAGCATTATTTAAATTTTACAGCACCCAGTGCTTTTAGTGCCCCCCTAACACAACCACGCCATTCTGCCGTGTCTATTACCCCGACTTGCCAAATCGGTGCATCTCGCCCATGCAAAGAAAAATGAAAACACGGAGGCCTGTATACCGATGGCCCATTGACAGCCGACATGGAACGGTCATTACGGAGCTGTCATCCGCCGCCGCCGTCGCTCAATCGAGAAATAATGGATGCTATATAATAATCGAATGAATACCGCGTCTCCCTGTAAATGGCCTACTTAAAAAGTCATTTCGCCCAACTGCAATACGTCTACACTCCCATCGCGCCTGAGGCAAGCGTCGCCAAATGTATAATTCAGGGGCGGGAGGGGTAGGGAAAAAAATAAATAAACGTAGCTATCTGCCATTTGCCCCCGTGAAAACAAGAAGAGCAACACTCCTTAACACGTTTCGTCTCCATATGGCACGGGTGGGGCGTGACATATTGTGTTTATTAACAAGCAGGATGTGCGCCACTCTGGTCCCGCACCATCCCGGGCTCTACCGGTGGGGCCCTTGGCAGGACTGGGCCAAGAGATCGCCACCTGGCACTGCTAACTGGGGAGGGTTACCCACAAACCCCTGCTCCGGCTTGCCTGCGGCAGGAAACGCCCAAAGGACGAGGCCATCGCCTTTTGACCGCGTTTGGATTCTTGGACACAGAGTGTGTGTGTGTGTGTGTGTGTGTGTGTGTGTGCGTGGGGGGGGGGGGCGGTGGTTGTACAGACAAAGATGCCTAGGTTTCCTCTGGTCCCGAGCTAACGTTGAGGGCGCTGGGGAGTGAAATGACAGGGGTATCAGAGCCCCAGCTGAGATGCGTGATAAGGCTCGGTCGAGCCCCAGCTGGCATGCTGTTGGCAGGGAAGAGTCAAACTGTTTGATTAATGAAAATCTGGACAAGACACTTGCAGATTCACCCAGCAGAAAATTTAAAACCAAGAGCATGACTATCATGGCGGTGAGGCATACACTGATGGAAATTAGCGCCTGCAACAACTGACAGGCATCTACCACCGTCGCCAACTCGGTGGGGGTTGGGGGGGAATCAAACCATCTCCTCTAGTTTGTGGATGTTGGGTATACCGGAGACTGTTGATGCTACACAAATTTAGTAATTATATTTCCTGGTAGGGTTTCGCCTGTCAAAGGCCACTGACATCTTCATTGACACCTGTCCTAATTAACAGAAGGTGCCGGTTGCGTTTATAGGGCCAATAGTATTTCTGTCGATAGAGGCTGAAGCGTGGGGCCCTTTGCCAGGGGCAGCTGTGGTACGGAGTACTGAATGTTTTTGGGAAGCAATTTAAAATAACAATGATACTGTACACAGACTGCCTTTATCAGAATGCCGCAGGGCTGCAGATGTGTCCCAGAACATGTCAAATGGCAAACTGCTTCAGCCAGCTGCCGGAAAGCGCCGGAAAGCGCAGGCAGAACACTGGACGACCCTAACAGACACCATTTCCTGTTACACTTAAGCCAGTCCCCGGACATGCCTTCCATATGTAAATAACCATTTTCCCCTAAATTCCCCTTCCACCCCTCACATTCTTCAGATCAACCGCATCGCAGGACAAATCATCTGGCCGATTAAAATCCATGCGTGACCATTCTCCATCTCCGGAAAGATTGCAGGCAAGCCCTCAGACAGCGCTGTTTAGCAGCCGTGCTAGGGAGGTATCGTAGATGCGGATCGTACCATTTAAGGGTCATGGGCAGCAAGACAGACACACTGATGTCTCAGCCTGCAATGGGTCATCTGTTACTAAGCTGGCTAAGAGGGAAAAAAGCTGATACAGTTTTGTGTACACTTATCCAAGGCAGATGTTTCCCATCTCTATTAAGCAAGCAGGGCTCAGGCAGTACTGGGGATAAGGGGGGGACTTAAAAACATACCACACACACACACACACACTCACACACACACACAAAGAGCTCTTCAGGAATGTGGGAGATTAACAGTCCGACATGAGAAAATGCTACATGATACACCCAAGTCAATTCCTCCTGCTCCTGACGATTAGAATGAGGCTTTCGGTGAACAGTGACATGGTCTGAGCAGCACCTTCCAAGGACAGGGGTCAGAAGGCCCATTTCTCTGAGCCCTACCACAAATAAACACAGCCCCCACAGGCTTCTCAGACAAGGTCTCCACACCCCAACCAGCACTGATCAGTCACCTGAACCTCCGAATTCCCCACTCGGTCACACAGACGCCAGTAAAAGAATATAAAACACCCCCGGGGCTCATGGTTAGGTCTGGCGCCCTTTTCCACTGGGCTCCTACTTCTAACTTTGCTCCAGATATGAGTTTACTTTTGGCTCCACCCACTGACTTCACCAGTCTCTGCATCCGGCTCCTCCCCGCTGCCTGCCGTGCCCGTCCGCGCCGCGCCACGCTTACCCGAGATCACACACACCTCAGGCACCGTGCGCGCGTGAGTTAGGGGTAGGGGGGCGGGGGGGCTGGTGGGGGCTAGAGTTTCGGGCGGCACTTGAGCCAGCGGGGAACCCGTTGGCAGGTGCTCGGGTGGGAAGAGCTTCGGCCCGGACGGTCGGATCCGTTCCAGCGGCGGCTTTGGCACGGCACAGGAAACCCAGCCGGCCGCGGCAGCTTGGAAAGGCGCGGGGGGTAATGGGATATGGGGGGCAGGAAAAGCAGCAGCGAGGCTGGGACGCGGGCTGCCGGGGGGAGGGGGGGCACGCGTCTTGGCACTGGGGAAGGAGACGGCGAAAGAGAAAGGTTTGAAACCTACTGAAATGCAAAAAGCCTCAATCATTGCACTTTTTTTTTCTTTTTTACACTTAGATAAGATGTGCAGTCTGAATAAATTTGGACGGCCCTTGAGGCCAAAACAACATTTCAACTGCCTTAAAAACATTACATGATTAACTCTTAACCACCTTGCTGAATTAATGGGACAATTTAAATTGGGGGGGGGGGGGGAGACTCAAAAACAGTTCTGGCCACAGTGACAGCGTATCCATTTCCAAATCAACTTGCATTTGAATATTTTTTTGTTCAATTTAAAGAGCGTTATTTACGCCTGTGTCAGTAATGCGATTTTAATAGGCCGTCGATTAGCATTATGGAATCTTCCGGAGAGGAGCTTTGCCGAGTCGCACTCATGTCGCGTCGTGGCAGACAGACGTGGGCGCAGGTGCAGCCCAAGCCCCGCTGACTAAGCCCCCCGCGGCGGGACGGGCCGCTCTGTGGGAAAATGGGGGCTTTCGGGCAGCCCCCATGCCAACCGGCCCCCAACTCTGTAACCTGACACTCACAGCTGGCCAGGCCTGAAACTGCAGTTTTCCCGCAGGAAGTGGGGTGAGGGGGTTTTGCATGTCTGGCCCTTGACTCGCGCACTGTCCCCGTCCCCGCTGTTCCGCGACCCCGGCGATGGCAGGTGAGCCCCTCCCACCCGCGAAGGACCCTTACTCAGAAGGCCTCAGAAGAGTAGAGCGGCACATTTTGGCTCCCTTGCTCTCGTCTGTGCGCCGTGGCGCACCGGCGAGGGTGCTGTCACCGTGTCACGGCTGCGCGGAGCCAAACCCTGAGACAAATCCACGTATGAGGTAATGCTCTTGGCAGATAAAGACTGTACTGGTTCCATTTGTTGGCGTTTTTTTTTTTATTACTGTGCTAATCAAGGTGAGCCATGCGCAGATCCGGGATGGCGTTTCCGAGTAGAAGGTGAGCCAGGAGGTAAATCTGTTGTTTATCTACTGGTTCGTAAAGCGTAACTAGGAGCCATGGTGGAAGTAATTTCCACATAAAGAAGGCAGGGGGCGCCGTATGGAGTAGGGCAGCATGTTAAGCTATTATGTAGAGTAATGAGAGAGTGGAAAGGAACACTCTGAGAAGGGCAGAAAAGAACACAATTTCCAATTATAAAAAACATATGAAGCAAGACTGTGTCACTATGTGGAAGTGACAGATACAGCACGAGTTTGGCTAAAATGTTTAGCAGACGACGCACGTCCTTCTGTGAGGATCACACAGCCAGGGAGAATGTGCCCATTGCGGGTGGGATGGGGGGGTTAATGTCTAAGACACCCAGGAGACTCAGATGATCCGGCCATGTGGCGGACAGCCATGTCACATGACCGATTCTGGGTGTGGGGGCAAAACAATGGCAGCTGGGTGTCTTCTGCGTGAAGATGGTGGCAGTAGCCATGGGGTGGAGGGGGGGGGGCTGCGCTAATTACAGTGGCCCCTGCTCCCCGACCCCCACCCAAAAAGGCGAGAAAAAGCCCAGCAGAGATGGAAACTGGCTGGCGTCCAAGAGTGGTGTGAACATTTCTGCTGGCGGAATTTGAGGGATGAAGAGAAGGTTGGCGGCCTTAGAAGGGGCTTCCAGAGCTCGGGATCCTCCAATCAAAATGGGGACAGGAAGGGTACCGGGTCGGCACGCTCTCTCAGCCTCACGGGAAGCACCAGTCGCCAGCCGGACGCCTAAGCCCAAACGCGTGATTTACTCAAAATCCACAAAAAGCAGCATGCCGGCTCCTGCCGGCCCCCCGCATCTCTGTCGGCTGGGGCAGAATCTCATCGTGCATTCCCAGCTGCGCGCCGAGGTCAGTCCGGGAAGATAACAGCGCTGTTGCCCAAGCCCTGACCGCTGCCAGATCGCCGCAGCGAGATAACGAATGCGAGTCAGGAAATCTCTGAAGTTCGGATATCGTAATTAGCCAAAGCAGTAAAGCGTCCTCGTGGAAGAGACAAAGCATTTTAAATTCAAGGGCTTTTCAAGGGTTTGAAGAGTCAAGGGACGTTAAACATGACATTCCTGAAGCAGCTGTCGGGGGAGGGGGGTATATGCGTCCGTGCGCAAAAAGATAGCGACAACCGAAACGAAAAAAGGAGGGCTGGTTTTGTTGGTGCGAGATTCATGCCGCTCACAGCAGAGAGACGAGAAAGCGGCAGAGCACAGGAGACGGAAAGGAGAGTGGAGATAGCGGGCTTATTAAAAAGGGACAGAACAAAAAGTTGTGGCAGCGATGAAAAGAGGAGAGGATCCGCTTAGGGGGGGCCTGAAGAAAGGGCGGCAGCGGCGGGGGGGCACTGAAACTGGCTGTCCCACGAACCTGCATGCGTGGGGGCTGATCGATTACCAGGCTGGGAGCCATTCATCACCGGTCACTCAGGCTCCTTAGAAAGCCCCACTGATAGCACCCCCCCCCCAGCTCAAAGCAGCTGTGCCGTTATATCCATTATCTGGCACAATGAGCCCGGGGTCAGATCCGTGGCACTCCTGAGGCCACAGTAAGAGAGGAGCCCCAAAACACTGTCCGCAAGGCGCTAGCTAGCTTAGCGTAGGACACTGGTGCGCGCAAGGAAGAATGCTGACTGGTGCATTCTGGGTAGCATAGAGTCATGGCAGTCTGATTAGGCCTGCCCAGGTAGGTCGGGGGGTGGGGGGTGGAATAGGCTGGCTACAGATCTCATAATGAGCACGGCAAACGAACACAGGAGACAGCCCCAGAAGAGCAATTATCGGAACTCAGGAAGGGGTGCCGATCTGACCCTCACCTTGAAAAGCCCCCCCCCCCCATAATAAAGGGGTGGGTTTGCTGCAGGGAGCCATAGGCCCCCCAGCCAGACTTGCCATCTTGGCTCCAACTTTGTTTTAGAGCTCATTTAAGCTTTGCCTTCAACCAATTCCAGGCCAAGGGAAGGTCGATAAAACATGAAGAAGTGGAATCACCGAAGGAGAATAGCGGTATTGCGCAGCGGTCTCCGAAAAAAACCCTAGATGGGTACGCGCACGTCACCGAGGCTACAGGCGGCCAGATTTAAATCATTTCTGAAGGAAAACTGCTCAGTTTTCTTGATCAGCTCCCCCGAGGACGATCCCCACCCTAACTAGAACAAAAAGATGTGCCACTATAGCGGCGTTGAAGAAAAAGTTCATTCTCACTGGCATGCATCATTGATTTCCAATTCTCCCGGAAACATTTAATGAGCTTAAATACAGACTCATTTGACACAGCGGAGCTTCTGAAAAAGTTTCCCTGCGAGAGAGAGTGAGCCGAGCAGAAGTCCTGTGAAAGGCATGTCATCACATGCCAGAGCGCAAGGCCCCGGGGCATCCCAAAGGAGACCCCCATCTGACAGCTCTAACAGAGTCACCCTGGGCAGAAGGGTCAGCCGCATCTACTCTTCATCTCATATCTGCAGCCCATAAATGAGAACTTGGGCACTTAGATCATTCCAGCCAGTCAGAACAGCAGCCCTGCCAGCTCATGCGAGGTCCAATAAATCACCTTCAGCCACAGCTCGGCTCAAGGACTACACCCAAGCACCATGAATTATTATGGACCTTCTGAATGATTACAAGATGGGGTCTCACCATCCATCCTGAGCAGTCCTGCCCACAATAGTTTCTGACAGGGCTTCATTGGGGCAAGTAGACAATGAGAAGTGGAGGCCAGACTTTTTAAATTAACATAAAAGACATAGCATTTCCAAAGGAGATCAGCTTCCTACAAACACATACCAAGAACAAGCAGACATTCCAACGCCCCCAAGTCGCTTAAAACCCCAGAGCTCTGCCCCACCCCTTGAAGAGCACATCGATGGGCAGAAAGAGTTACATCGAGCATGGTGACCACATCCTGGAAAGTACCGGGAGAAAACAACTACGACAAAATGAGGAATTAAGACCATGAAAAGCAGACGTCAGGCTTAGTCTTGCTGACACACAGACAACGAGGAGCACAAAATTGGCCAAAGCTGAACATAATACAGGAGATACCAAACCACCCGACTGCGGTCGTTTTACAGTAGAGACCACTAGTCATTTCACAGACCCGCCCACCCCCCGATACCATTAGTCTAATTAGTTTGAAGGCACATACCACAGCCGGCGAATTCCATTTATTAATCTCCCCATGGGGCAGAACGTGCACTCTGTTCCAAAAGCAGACTTGAACAGCAGCATGTAAAAAGCACATACACAAATCCTCAGACACTCACCATTTATACTCGAGGTTTATGGGAGAGGGAGTCAGATCCGGGGGACCCAAGCCTCCAGGTTAACAAGCTCAGAGCACGGCCGTGGCAGGCCATGCTTTTAAACGAGATCAAGCAGTAGATAAGACTTTATTTGCACCTTGCTTCTGCATGATTATGCAAGGCCTGGGCGCCACTCGTCCGTCCGCCTGCCGAACCCATGGGACGGCCGTGAACCTAATAAACAGGGCCCACGGGACATTCCCGACCCAGTGACCTTGAGAGGGTGTAGCCAGCACACTGGCAGACTTCTCTGCCGTGTCTCCAGAGCGGGCCAGTAGCTAGCTTGCCATCGCGTTTTCATGGCACACTCGCCAGGCACTCGAAACAAATAAAAACGTGAGAATCTTTTGGAGACGCTCGGGATCGAGATAGCAGACAGGGGAAAGGGAGCGTATCAGGAGAGGGATTCTTTCTGCTGTGCGCCATCTGGATGCGACGAGGTAGATAGACAACAGGAGCCCGATTCCCTCCGAAACAGCCACGGCGTAGCGCAGAAACGGACTGCCGGGGCAGGGGGATTATCAATCCCCAGCCAGATACAAACTGGAAACGCAGTGTGCAGCCACCATGCCCACAACCCCCCCTCAGCCAAAGTTTCAGGTAATGCCAACGAAAAAGGTAACAAAAAAAAATATGATTTGAAGGTACACTTCAAGAAACGCCAGCTGAGGGCTGACCTAGTTCCACGCTAAACGTCGAATATCCAAAGACGACTGGAAATCCCAGCTTCCCCCGACAACCCTGAAGAATTCATTATCAAACGTGCCCGTCTGGTACGGTTAGCACCGAGGCTAACGCGCAGCCAAATTGCGGGAAGCCAAGTCTAGTTAGCGCGCAGCTATCCGTCGGGTCTCCATGCGAATAGACAGGAGAGCCGCGGTTTGGTGTCGGGCCTGCCGACAGAGGCCCCGAGTCTGCTCGATTTAATCACCGAGGCTATGAGACACACTAACCGAAAGACACGCCGCAGAGGAGGGCTCCTGCACCCACTGGGCCGGCTCCTTACACAGGGGGGCGCGGTTCCAGGCAGTTCTGGGTGCTCCTGTGGGTGGGAGGGGGCATCAGGTGGTAACGGGTGTATGACAAATGAGTCCCGTCAGGTAGCAGCCACATGGAGCAGGAACAGGAGGCCAAAAGCCAGAAGCCAGCAAAAAAAAGAGAAAAAACAAAGAAGAAATACATGCCTCGCTTGTTAAGGGATCTGGTTAATCAAGTCTGGGAACACCTGGAGGAGAAATCGCAAATTAATGAAGTATTGAATTTTGCCAGTCTTATCAGAAAGATGAAAAATCACTATGGAACTTTCAGTCAAAAAAGAAAAAAAAAAAGCATAACCTTAGGTATTCCCTGAGCCAACATTAATGAAAGGCTGAAACTGATAAACCAAGACTGAAGATTTTTAGTCAAAGTAATTTCAAATATGCAATATATGCCTTTTATGGTGTATGCACCCCCCCCCTATGGGGGGATTAATCATTTCACAAGCCGTTTAAAATGAGCAGTTTACTCAAACCCTCCTCTGAAAGACCATTGTCCAGACGTTATTAAACACCTCGGATTCCAGTACAGTGGTCAAGCCAACAAATTAATTATGCGGCAGATGGGTCTCTGAAGCGGATGGCGGTCACCACTGACAAGTTCAACAGGGCAGTGATGGCGCAGTGGAGTCGGAAGGCACGGACCGGCCGCCAATCGACGGGGATCAGCTGTAAGCATGCCAAAGTAGAGGTAGCAAAAAAATGAGGCTTCGAAATACACCCAATGCAGGACTGCGGCAACCCACTCCCAATGAACCAAACAGCGCCTACGGACTTATCCTAGGCACTCCACCCTAACCCCTATCCAGCCCTAACCCTAACCATCAGTAAGGAACAAAACAAGACGTTTTTAGCTTTTTGAGTGCATTGACCAATTTTTATCAAATTTTCCTTAGTGGGAACCAAAGAAATGGTCCCCACAATGTCAAAATAACAGGTTTTTAATCACATAGTGGGGACATTTGATCTTCACAATGTGATGTATGCATAACCCAAACACACACACACACACACACACACACACACACCACTGGTGACCACTGAGCCACCTTGCCACCCGCCATTATGTCAAGCACTGGAATTAAACATGTCAGCATCTGACTAAAAATAAATGCAGCCAACAAGATTCTTTTGAAATTCCTTCAGGAAGCGTGCACAGCAGAGAGCGGATAGAGCCCCACAGCCTCGCGTGAAAGCTGGTTCTCTACCAACCTTCCTGAGATGACAATTGGCAGGATAGTGAAAATGCAGAAATATCAAAGGAATTTAACATTGTTTTGGGTCTGGCCAGACGAACAGCTAAATATGGCAGAAATCTATAACGCAGGAAGCACGGTCAAACAAAGAGGGCTCGTTTATTTGAACAAAGTGTCTGATTTCCATCCGTAGACCTCCTGACAGCATAAGCAAACAAGCAGGGCGCATGGGCGGGATCGCGTCGATAAACATCTGTCAGAGGGTTTAAAGCAGACAGCTGAGCGGAACCAGGACCAGCAGAAGCCATAGCGCCCCGCGGGGGGCAGTGGGGCAGTGGCAGCCTCATCACCACCTCCCCCCCCGCCCCAGCGACCGGCCTTTCCCAAGATAACCAGACCGGCGCGGATCCAAAATAGACTATGTGTCACATGATAGTCAACCGGCAGCACCGAGCATGGCAGTGTTTATTTAAAAGCAACAACATCTGAACATTCTGTTCAAAGGTTACCCGCCGGAAGACCAGGACTCAATAGCATAACAAGACCTCAGAAAGTGACACGCATCAGGGCAAGCGAGCATCGGTAGGGAAAATCGGATGGATGTGTCGATGCATGCATTCAAAATAAATACCAATCATAAGGCAGGATGAATGGCTCATCAAGACTGGCAGCAACATGTCCTTAATTTCATAAAAGGCTCATTAAAATATCAAGGACGGAGCTAGGGTTGGCACAAAGGAAATGTATATCCACTTAAAACATTTTTTTGGGTTAAATATAAAGCAGACGATCTGCCGCTATACAGATTCAAGTCTGTGATGCATTAGCTCGGCAGAAAGCTGTCAGCCTACAATGGGAGAGCAGAGATAGCGGGTAACGTAATTAAAAATAAAAGCCAGATAAATGGAGCTGATCGAGTGTCTCCTGGGAGCGGGACCTGACAGGTGTACAGCACAGCCCTGACCTCTGACCTCACGGCGGACTATGAACCGGTTTATAAGTGACAGAGTCACCTTTCATCACAGTCAAAACCGTAAGTGAAATCCCAGTGAAATGTGAGGCCTTATAGAGAGCAGCAGCTTACTGCCAGTCAGAGTCAGTCGGAAGGGCGGCAGAGTGACACTGCTAATATACGTCATATCTGGAGATAAATACGCCCCATTAAAAACGTTTGCCTTTTCAGATTAACGTGACCTCCTCCCTGGGGGGAGGGGGGGGGGTACAGCTTTGAGTATAATTCATCATTTTTCATTCATAAAAGGTTTTTCTCTCCTTCCCATAAGCGATTAGATTCTGTCGCAATGACCCACTCCTCCACATTCCTCTGCCGAGCCGGGACTCGGAAATTCCTTTGTCTTCCACGCCTCACGAAAACACACGAGTCGGGACAGGCCCAGGTTCCACACCGAGTGAGACGCAGCTCGACTTTTTCCAGAGGACGTGGAGTTAGCTCGCCACATCACAACTAAAACAAAATTAAGTGTACAGTGAATTACGCACCCACAGAAGGATGACGATTTTCTGAAAATAATTTTTTGAGAAAACCACATGGAAACAAAGTATGGATAAGCGGGCAGGAAAGGCATAAGGGGAGTGCCCTGGGAATTCTGCAAAGCCCCCTGACCGAGTGTCGTACATATAACCGGGGGCATGTTAGTAGCCCTCCCCCCAAATAAACACTTCCTGTTCTCACGGAGACGGCTTCATGGTGTGTGCTGGAATGCCGTCACCGAGGCTTAGCGTTCACCCGACGTGGCTCAGGCGGTGAAGTAACAGCACGGCTCATGTAGCACTAAAATGAGAAAACTCTGCTCCTTTAAAGCCAACGGCTCCCTATGAACAATTAAGCCATCTAATCGTCAAGGTTAATGCCCAGTTCTGCAGAGGGAAGCTTGGTTCGACGGCGTTGGGGGGTTTAAATTAGTAGAACTGAATACTGTTGTTACCGCAACTGGGTTTTAAAGAGCCGGCTACAGAATTACCATGGCAGTCGGTGCTGGTTGAAGCCCACGCGGCACCCTAGGGAAGCCTCACCGCTGCCCCATCCCGTGACCGAGTTACACCGCCTGACTAAGGTCGGCACCCCCTCAGAAGATGAAGTCCTGGGCGGCTGACCGGCACTGATCAGTCTCGTTATGACATCACTGCAATGGCTCTTCAGGAGCGGTGACACTCCCAGGCCGGGCCTCCCCACTCCCAGCTGCTTTCAGCCGACACACAGCGGCACGAGACGTCCGCAGCGGCACAGAGACTCGCCCGATAGCGATCGAAAACCCATCCTGTGCCTAATTAAGCGGCTAAACGCGGGGAACCGACACCTTTTTAATTGGCTCCTGCATGAGGTTTCTCAGAAGCGACTGCGGATTCGGAGGGACATAAATAAAAACGTTTATTAAACGCGCCGGCCGCTATCCTCCACCTCAGAAGCCGGTCAAGGCAGTTAACAGGCCGTGACAAACACGCTTGTCACACGCAGGATCAGATGGCGTGAGAATAGGAACAATGACCAGGGAAGGGGGACAGAAAGGGGGGGCTGACAGCTACGAAGCAGAAGGGGCTCACCTGGCCTCAGTGGGGGGGGGGGGGGTAATTGCACACCTTTGGCAAGAGGGAGGAAATTTCAGAAATGGAAAGTCAGGCAATTACCGGGACGGAAATGCCAACAGAGCCCGGGTCCGCGGCCTAGCTAACAGCAGCCCCGTGTCACAGATGAATCAGGAGAGAGAGCCGTCTGGCCAGAGCAGAGTGGAGACTCTCTGTGGAGACGCGGCCGTCGGAGGAAGCCCTCCATGTCCCGCTCTCCCATCTCAGAAAGACCAAGAACCCCTAAAAACACAGATGAGTCCTGCAGACTTCCTGTTTATAGCAGGGAAAACAAGCCGTACTAAATACAAGGAAAGTGGGGGGGGGGGGGTAATTTAAGCCCTCCCACTACCAGTCCCACCTCAGGCCACCCCCCCAGTCACTAATAATCACATCTCCTTGTCACTGAACTACGGAGGAGTTGCCCGATTGATATTCAGGCCCGACGTAATTAAACACGGGCTCTTTAATACACCCCAACTGTCTCTGACACCCAAAGATCGGGCTGCGCCCCCTGAAAGGCGATGATTAAATCGACCGACGCATCGCAAACGAAATAATTAGTTGCGGTCCTCGTCGAAATATGGCTCTTTGAAATTTGGTTAGCGGGCTGCAGCAGTAACGTAGAGAGAGATTGACTGGAAAAAACAAACAGATATTTGCGGAGGGTATTTTCTTAAAACTGCACTACCGGCATGACGGAGCCCACTGTGCCGGGACGCTGCCGGACGAGCAGAGACGGCCGTTTCCACGTCTGCAGAGGGAGCAGTGTCTGCCTCCTCGACCTGGCGATGACCCCAAAGAGCTGCCTGCTGGGTACGCAGAGGTACAAAGGTTGCACGCACCGGGGATATTTACTGATACAGAGCAGATTCAGGCCAGATCCCCCTACTGCAGCCTGGATGGAGGAAGAGGGTAACCCATAATACTCCTCTCCACCTCCCACTTCCCCTGGAGAGGAGAGTAACCGAATCAGAAAGCAAAAAAGCACGACTGTGCATGTCCGGCCGCTGATAACCTCCCCCGGCACAAACATGGCACAAGGATTCACGGGCATTTCTGCCCTGGAGGCATGACGGTGACCGGGAGCTACAGACCGAGCCCTCCCCTGGAGAGCTGGCGGGAGGCGGGGCTTAGCCAGACCCAGCTGCTCAGCAAGCTGAGGCAGGAGACCGCCTCCACGCTCCCACGTCTCTGATGATACCACATGTGTCTTTGGCCGGACGTCACCCCCACCTGGCTGACAGGAGGAAGGGCAGGAGTGACCGGAGCCAGACTCTCTGGCTCGGCAGCAGAATTAAATTATTGATCACATGACAGATTGCATTATGAGGAGATCAGGGGCTGGTATCAGTGGCTGGGATTACATTTCTCTGGAATGGTGTAGATGTGGGCCTGTTCTTTGATTTAAAAAAAAAAAAAAAAAAAAACATCATATGCACGCAACCGCACACACACACCCACACACACACACACACAGTATGCCTGCAGGCTGATCAGGCTCGCAGCCAATTAAAGACACCCAGCACCTATGACACCAAGCATGCGGCTTAAATCCAGGGCCATTCACTCTGCCACCCCACCTGACAGACAGGGCCCACTTATGCCATTAAGCACATTAGACCGGGCTGCTGTTCTGTGTGGAAATAAAGCATCACAGGCGAGGGTCGGTACTTTTAGCTGGTCACTCGGGGCTATTGGTAGAATGCTTCCCCACAAAACCACATGAGAGTCCCTCCGTCAAAAGGAGAGCAATTTCACATGAAACTGCACCCACCGACACACAACCAAAATGATCCGGTTAGGGGGTGCGTGCGGGTGCAGAATCACGGACATGGGAAACGGGCTCCTGGTCAGAGGCGGCCCCCCACCCTGCCCGGCCCCCAGGACTAGTCAGAGCACTAGGCAGGCCACATTTTTGGGCTCCCTTCCTGTCAACACACAGCTCGTTTCTGCCTGCACATACGCATGCCAAATTTCAGGTATATGATTTAGTTCTTTAACTTTTATTTTAAATTTTGTGTAATCATTATGTATGATACACAATTTTTTTTTCCTTCATCACTGTCTGGGCCCCTTGGGAAAATCCAGCCCTAGGCAGCTGCCTAGTTTGCCTATGCCTGGTTCTGGTTCTGGCATTTCAATGAGGAGTGATTCATATGCTCTCTCTTGACAAAGAAAAACAGAGCATGTGCAGGGTTCAGAAATCAGTAGCCAGGTTCAATACCACAGCAACATTTATGTTCTTGAATATTACACCGGTGACAATGCACCCCACCACCCCTCCCATCTTCAACGGTCTCCTCGCCGCGAGCCGTACGCACAAAAAGAAAATGAATTTGCCCACCAGTGCAGCCGTCTGAGGGACAGCAGGCTAGCCGGCCAGTCACACGGGCGATTAAAGGTCACTCAGGTCACTGAGCCCAAAGCGTTGCCAAGGCACTTCAGGGGGCGGGATGGCAATGAATCAGACGGGCAGAGGTCACGCCAGGGTCGAGCCACCGGGAGGGGAACCCGTCAGAAGCCGGATCAGACGGGGGCCTGATGAGATCTCGGCACTGGCAAGGTCTCCGTCAGACCTAGTTCGCGTTCCGGTCGTTCGCGGACGGGTCGGTCGCGTTCCGGTCGTTCGCACAGGTGGCGGAGGTAGCAGCCCTGACGTGGCAGGCAGTGTGTCGGGAGGAGATCAAAGGCGTGCGGTCATGTGTGTCGACACATGTGATCAGTCACGTGATTGGTGTTCTACCGCACACACTAGCTACAGATCTGAAATTTACATGCTCAGCCTGGGGGCATTACCCAGAAGTCACACCGAGGCGACTCAGTCTCTCGCCAACGGCCGCCCCCTCCCCCGACGCACTCCCAGTTTTCCGATACTCGTGTTCAGGCAGCCATGTGAAACTGGTCTGGGTGAAAACCTGGCCAGAAGAAAAGACTCCCGCCTCTCCTGCAGACTTCTCAAAAGGAAAGAAAAAACTGACTTGAGTACCACTTAAGAATACAGCTCTAAAATAATGAGAAAACAAAATTGGACCACCATTTCAAAGAGAGCCGTCAGATGCTCCAACAGCAGAGACATTCTGTATTTTTTTTCAGGGTTAAATGGGAGGTTAAGGTAAAAGAATGCCATGCAATCGCTTGGGACTTTCCACTCTACGGGGGGGGAAAGAAAACACTTCCATATGACTGATTACCCACGAAACAGCCAGGAACGTGCAACATGGAAACCCCACAAAGACCTGGGGGAGGTTCATTCTTTTCTGTCACGTATATTGAAATAGGCAGGATTTGGAGAGGGGTAGGCAGAGAGGTACTGAAAGGACAGGAAGTCTGAGTTTCAGCCCTGCTCTAGGACACCTACAGCGCAGATTCCACTGGAAAGAGGAGACCCAAGAGGCCTTCTGGTAAAATATATTTGTTGGAAAAGAACAAAAACGTAATAAACTTCCAAACTCCCCCCCCCCACCAAAGCTCTGGATGCCAATGCGACAGACACAATTTGCCAGAGGATTCGCGATAGACACTGCAACTTCAAGGGCCCATAATAGCCACAACAAGAAAAGAACAAGTCTTCTAGAAAGGTCCACGACCCCAGTCCTAGTGCTCCGTTACGGGTCTGAGCAGGAGAGGGCCGCGCTCCCTTCCTAACAGGCTGAGAGGAAGTAACCAAACAGGAAATACGGCTTTGTATGGGCACAACATCTATACGTGTTTGCCAGCCATGGAGCTCCTCGGACGCGACTTTAAATCGAATTCAGCAGGATGACGAGATGATCCAGCGAAAAGCGAAGAACCCCAAGAATCAAAATCACGTTTATTAGCCAAGTATGATCACGCATAGGGAATGCGTCTCTGGTGGTCAGTGGCTCTCATACGTACAGTAGATATATGCATAGTTAAGGCAAGACAACAGTCACATGCAGCTCTATTGAAAAAAAACCTTAAAACCGCCCCCCAAAAGCGGACGACGTGCCCGTGCCGTCCAACTGGAAAACCATTTGGCCTGTTTACACAAAGTGGAGATTTGCGAAACCGGAGTGGCAGCGCCCCCCCAAACAAACCCTTGTCTTTCGCCAGAGCGAGTGAGTCAGGCAGAATGAATGTGTGTCATCACTTCGCAGGAAGGTGAAGGCCAGCAGCTACCGGCACTCGGCACCGCCCGGGAAGGCAGGAGGGCCACCTAGGAGCGGGTGCGCGTCCCAGGGCTGCGCAGGAATTCTGGTTAGAGCAGATGGCTGAGGGTTGGGGGAGAAAAAAAGTTTAGCGGGCAGCCACGGGTACCGGGGCACGAGCCGTCCCGTTTTTACGAGATGCCCGGATTATTTCACCCTGCCAAGAATAGCGCCATCTAGGTGGCGGGAGGAGAAATGACAGCAAGTCACAAAACAGTCAGTCAGTCAGTCTGCTTGCCGCTCTGGCCTTCACCTACAGCCTGTACACCCCTTCCCCCCACCCCCATCATGGGGGGGGGGGGGGTATGCTACGAGAGCCGAGCCCTGTCAAAACACCCCCTCCCCCACTGCATTTTTGTGAGGGGGAGAAGACAGAATGAAAACAAGACCCAGAGAGGAATGTGCTGGCCCGCCCCCCCCCGCGGTGTGGCCCAGTCCGGCGCCTCCGACTGGCATCACGTAATTAAATACACGGCAAACTAATCACCTTGATCCCAGAGAAGTACACCAGCACCTTAATTAGGCCACACACTTCACTGCCGACTGAAAACTCATTCTCAGTGCTGAAGAATCGTCTCGTCAGCCCAAGTCTTGGCACGCGGAGAGTCAAAGAAGAGTTGCAGCCGCCGAGAAAACTCATTTGCTCCAGAGATATAAATAACCGATACCGTCAGGCAATAGAGCATGCAAAGCCAGCTAAATTTTATGGCGACATTACTAACCCAGCAGTGATCTCCCAATGTACCAGAATACAATTAAATTAAATTAAACAGCAGCCAAAAAAATTCAGATTTATGCCCCCACCCCCTAATCAAATGGAACACACACAGTAGAAGTCCAGGCATGACTTGGCAACCGCGGGAGTGGCACTCACACAGGTTGGTCTAAGCAGCCCCAAACACGTGGTCGCCAGAGAGTATGGCAGGATAAGAGCCCAGGCCAGGGCCGGCACCTGCTACTGCCTCATCAAAATTAATCTTCAAAAGCCCACATTAAAAAAACAGGTACTAGGCTATTAGCACCAAACGCAGGAGGATTTAATCATTAGTACAATATAGCTCATATTTTTAAATTATCCCGACATGGTGCAGCCACCCCGTTTGAGGATTAATAGCATTTCCGCTTACATTTTTAAATAGATTCTTCTACCAAGTGCTGAAACAGGCCTCTATGGCGCCATTAAGCATAAAACGCGAGCCTACGAAACATCCAGCACATACGTAGGGGACAGGAAGCAGCAGGGGATTCGCCAGGGGATTATTCAGCCATCCCTCATAACGTCAGGACTCTTCCGAGACAAAGCGCTCACCTTCCGCGGGCCAAGATAAACAAACTTACTCTCCTTAAAATTAACCATCCATCAAATTGCATTTACTGCTTTATCTGACGCTTTTATCCAAAGCGACTTACACTAGAGGGATGGGCTACAATTTATCAGTACTCCCTATGATTCGAACCCACAACCTTTGCCTCCTTAGCTCAAGGCTCTACAGGAGCTAACTTAGGATCTTAAAAAAACCACACACACATACACCTAAACTGCAGAAGCACTTTGGGCAACGCAGGAATTCAATCATTCCATGACATTTTAACACTGAATCTGATTGACACATTAGACAACTTCATTTTATTTCACTGCACATGGGCTTCTAAAGAGAGTAATGTACATTTCTGAAGGAATTAACGTCAGTCTGCTTGGAGCTCCACAAATAAGCACAGAAAAAAATCTAATTAAAAACTCCAAGATCAAGCCGCTAGGTCAGATCTTCAGCTGGAGAGCGTACACAAAAGAAGGTGACTTCTTGAGTGTGGGCAGAGATGGGCACCTCAACACTTCCGTGGAGATACCTGGTCGTCTGAAAGGAGACAATATGGACAAGCCTGTCCTAAGTTCAGAGTTTTACCACCCGCATACGGTGTGGGGGAGGGGGCCACAGGGATGCAGGGAGAGGCTGGACCCACCAGGATAGAGGGGGAGAGGTGTTTTTTTGCGAGGTTGATACGACGACACAGGCGAGATCTCGCCCACAGGCTCAGTGGTGCCAACAGCTGTTCATTAGGAGGCGCGAGAATGAGTGTGATCTCACCTAACGGACCCGTCACTGCCGTGGAGCCTTCGTTAGCCGTGGTAACGAAGCTCGAGGAGGTGGTGAGTGGGTGACAGTGTCTGGCTGCTTAGAGCCGGTAACGGGCAGGAGGGGCCGAGACATGGCTGCGACGGGCCAGAAATCCAAACACACAGATAACATACATATTACTTTTATATTAAGACGTGGAAATGAGGAAATGTCAACCCAACGCAAATGCAGTCGGGATTAAGGGGCGAAATCACCCTGACCACCATGGGATTCGAACTGGCAACCTCGCAATCACAGGCACAAGCTCCTAACCCACTAAACACCACCCCATATGTCACACACACACACACACGCTTGTATTCATATCTTTGTGGGGACCTTCCATTCATCTCTAATCAGAAAAACCCTAATCATAACATGTCAACCTTAACCCCTACCCAGCCCTAACCTTAACCATAAGTAACCAACCAAAATACAAGACTACTGGCATTTTTAGCTTTTTTGATTGCAGTCACAGACTTTTATAAAATTGAGTTTCTCCTTGTGGGGACAGAAGAAATGGCCACAATGCAAAACAACCACAGGTCATCATCACTTTGTAAGGCCATTTGGTCCCCATGATGTAATATAGCCCACATGCAGACATACAGACAGAGACACACAGACGCTGCTGGCAGGGGGGGTGCTGACTTCACTGGGGGCCCTTGGCTGACATAGGTACGGGCCCCCTAATTGGGTTACCCCCCTAAGTGGGTATTTTTTAGAGCCGGAAGAGAAACAAGAGGGAATTAAAAAAGATGGAACATTAAGAATATGTTAATTCTTAAAAGCTTGGGGTTTCAGGGATAAAGCTCACTGATCGGGGGGGGGGGGGGGGGCTTTAACCGACCCCAATTTCGCTGTGGCCCGGGGACCACCCACCCCACCGGAGGCTAAGATTAGTTTCGATTTCCTGCATACATTTCGTTAGCATTCTGCGCACAATTT
>JAODKN010000001.1:4592679-4606556 GCA_026774425.1 Petrocephalus zakoni | reverse complement strand
CCCCCCCCCCCCCCCCCCCCCCCCCCCCCCCCCCCCCCCCCCCCCCCCCCCCCCCCCCTTAACCGTCCCCTCTTTCGCTGTGGCCCTGGGACCTCACTCCGCTCCTGAGGCTAAGATTAGTTTCGATTTCCTGCATACATTTCTGTAGCATTCTGCGCGCAATTTGCCTACCACCCTAGTGGGATAGTATCAAAGATACAGGGATATGATGTTAGTCTTGTATCTCTGTGCTGTTTTCTTTTTCCGTTAAGCTACTCTGCACTGGTTTGCCCGGCAGTGAAATGAGCAGTGGCCGAGCACTAGGCTCGGGTGTGAGCAGAATGCTGGGCAGCGCGAAATCACAAAGCAGGAGCAGTCCATTAAACCCGGGTGGGGGGTAACTGTGTCTATCCTGAAAACGCAAATAACAGACATGCTACTATAATTTCTTACATCTTATATCCATAACTTTAACTTCTGGAAATTCAGTCTTCATGGGGCCTCTGGTTTTTGAGGCCCCCAGGCGCTGCCCACACTTCCATTATAGTAAGTGTGCCCCCGAGTGCCAGTCACCCCAGGAGGTGACACGGGTGGCCAGCATCTATGGAGGAAGGGCTCACTGAGCAAGCCCAATTCACTTTGACTGCTGCTCAGAGTCCCTGAAGAAACCGGGGGCTATGGGCCTTGATCAAAAGCCCAACTGTGACATCACTCTGCCGAATCAGGGATCTGAACCAATGACCTTCTGACCACTGAGTCACATGCCACTCAAAGACTGAGAATAGGAGGACTGTGTGTGTGTGTGTGTGTGTGTGTCGCGCATGCATATACACATACACACACGCAGTCTCCCTGTTCCCAGTTTATACCCACACACACAGAGCCAACCAACCATCAAACCACATCACTCAGAGGTCACTAAACCCACAAGCATACAGGCACCTCCATCCGAAACTGGGAACCTGGTAAGAGCAGACCACCACCAGAGAGCCAAATATCAAGCTGGCGTTCAACCACGATTGTCATAAACCCCGTCACCGAGAGCCACACTCAGCCCCGAAAACGAGGGCAGGCCACAGGATTGGGAAGCAACCGACCCACGGTGTGCCCAATGGGGCCAAGAAGGCATCAAACGCCAAGAAGCAAACGGCAACTGGATAGCAAGCGGAAGACTCTGAGGACCTGCAGCCAGTCTCCGTTATCCTGCTTATCTAGGAGAGCGGCCTGCTTCTGGAGAAACATCAATGGGCCACAAATATATGAATGTGACAGGGATCAATATTGAATGAGACCACAAGCCAAACCTCTCAGCCACATTCAGGTGAGGACTGCTTGTCCTCTGTCGTAAGGTGTTGCATCCCAACAAATAAGGAAACCGATGATTCACCTGCCATAACCTGTTTGTAAAGCAAATACCACTTTATTAATAAAATGTATTATGACCATATTAGTGGAAAGGAACACAATGAGCCATGTTCCCAATGTATGCCGCAGCTGCCCGGATTCCCATGCGTATGGCCACAAACCAGGAAGCTTGTAGGCGAGGCATTAAGCATTAAGACTAATAAACGCTTTGAAAGCCCGACGGCTGGAGAATTTGCTGGGAGCTGCATGGCAATTATCAGCCATGCAGCCCGAGAGGAAAGTCCATTTCTATTTATGGAAAAGGAATTTACCGAGGACTGCATGGCTGGACAGAGTCACCCGCTCAAAAACACCTCCCATCCAGGGCCAAGACAAGACTGAAGTCCAGCTCATGCTTGAGCAGTGTTTGGGAAAGCCACCCTCACCGGGCATGTACCCTCCTGACAGGGTCTGAATGCGCGGATACGGGATGCTTGGGGGGGTTACACGATTCAGGACGAAACAAGGCTGTACAGTGGGAGATACACAGGTCCAGGAACTGGGGGGTACGGACTGACAGCACAGATCTAGAGACCCGGGAAGCACATGAATGGAGGCACTGTCTTCATGTTCGACACCAAGAGAAACAGCGGAGTCACTCACTAGGAAAGGAGACATTTAAGCACAATCCCTTTTATCGTTTACGGCTTTTAAATTCAGGTGCTAACCGATCTCATTATATCGCGTACTCCAGTCACGTCTGCGACCGAAACCGTGATAAAAACCAACTTCTGCCGAGGGAAAGCCACATTCCGTATAAGCAATAAATCGCGGCGATCTGGTAGCTAACAAGCCATCGTCATTGTCACAGCACGACAAAGAGGTCGGGTCCCTTTAGTCGAGCTTAAGTATCCAATCTATATGTCGAAACGTGGAATTTGACCGGGAGCAACAGTGTGGAAAAATACGCCGCCTCGCTTTTGTCAGCTGGAGCTCGTGTGATAGCGGGGAAAGTACCGCTAAAAGGCGGACGATGGGTGCGCGGCGCCGGGCGGCTTCCAGCCCCCCGCGACTCCCACAGCCGATCCTAGTTGGCAGTGCATCCCGTAGTTTCTCTTTCCACTTTCACGCCGCGACGCAATGTGGCGAATCGGGCTGATCTCCCAGGAACCGAACACGCACGCTTATTCGGGAACTGATGGGAGGGTCCCGATCGCACACCGGTCCGCGGTACGCGGAGCCCGACGCCTTGCTGCCCGCGTTATAGGGAAGCAGCCCCGTTCCCCCGAACATGGGCGATGGCAGCGACACGGCCGAGCCGCGCACCTTTCCGCGCGGCGGGGGCGACGCGGGGTCCCGCTGTTGACAAACAAAGCTGGGTCGGGCTCCCTTCGGGTCGCTACATTGTTGCCGTGATCCGCCGGAGCGGCGCTCACTAGTTACTCTGTAGCCAGTTCGCGATTTCCGCCCGCAAATTGTTTAAATTCGTGGCATTAAAAAAAAAAAAAACTTCGGCAGCGGATGCAGCTGATGGCCACGGCAAAGCCGAAAAGGCACCCAGATCGCCCCCCCAGAAATCCACCAAAAAGATCACATGTATGATCGAACTCACCTTGGAATCACTATTCGTGCGCGAACACTACTGTCGTCCTAGTTTGGTCGTTTTGTTCCCCAGAAAAGAAAGAAAATCAAAAACGTTAATCCTCCAGATACGAGCAGCGCGGGGTGGGAAGGGGGAAAAGTTCACATCTTTCTACTGGCAGCGCTGCGGAGAAGACGGCAGGAAAACAAGCATTCCCGGGGAAAGGGGCCGCTTGGAGAAGCCGACTGGCGCTGGCAGGGAGACGCCGCCGAGAGGCGACGGGCGACGGGCACTTTCTCCACGCCCAGGTACCGGGTCACATGATGGATCCAGGTGCGTTTCCTCCGAAAGCCGCCACTTCAGCGAGACACACCTGTGAGAGCGGCGCACATCCGCCCGGACTCCCGTCGGCGACAGGAAACGGGGGGAAAAGGACGATCGGAGCGGGGGGGACGGGGGCTTCTCCTCCCCCTTAGTCAGTACAAAAGGCTCTGCCCGGAGCAGATCGTCTTACACGGGCTGGGGAACGAAACAAACATTTCTCACCGAGCTATCTGGGGACAGAGATCCACGTCGCCTTTCCCTCCCGCTCGCTTCCCAGTGAAAATAAAATAACAACAACAACAAAACATATAGACTACTGATGAGATTCACACACAGTCTTTTGCGTGCATGTTTCATGCATATATCAGAACCGAGCGATGATTTACCCCGTTTCAGATTACCGAAAGAGGCAGGCGGTGGGCGTTATTTTTCCCAGAAATGTGAATTACTATACGGGAACCGTAGAATCACCTGGATTATGCACAGAAACTGCCCTGCGTGGATCCGGCGAGTGGATGAAGCCGGATTATACTCTATTAAAAATCCAGTCGGCGTGCTGCGTGCCTCTCTAATGGGAGCTTGAAAGTAAAACATGTACTATAACCAACTAGTGGGAAATACAACTTGCGCACATAACTGGGAAGAATTAGCATACTCGCACGCTGCGTAGTTTTCGGGAATTTACTATTGCTAAATCCTGTTACTTAATATATCAAATTAAATTCGACACACCCCTCAGATATGTCAGCGCTTGTAAAATTGCAAAAAAAATTTACCCTGTCGTCTCTGAACGAGTAGATTGTACAAAGGCGACGTACATTGTTCTTTCGTAGATTATTACGTAATTTTGCCGTTTATTTTTCATGCTATTATTGACGTTTAGACATATGTGTTCTTTTTTCTACAGAACCTATAGAATACATTTTTTTAGCATACTGCTTTTACATCCGTGCAGGATCTCAGAGCTAATTTCTAATGAGAAAGAGGAACTGAATTACAGCCGAACAGAAAGGAGAGAAGTTGGGTTCAGATCCAGATCCAGGATGTTGACGTTTTCGATGCAGTGGGGCTATTTCAAACTCCAGGTTATAAAATGGGAAGGAAAGGTGATTAATTGTCACTGTTGAAACACCACAGCACACAGTGCAGATGATATCATTGCCTGGTAAATATAAACCTATAAATGAATAATATCACCAAACATAGATATTTCAAGGATTATCTTGGAGGAAGGAAGGCGCATCATGGTCATCATTTTTCTGGTGGGACACTTTAAAATCTATACTTTTTATTTACAAACAGCAGGAAGCCACCCATTGATGTCTTCTGTGCCGACTAGAGATGTGCAGGGGGGCCTTTTATGCTCACAGCCTCGGTAAATCAGCCACTATTGCTAATTGTGCCTCCCTGTGCACCATCTGGGCTTTGACTCCGTGATCCTCCAGGTCCATTAAAGCTCACCCTATGAAAAGCTGGCCCAGCAACGCCCATTCTGTGAGCAGCCCGGGGAGGGGTGGTTCTAAAAAAAAAACACACACACACAGCTAACTTGTTGGTGACACTCCCTCCTGGTCCCCTCTGCGCTGTGGCCATCTCCCTCATCCCTTTCCCAAGCCCTGGGCCCACAGATATGGATCAGAGCGCAACAGTCTTTCACACTGACTGATGGCACAGAGGGGAAAGTAGGCCAGCTCACACCAATGGCTTCCCAAGCGACACTGTGGGGGGGGGGGGACCACAGAACCTGAACTGGCTAATGGGCAGAGAAACTCATCCAAGGAAATAATTAAAACAATTGTGTTAGTGCCACAGGCGCGGGGCTGCTGCCCACAGCTATTATTGCGATCGCCATTGTGTCAACAGTGCTGCGGATCAGCTGCAAATGACAAAGCCAACAGGTATGTGGGGCTAACGGGAAATATTCTGCTGCCTCTTTTCATTAAGGCAAAAACAAACACAGGTATTCCAAGTGTTCACAATGTCTACATGTCCTAAAATATGCAATAGTAACATTACAATTGCTACCAATGAAATGGCACTTTAATGCAAATACAATACGCAATTATTTTGAGTATAATGTTGTTTTTTTGCTGGTAAAGTTTGCAGGAAGTTGGTGAGGATGAGTTCCGTATTAATCTGACAGGTGGTATGTGGCCACAGCGCCCTCTGCCGTTGTAAAAAAACGCTGTAGATTATGAGAATTTGAGCGTTTTAACCTCGTATGCTTGGAGTGTCACTGCCGAGGGTCAGTACGTAGTAAGCGCTCATATATTTAAAATGTGGCCTTTGAAGCTCAGTGATTGTAGTTTTTGGATTGTGGGATGATCATAAATTGATCTTCAAGGACAGATCTCACCATCTCCAGTTTATTTAAATAATCTGTTTCAGGGCACCGATTCAGCTCCTTTAAAATGAAACCGGAGATTGTTTTGACAGCCGTGACCATCTGATTTCTTTTCTACAAATAGGCTGGCGGTTCCTTGGACATGGCGTTTTAGGATGCGAGGCAGACACAAGGAAGCAGATAAACAATGGCTAAATTATCAGGTGCGCAACAGGCACCCAGAAGCGGGGCGCTTTATTAATGGATCACAGAAGTAGAAAAACAAAAAAAACTCCGCTACTTAGCGAAGCTGATTCTTTGTCGGTCGTTAATGAGATTTGTTGGCTCAAACATAGTCTCCCGTGATTAATTATTATTATTACTCTACTTATCACACTCCGCTAAACAAACTCAAAGGGAGCGCTTGATGACTAATGTGAAAGAGGAAAAGGGGAACCTGCGGTAAAATGATAGTTAATGACCGCGAATTTCTCCGCTTCACTTCTCTGCCGTCTGCGAGTCTGCAGTCACGCCACTGTACAGGGATACCCGTTTGGTCACGGGGGAGAAGCTGGCGCATTCATGCCTGAAACTGGGAGCCTGTAGGCTTCCTGGAGAAAGACCACGGGCTTGTTTTAAGGCCCTGTGGTGCGACAGCATGTGTGTTCTGTTGATGGCACCTGTAAGCCAAAGGTGTGCTGCTGAGTGATACTTCTGACGGGCCACAATCTCTTATCTTGGCCACTCCGGCGCTTGGCAGTCATGACGAATACCAGCCTTTGACACGGCTCTTGTGATCCTGGGCCTAATCGCAGTTTGTACAGCCGGTAGCCTCGCCGAGCTGCAGGCAGGCGGGGGTGGCCCACAGTGGCATCGATCATCGCCCAAATGTCTATGTCCTTGCGATCTCCGGGACACGGCTGACGCCTCTCTCGCGCCCGCCCCCGCACCCTCTAGCTAGCCTGGTCAGTAATCACATAAGCCAGTTGCACAACCACATGGGGTGGATGGCCAGAAATAGTTACGGATGTGTTAGTTGTGGAGATGAAAAATAAGACTAATGGGGGGGGGGAGGTCAGATAACTACAGACAACAAGCTGCCATGGCTGTGTGGATGCAAACAGGTTATGCCAGGCCACGTTAGCCCTATGCATCGCCACGGGAACCGGAGGCAGGCTCTCTGACGTGTGAGCAAACGCCTGTGGGCAGGGGGGGTGGGGGGGTGTCGATCCTGCAATAAACAGCACAGCTCCTCAGGGCAGGAAAAAGGCCCGGCGCTCGCCACCAGTCGTGATCAGAGAGCGCGGAGTCGCCAGGGGCGCGGTCGGGCTGAGGCTTCTTCCCTGCCGGCCGCTTCCCGGCTTGAACTGCTGCCATCGCAGAGCCATCTGTCGCCAGAGCTCAGCCGCGCGCGACCCGATGTCAGGCTCCAGCCCCCCTTCACTGCCAGTCCTGGGTCTCGGGGATGGTCACACGCGCGGGGGGGTTCGGCTCATATCTGCTGGCTGATGCTACAATTAGGCATTTTTTTTAAGTTTTGAGAGCACTGGAGTTGCTCTGCAGCAGGGGTGACAGAAAGCAGACCAGGGGGCATGAGAAATCGCTGAGCACGTTTGCCAAACCTGCTCAGTCCACGGGACACGTTTTTGGGAAAAATTCGATGGACTCTGTGGGTTTAGGAAATTTAATGGACATTCCTCGACAGATTACACGAGGAGTTTTGCTTCTCAGTAATGTAATATCTTATGAGGAAGCCTCACTTTAGGTTACTGGTGGTCTCATCCCAAAAAACAACAAAAAATGGACTGCGTGCTTTTTGGAAAATGTCTCCAGTTCAGAAAGGCAGAATCAGAAGCTTTGTGAGTCAGACTCTGGATCAAAATCAGGGCTGGCGAAGACATGATAGGTACCGCCTGAACTTTGAAATGCTGAGCTCAGCTTTGAAGTGACGCAACTCAAGAAAGACTCTTGTTCTTCCTGTACCCTTTCTACACATATATCCTGCAGTCAAGCCAGTGAGAAATATCCCAGAATGTAGCACACAGTGGGGCTGTCACTGTCTGAACTCCAAGGGGATTATTGTACAAACCCTGTGTAATCTGTTCATTTGCATACCTGTAACCTGTGCTTGATTTACTGTAATTCCACTAGAGGCTTAAACAGAAACACTCGCCAGGCTTTCTGACAAGAGAAAATCCTTTGCAGACTCATCAGAGTCGCACTGCCACCATTGAACCTGCCCTGGCAAATTCACACCGCCGAGGAAAGGCCCTGTTTCAGGTCAAAGGGCTGCCCTCAGTAGCCACAGGAATCATCTTCATCATGAAGCCAAATAAAAGTGAATCTGTCCTCCAGATGGAACTGCCGGCCATCCTCTCCGCGTTTATGACTTTGTGAAGTTGATTTGGATGCAGGTTCTTACCGGACGTCTCCGGCCCGTCGCGCCAAAGTGAAATCGAATTCGACGAGTAGTTAGAAAAAAGCAAAATAAGCAGATGCATTTCCTGCGGCGAGGTATCAAAATCGTAAGGTCAGCGTATTTCCTGGCCTGGGACATGAATCACACCCTGATACGGGCTTAGAAATGGCCACGGTGAACTGAATTTTCCAGAAATTCCAACCAGCACCAAATGAGTATTCTAATCTGTAGCTAAAGTAATGTTTACTCATTTTTACCAGAAAGTTACCTTATTCTATTAATTTTGTATACCCAGTAATCCATAACTGCTTATCCATTGCAGTCTGACAAGGGTGGCAGATTCAGGAGGCCCAGCACTTTGCAGAGGCCCTTGAAAACACAGAATTATTAATTTTATTTGGCGGGTGGGGTCCAAGGTGACATTGTGTCCGGGGTCCCAAAAATTCTAGCTGTCCCCCTGAGTGTGACAGTGTCCCTATAATCTGTCCTAGGAAACACAGGGCATAAGGCCAATGGCACCCTGGATGGGGTGCCAGTCTATGGCAGAAAATCACACTGTCTGAGATTTTGAGACACCTGTTCACCTAACAGCACATTACTGGGCAGAAGGAGGACCTGGGAGTGTCCAGATTGAAGCCCGCAAAATACAGAGAGAACATGCAAAGTCCACACAGAACAGCGATGTCTGTGCTAACTGCTAAGCCACTATACTGTTTCTTTTCTGTACCTATGCAGTAAACTAGCAATAAATGTTAGTGTTGCTACATTGCTGATGTTCATTGGAGCATAAGTGTGCCTTCACTCCTGATTCATTCACCCACCCACCGCCCAGCAAAATGAAGGACTCCCTTATACAAAGGATAGGCCTGTTAGAAATTTTTTATTCCATGTACCCTCCCAGAGCAGAGGAGAAGTGATGTTAACCGTAATCAGATTTTGTAAAATAAGAATCATAAACGAGTCTGTTGACTGCAGAATGAGCCTCTGATCTTTTAGCTAAATTTTGAAGAAGAATCACTGCATATGTGTCGCATTCCTTATCATAAAAAATGTTCTGTTGTGTGATATAACCATGCTATCATGATATCAAGGAATTCAAACAAAACTGGAGGGCTACTCCTTAATGGCAAATATAATCATGATTTGGCAGGACTCTGTTATTTATTTTACAGACGTTTTGCTAGTCGCATACTGATTTCCAGAGCTTTTGCTTGCTAACCTTGTTGGCTAATTAGAATCGATTTTCAAATTATATAAAAGGTATAAAGTCAGTGGTTAATGGCATCAGGAGCATTTACAGTCCCACCTGCCTTTATACACACGTGGACAAAATTGTTGGTACCCTTCTGTTAAAGAAAGAAAAACCCACAATGGTCAATGAAATAACTTGAAACTGACAAAAATAATAATAAATAAAAATTTACATAAAATTAACTAATGAAAATCAGACAGCTTATGAATTGTGGTTCAACAGAATCATAAAAAAAAACAAACTAATGAAACTGGCCTGGACAAAAATGATGGTACCCCTGGAATAGATTCAAAATAATTTGACCATAGGAACATGTTAAACTAAGCATTACAGGCATCTTTTAACTTGTAATCAGCCAGTCTGCCTCTTTAAAGGGTATAAAGTAGGCACTGTGCTGTGTGGTATCATGGTGTGTATCCCGCTGAACATGGACCACAGAAAGCTAAGGAGGGAGTTGTCTCAAGACATTAGAAAGACATTAGGATGTTAAAGGTAAAGGCTATAAGACCTTCTCCAAGCATCTTGATGTTCCAGTGACTACAGTTGCACATATTAGTCAGAAGTTTAAGGTCCACGGGACTGTAGCTAACCTCCCTGGACGTAGCCTCAAGAGGAAAATTGATGACAAATTGAAGAGATGGATAATGAATGGTAACCAAAGAACCTTCCAAAGAGATTAGAGGTGAACTCCAAAGTCAAGGTGCATCAGTGTCAGATCGCACCATCCGTCACTGTATGAGCAAAGTGGATGACGGAGGAGGACACCACTGCGAAAGGAAATCATAAAAAAGTGGGACTGGAATTTTCCAAAATGCATATTGACAAGCCAACAAGCTTCTGGGAGAATGTCCTTTGGACTGATGAGACAGAACTGAGGCTTTTTGGCAAGTCACATCAGCGCTATGTTCACAGACACAAAGATGAAGCATATGAAGAAAGGAACACTGTCCCTACTGTTAACCATGGAGGAAGCTTGGTTATGTTCTGGTGTCTTGAATATGTGCAGGGTACAATGAAATCTCAAGACTATCCAAGCATTCTGGAGCAAAATGTGCAGCCCAGTGTCAGAAAGCTTGGTCTCAGTCGCAGGTCATGGGTCCTCCAACAGGATAATGACCTAAAACACACAGCTAAAAACACCTAAGAATGACTAAGAACAGAGCATTGGACTATTCGGAAGTGGCCTTCTATGAGTCCTGATCTTAATTCTATTCAACATCTGTGGAGGGAGCTGGAACGTGCAGCCTGGGTAAGGCACATTTCAAACCTGAGACAGCTGGAGCGGTTTGCTCATGAGGAGTGGGTCAAAATACCTGTCCACAGGTGCAGAAGTCTCATTGAGATTTACAGAAATCGCTTGATTGCAGTGATTGCCTTAAAAGGTCGCGCAACAAAATATTAAGTTAAGGGTACCATCATTTTTGTCCAGGCCAGTTTCAATTTTTTTTAATGATTCTGTTGAACCACAATTGAAAAGCAATGTCTGATTTTTATTAGTTAATTTTAAGTAAATTTTTATTTATTATTTTTGTCAGTTTCAAGTTATTTCAGTGACCATTGTGGGTTTTTCTTTCTTTAAAAGAAGGGTACCAACAATTTTGTCCATGTGTGTATGCAGTGTTAATAGGAGTGGTGATGGTAGTCTGTCAGTCATCCCCTGTTTCAGAAGAAAGCGCAGGAGCTTCTCAAGGAAGGTCACACCCGTAAGTAAACGCTAGCAGCACTTGCTGAAGACTCGTGTTACATCACCCTTCATTTTGCAATCTACATTTCCTTTCTACTACCTGTGATTGCATTATCAGCATAGTTTGTTATAAGTAATGTCTGCTGATTGCTATAAATGTGTATATCATGCATAAGACGCCACACCGAGGAAAACACTGAACCTGACATTTTACAACCAGCAATAAGACATGTATGGAGTGAGTGAATGTCTGCATCATCTAAGTGTGGTCACCAACCCAGAATTGTATAGTAGGCCTACAGTACTGAAAGAGTGCAAAAACTATTACATTTATGACAGTGCCATGCCATTAAACTGCAGGCACTGAAGTCAGATACAGATGGGAATCATTATTCAGTCCTTATGGGTTCATTCAGCTAAAAGATGCATTCAGAATCATTCAGTGATTTGATCACTTACAACAAATACTATATCTTTCACATATATATATATTATATAGTATTTCAAAATTTTCATCAAATCATATAAGCCATGCTGACCCTTTTAGATGTCTGTATATCATTTCAAACATGGAAGTGAATCAAAGTGTATCTCGGTCGTGAACGACATGATCTTGTTCACCCGTGAATGAACTGAACGATGAATCACTCATTGAACGCAACGAACAATCATCCATTGAACAAACTGGACAGTGACTCTTACACTGAACGGACTGAAGGGAGAAAATTAACTGAACGAATCGGTGCAAATCGAGTTGTTCACGGATCGTTCATGAAAAGACATGTTGATTTTGAAATATGGAGGCATTCATTTGAAAAATCCCGAATTACACTTTTAAAGACTCCCTTTTCAGTGTTGCTCCGCACTTGGGGGGCATTAGAGTGCTGACAGAATATAATATGCAGCTTCACTATCAGACTGAGCCTGCGGCTGTGAACGAGCGAATGCGATGCCGACAGGACAGCGGGAGCAGCAGTGCTTTTTAAATCACACGTCCTTTCTGTATTCATCATTTCTTGGTGAATAACTGTACGCTGATTGACTGCATAAACGGCAGCGAATAGCGGCTGTAGTGCTACCTCACTGCAGCTGAGATGGCAGGCAGGCAGTTTATACCATCATCAGCATTTTCTCGCCCCTTTTCCCGGTGATGGTCACAGTGGCGGCGTGTCGAGCACCGCAGACGACTCTAGTTCATTGTGACGGTTCCCTCGATGATCCTAAGCTAGCATGTCCTGCCCAGCGGGGCATGCCTTCTGCACCTCCCTCGGGAACTGTCCAGGTGGCATCCTTATAAAGTGGCCAACAAACTCCGCTGGCTAGTCCTGATCCAAAGGAACAGCGGCTCTATTTCGAGGTCTCTTCGGTTCTCTGATCTCCTCACCGTGTCACGGAGAGTCAGTCCAGCAACCCTGCAGAGAAACCTGCTCTTGGTTGTTTGTATTGCGACCCGGTTCTTCAGGTCATTACCCACAGCTCGTGACCTTAGGCAAGGATACGGGCAAAGACTGACTGGTAAACTCATTTTAGTACTCAACTCACACTTTACCACTGGTGTCCAAATAATAGCTGACCTCCACGGCTTCACGGTCCAGAGGCACTTCATCTCCTTCCCTGCAACACTGAAGAGGCACATCAACCCAACAACATCCATTGCTTTCATCATTCCTTGACAGATTTTATCTACCGCTACAAATTTTCCATTACGGCAGCCTCGGGCCACCAAAGTACTTCAGCTGCAGTGTAGGGCTCTGACTCACCAGAAGTTTCCAACACTGCCTCTTGATGAGTGGACATATCTACCGGGTTAAAGAGTTCCTCAAAGTGTCTCGATGTAGAGTTAGTCAGCAAGGTCACAAGCACGCAGCTCCACCTCGTGAGGTGGCCAGTTCCTGCCTGGCCAGCAGGCATAGCTGGTCACCCCTTTCCTAATGATTGAGTCCTTTGTCATTATGACCCTCACCTGTGTCATGTTGTTTGGTTGATTGCAGTTGGCCCACACCTGCTCCTCGTCTCGTTTACCCCTGTTTGCCTTAGTATTGTCAATTTGTTTCTGACCCTTCATGGTCTGTTTGTTTCTTGTGTTCTTTTTAAGTTTTAATAATGTTCTGTTTTGTGAGCCACATCATGGACCATCCGTCCTTCATCATGCCTACCGTAACACCAAAACATTGTTGGTGCCGAACGATCGTCTGCCTACGTGGCCTTTCCAAACTCTACCAGTGCCTGGGCTTTTGTCCCTTGCTGCCTTGGTTGCAGTCTCCCTGGCCCGTCAGTACCTTTGAGTCATCTCGGGAGACTCCCGTGCAACCTTAACCCCAGCAATGTCCTTCTTCTAACTGCTACATTCCCTCATCATGGTTGCATTATATAATCATGTTCCTATAAGCACCACTTATGTTCTGCAATTGCTTCTGATGGGACCCTATATGGATGAAACTACTGATACATTGGAATTGTTCATTAGCATGTCCATTTGTAGGTGATTTATGATCATCCTGTTTGTGCATTCAGAATGCATTTCACTATCCTGCTTCTTACATAAGTGCAGAAAAATCTTAAAGGTGTTGTTAATGTGTTATTAGCTGCATATAGATTTTCTTAGTTGAGCCCACTTGTGATTGGACTGGGTCCAAGGTGGTTCGTTAACTGAAATGCTTTTAACAGCCCAGCTTTAAACCCTCACACTTGACAACCAGCTCCTATAGCAGCTTTTTCTGTCCGTACTCAGGGCCGAATCCAGACATAGAGAAACCAGGCGGCTGCCTTTGGCCCGACTGGCACTAGGGGCCCAGATGAAGTCATGGGAAAAAATGTATGTATTACACACTAATCTAGGGTGACCAGATAATCCATGTCATCCCGGACTCTTTGAGCTACTTCAGGTTTTACAAACTGCTTTAAATCTGAAAGGCTAAATAGTTCAGTTCTTCTTGTACTTTGACTGGTTTGTTTCCTTGATTGAAAGGC
>JAODKN010000001.1:4510131-4534399 GCA_026774425.1 Petrocephalus zakoni | reverse complement strand
ACTTAAACTCCACACACCTAGAGATATACCCCAACATCCTATTGGCCTTTTTAATTGCTTCCCCACACTGGAGAGAGGTTCCTCATATTTTTTATGAAGCTGTTTATTCATCTTATTATATAAGATATAATATTGCTATAAGTTGTCAGATCAGTTTTCAACTTTTAAATAACTTTGTGCTATAATTAAGACTTTTGGAATTAAATGATTACTCCTTTTTTAAAATGAGTCACTATGCAATTGCTTCATAAAACAACATGTGACCAGATGTCCTTCAGTTTGATTTGATAAAATGTAAACTGCACGTTGCCTCTTTGAAAGTATGGTAGGTGAATATAGAATGTAATATGCGAAGGCAAGCAGTTCGGACTTAAATCAGGCAGCAGAGGAAACAGACAGATGGAAACAGTCAAGATGACAAATGTCCTCAGTTTGCAAGACGAGACTTAGATAAATACAACAACAGCAGTGGCACAGCAAAGATAAATATTTGCCATTTTCTTGGAAATTCTAACCTCAGGGTGCAGAGAGAGGGCAGTTATTAATGGTAATATATCAGCTCAAGAAAGCTGACCTCCAGAGGCGTGTTCAGTACATCTGAAATGACGAGCAGGTCACGGTGGCCCGTAGGAAAGGGGGCGTGTCCAGAGCGAGGCACTGTGCTGCTGCATTGAGGATACGAGGCAGTGTGGATAACAGGGAGATATTATTTCACTTGGACAATATTAGTAGTGTCGATGATGTTAGGTGGGTGATGGGTAAACAGCAATAAGCAGCCCAGATCATGCTGGTGTCCCTTTACTGATGGGGTACGTTTTTGATATCTGGATTTAGCCGAGGTGGAAGTAGGACCCGGGCCCAGTATGTGAATGAGGGGAACTTTACCTTCCTCCGGAACTTTGTTAAAGAAGATTAATTAAGGACTGATAAGGGGTTGGCCGTCGTCTTAAAGCTGAATATAAAACGGGGCAGGACACCCTCATCTCCGGAGGAAAGGCTGACAACAATGGCTTCACCGTAGTCATTTGCCTGTGCAATTCAGTCGCTCTTATCTTCTAGTCATGTACAGAGTTTCAAGCGCTGCAATTATATGCAAAAAGAAAAGGATCGTTTTTAGGGCTATTTTTGAACTGCCCAAAATGACCTCAGTGAATACTTGCTATGCTAAATGCGGAGCTCGTGATGACTGGTGAGCCGATTTATCCTCTCCCTCCTATCTCCGCAGGCCACTTATTCAGTCTGCTGTGTCTTCCTGTTTCATTTGGATTGATTATTAGCTGTGCTTCAGCTGCTGACTATTGCTTGGCCTTATTTATCTTCACAGGCAGAGAAAGGTGTCTTCGCACCGTCACTATACAAGAAGCCTGAGAACAGACAGTACTGTGCTGTTTCAGGCGACACGGAGCACGCCGATATCGCTCTGGGGGGCACCCAGTATCCGCTGTGTTATCTTAGGAGCTTGATGGACCTGGAGATTACCCCAGGAAGGGTGTAAGACAGGGGACACCCTGGTTGGCATGTCAGCTGATTACCAGGCACAGAGCATGGGTAATATGGAGCTGGTTTGTAGGTGGAAATCCACAGAGAAACAGAGAGAATACACAAATTACACAAACACATTTGTATTCCTATCTTTGTGGAGACTGTCCATTCACTTCTCTGAGAAAAACTTCTAATCCCAACTATGACACCCTTACCCCCAACCCAAGACTAACCTTAACTATAATTAACCAAACAAAATACTTTAAATTGCAGTCACAGCTTTTTATAAAAAACAATAGTCCCCGCAACGTCAAAATAGCAGGTTTTTATTACAATCTAATATATACATATATACATATATAATATATACATACACATATACACACAGAGCACCAAATGCAGAATTTCAATCCCAAAGCCTAGAGGTGCAAGACCATAGAGCAGACCGCTAAACCACAATTTCACCCCAAATTCTTAGGAACAGAAAAAGCTCTGACAGGCTATGATGAGTGTGGGGCCTACAGAGCACATGGTTCAAGGCAAGTTGTCAAGGCTTCTCAAGTCAAACACATTTGCAGTCCCTTCAACACACTACTGGCATGCTGTCTGCATTGTCTTGCTGAAGTACACATTTCTGCTTCTAACATTGTGTTTTCGGGATCTGACATCCATGTGGAGTTAATGCCTGCTTTTACTGTTTAGAAGTACATGCACATACTGAAATGCAATCTTTGTTATATGATACGTTTCACATTTCACAACGAGTGACAGAAAACCACACAGATTTTCTATACTTCCTGTTATCATATGGGCACGTTTTTTGAGGCCAGAGAAGTTGTGTTTGTGTGAGCTCTAGCACTGCCATTGTGACTGGCTGTCTTCTGCCTCTGCCTGGTCTTGGTAAGTTTTTAAGTTCTACAATTTGGGGAAGTTTTTGAAGTTTCCAGTTGTTTTTACGTCCATTTTGAGGGTTTTTGTCACGTGTCTTTGAAAAGAAAGTGTTCGTTTTTTATAAATTCTACTGCCTCTTATCGCCACTGCACAACATGCCAGTATGTGCACTCGTAATGACGCGTGCCTCTCACTTGGTACTGCCAATAAGCCTAACTTATACCTAGATGGAAGTACAGAGTAGCAGAAGTAAGATTTATTCTAAAAGCAATCTGGCCTGGCAGGTGCTCTCCGCTATCATGAATTTTAAAGTGGCATGCAGTCCTTATCCAGGATTCAGATATGTGGGTGAAACCAGCTCAGATAAGTCTGACACCTTTATTCACTTCCAAAATGTCATTTGCACGAGTCTTTTGAAAAGGGTATGCTAATGACCCATAGCAGGGGCAGGTGGGTGGTTCCTCCTTTGTCTAGGGGTGCTGTGATTGACTTCTAATTAAGAAGCCAGGTGATGGGAGTAGTGGTACACAGTGAAGATCAGCCCCGATGCCAGTTACTCAGATGCCACGGTGACGCCTTTTGATCGTCACGTCAAGCAGATGGATGCAGATTCCCATTTATTTATTTAGCTGATTTCTTTTTCCTTCAATCGAGGCAGAAAGTCTGGCAGAATGTCGTCGATAGGTTCTCCCTCCTTTCACTGCAGTGAGTAGTTCCACCTGGCCGCCACCGGCTGGGTTCTAGATGTGCAGTATTTAAGAGGTTTCAGCTTGAGGACTGGCGTGACGAATCTAGGACAGCAGGCCCATTTACAGAGTTACCCGAGAAGCGGGATTATGGAATCATTTTTTCACAATGGAGTGGAGAATGTATCACTGGGCCTGGAGTAGAATCCATTAATGCAGTTTGATGTTAACTCGCCGTCTACACGTTGACTTTACTTTGGTAAGGGCTGTGAGGACAGATGGCTCGGTATTGGCTGTTTCCCCCCACAAGAATGTCACACGCAGCCTTATAAGGTCTCCTGTGCTATCAAAGTGCCCGGGCCCAGCTTTCGGTTTTGGGGGGAACCACAATGTTCATCCTGCTTGTTTCTCATCATTAGGGATACTCCACAAGCTCTTTCCCCACTAGAGGCATGGGCCCACCGACGCATCCCATAATTCCCCTGTGGCCACACCACACTTTTTTCTACAGACCACCTACATGAAGGACCTGCCATATGGCAGGAGATGTGGGGAGAGTCAGTCGTGTTCATTTCTGTGGCTTATCTAGCTTAGCAGGCGATTGGGGGGCCCTGGGCTGAGGGGGGCTTCATCAAAGCCGGCAATTACGTGGCAGCCTCTTGTCATTTAGTCCGTCCCTGCCACCCGTGATTTACATTCACCTGCCTCTCTGATATATGGCACTGGAATGTTTGGACGGTGTAATAAGGGTGCATATTAATTGCGATCGCACCATGCGTGCACATGCAAGGGCGTTATCAGGGGACGGCAGGTGACGCAGTGCTCACCCATCCTGGAGAGGGGCAGAGGGTTGCTGGTTCACGTCCCAGAGTCAACATCTGATGTAATGTCGCCTTCGGGCCCCTGAGCAAAGCCGTAAACACTATTTGCTCCAGGGACTTCAATTGTACATCACTTTGGTTAAAAAACAGTATCTGAGACTTTACAAGAAATTGTTCAAGGGGCTTGATGCTTGACTCAAAGACTCCCTACAGCCCAAGAAATTTACTCTAAATACACAGCGCAAACTACCAGCTAATGTAATAAACTCTATTAAACCCTCCAATGAGTGGTTTGTGTTCATATAGTGTTAATAAGCTCCTCTCACGTCATTAGCGATCTTCTCCTTTGTGTGCAGGGGGTTTTCACGCGATGCTGCTGACTCACTTTGATGAAATGTTCCACAAACGTTACACATGCAAACTGAAGGAAATCTATGACACATAAGTGAATAATACATCTAGGAATACTTACGGGACGTCTTCCAAACAACTGTACCGTATTAAAAGGGCTTGGCATAACTTCTTTTTTAATTTTTTATTGTTACTGGGCCCTTAATTTTAACATTTCAGAGCGCAGACTAGACAACCTTAAACAGACCATTAAAAAAAAAATGAGTGCATTGTTTGGCATGAAATTCATAATTTGCAGCTCGTTAATAATGAAGCGACACCCTGTCCTTGTTGCCATGGAAAATGGGACAGGGGCATGCCATGTGAACAGCAATTGTAAAGTTTAATTAGGTTAAATATGTAACATTTAGCTAAACAGTCTGACTTAATTAGGTGAATGAACCTTATTTATTTTCTTGGCTTTCCAAAATCTAGTGACCTTATCCTTGGTATAATTGCATTCTAAAATAAAATGAATAACTTAAATCAAAGTACAGAAAGATCCCTGAGATACGCCTTAATAGCATTTGGACTCCCAAAACTCCACTCTCTGCACTACTTAACAGAAAATAACTTATATTTTTCATTAAAAAGCTTTGAGAGCTCATCATACTCTTAATCTCAAGAAAAACCTTTAAGGGGAAAAAAATTACAGGCACTAATTTTACGCACAAAACTGATTAAAAAAAAAAAACATTTAATTAAGCAACCCTTGTCAGGAAAATGCCCAAAATGTAGAAAAATATTGATATTGCATTGTCTCCCATATTTCAAGACAACTATTCAAATATGAACTACAGACTCCATATCTTTTTCAGGAAGTTCTCCTTTGGATGTGGAGGAACGACAGAGGTAGACTGTGGTTTCAGGGACGTGTTCTTCCAAAGTGCACACCATACACATCTTCCTACTGGCCCTCTGCTTCTTCAGTAGTTGGATTCCTTTTAAAAATATACGTCAGTGTGTGTCAGATGAATCAGAATAATCTTTTATCAAAAGCATCTTGAGTAGAGGTGGACAATCTTATCCGCAAAGGGCCAGTGTGTATGCAGGTTTTCGGGACCTTAATTACCTTAATAACTCTAAGGTCAGCTGTTCAAACCCAGCCAATTCTTCAGCCAATCAGTCCTCTAATTAGTGATCTAATTTGGGAGTTGCAGCAAAAACCTGTATACACACCGGCCCGTTGCAGGTAAGATTGCCCACCCCTGATCTAAAGGAACCCAAGATGAATACCCATATTCTACTGAACCATTCAGATGGCAAGCTGAGATGTGAAACAGAAGAATCCATTGCATATACAAAACAAATCTATAAACATACAATTTCTTCTGGCTGATGCAATGTTATGAGTCCACCTGTCCACTAGAAGGCAGCACCTACTTTTTCAAACAGTTTTGGAATTCAGAAATGCCTTGTCTTGACTCAAATACTTAGCAGACTGAGCTACTTGTGATGGCATTTGACCAAAATTGCTGCCTGTCCTTCTGCTACTGTAGCTGTCACACAGCAGTATGGACATTCTGTAACATTCTGTATTCACAGTTTGCCTAATCCCCCTCTGCTTTGAGGTCCAGCAGTCCGGCCCTTAGGACAGACGCCCGTCTGTCACTGGTGGTAGTGCATAGTCCTGGGCTCGCCCCCGGGCCTGGGCTGGGAAACCAGGCGCCCAGAGTGTGGCAGCAGAATGACCACCACTGACAGATAGGCTTCCTACTCAAAAAAACAGGAACAGCTTGTGAAGCTAAACACACACAACAGTCTCTTTCCAAAACGGTGGTTTTTAAAACAAATATTTATAAACTAGCGCATGTGATAACTCATACTACTGGGTGAATGTCCTGTTTTCTACATTTGCCATATGTCTGTGGTCTGCATGGTTTGCATAATCATATTACTGTTAATGGGAAAAAAAAACATGCCGTCCACCATTTGTGCAAAACTCCCTAACATGCTGGAGTTACAGATGGTTTTTACAGCACCACCTTAATTAATGCCATCTTGCTACATTATAATTGTACCGGACAATTAATGACAGGGGAGTGGCAGACGCTATGGATTTCTGCTACTGTGTTATTGGGCTATAAGAACAGTACGGTAAAACAAATAGCTTATGTTCTATTGTTAAATTCAAATGAGAAAACATTTTAATGTCCAGAGAGCCGCGATAGCATTTCTTATGTAGCGTGGTTTATCTTGTGTGGGCTCACAAAGATTGTCGCAGCTCAGTTTATCCAAATTTTATGGTTTAAAAGTGTGGGTGTGTGCGTGTTTGTGTGAGTATTTTCACGTAAACTTCACATTCTCTGTTTGCGGAAGCCAGCAGAGCAGTGATCACAAACTCGCAGACTGAAATACAATTGCTCCTTCAGCAAGTTTTTATTATTGCTGGGGACCCCCCCATGTGTAGATGACTCCAGCCTCTGGTTGCTGAGGGAAATAGTCAGGGACTCCTGCAAATACAGCATTAGCACGCCATGCAAAAATGCTGAAATTCATCCCTGAGTGTCAGATCTGCCTCTCCCTGTATATAGTGACCTTTAAACTGCTTACACTTTGAGCTGGTGACATTATTATGGGGAAACTAGGGTTGTGATATCACAACATGTCCTAGCTGAGACCCAGAAGCTAAAATGGTCACAGCTTTCATTTTTTTCCCTTGCCAGATATCATTAGGTGTTTTTTTCTGGGATATATCCATTAGGTCCATAAAAGAGGTGTACGTATTTACTCATCCACTTATCTGCACAAAAAGGGGTCAATTGCTGATATATTTGCTGATACTAAGAGCATTTTTAAGTGTACATCTGTAATTTTCAGTGTGGTCATAACATACTTGTTTCTGGTGATCCATTAGTGCATAAATGCGACATTCTTGCTTGTATGAGAATATTCCTCAAACACATAATTCCCTCAAGCCATAGCCATGTGTATACATCCTTTTCATTCCTCAGTGCACATCTAATTCTCTGAGAAAGATTAAATAAAATCCGTTGGCCAGAATTTAGCTGATTGCCATTCAGATGTTCTTATAACTTATTACACTAAAGCTCTTTTCTTCTCCAATGGTGCCTGTAATTTCACGGAGAGGACGCTTAACTGCTTTACCGAACAATGAAAGCATCGCAATTTGCGGCCCGTCAAAGTAGGATTATTAGCCATGCCACTGCAAGGGAAAAACAAACATCCATAATAATTTAATAGCAGGTCACTGTAGCAAACGGTTTCAGACACAGTAAGGGCTCTGGTGGATTTAACATGTCATTTCAGCTCTCAAATGCTTGTACTTAGATTTGTACAATTCAGAGGGGCTGTGATGTAAATTATGTTGTATAATATTTAGGTGAATTTGGCAAGGTCCCTACTTGAATTGCAAAAGCACATTGCCAGTGAAACATTCTCATTTAGAATTAATACCAGAGAAACTATTTTACTATTTTACTATTTTAGCCAAACTATGTTCACACATCCCGATAAAATAAGTAAAACCATTATTTACCTTGTAGATTTTGAGGGAATCCAGTTTACTTGTCATTATTATCATTATTATTATTATCATTATTATTAGTATGAAGTCTTTGGCTTCTGTTATGAAAAGGTTACATTCATGTGCTGAGGTAGAGCAGACTGCTTGGATACAGGAGAAACATTCCACTCTGCCCCAAAATTCCTCAGCACATGACTCAAACCCTGGTTCCAGAGGTGTGGAGCAACAGTGGTAACCACTGTACCACCATGAAAACCTTGGCAATATGTCATTATTAATAATAAAAACACATTATTTTTATTATTAGTATTATTACTCTAGCTCATCTTATTCAGTAAATTTACATTCAAGCATTTAATATACCCCCTAAAAAGAGCATTCAGGCTTATGGCAGTTAACAAAAAAATCAATTTTCTCGCAAGAGTATTATTATGGACAAGTACTTTAAATACGCCCTTGAATTATCCCACTTTTCTAAATGGTTTGGAGCCACCAAGAAATCTATTGCATTCAAGTAAACTGGCTGGGGAATAAAACACCCTATCTTTAACCGTTAATGTTTCTGCTGAATGCTGCCAGGCATTGCTCATGGACTAAAGCGAGTAGTCTTGCTGTCTGCCCCACCTTTTGACACCGGCCTTACCCCCCCAAAGCGTAGACGGCCTTTCTATGGGAGGAAACACGCAGCCTGCTCTCTCACATGGCCGCTAACTGCCTCACCTGCTTTTTCTACCATGTGAGGTTCCTGGAATGAATGTTCATCACCCCTACGATTCTGGGTGATTAAGGCAACTGTCTCGCCAGTGTCGTCCTTGTGGAACACCGTCTCCAAGGAGCCAATTATTCTGTGTTGCTGAATTGTTGTTACGTCGGCAGTCTGCTTGAACGCCATGCCGACAACGGAAAGAAATGAGATATTACTTTCAGCTGAAATAAGTCATTTACCAGACAGGGTTCTCTTGAACCATGTTTGCAAATGTGAGATTATCACATTAGTACTGTTTGAGATCGTTTTCTAGGCCAGACAAGATGCTATAAGACAGTGTTGGTTGGTACAATTATAAACTCAGAGTAGAATGTTCTAGTAGAAGCACTTATCATCCACAGGCACTAGCAGTGAGTAGTGGTTTCACAATATTAAACTGTTTGAAAGATTCCAGCATGCTAAGTAGCTAGTCAATGGTGCTAGCAGACCCCGAAATGACATAGCATAGGTGGTCCTTATCAGTTCTTGGCTTCTTGTTCAAAGTTCGTCTTGCACAATAAATAGGCAGCCAAAATTCTCTAAGGTGACAGCTTGTGGACCTGGCTTCAGCGGTTAGGAAAGTGCCAAGTCTGTGTCTCCCATAGGGATGGAAAATTTACTGTTTCACTGTTCATTATATATATATATATATATATATATATATATAATAATTCATTATTGTGACTTAATCGTTAGAGTTGTAGAATAATATTTTCATTTTTTCATTTCAGAGTCCTCATAATAACAGAGATTCTCTTTAATCTGTGAGAATCCATGCTTTCAGGTCTAATTAATTCCGTCACTCTTTGCCAGGAAACAGCAGGGGTATAATCCAAGCTTAATAAAATATGATGCCTACATATATATATTTTTTTCTTCTATAAGTAATTGGTTTAGTGAGTCACGTGATGCCAGATTTACAGTTGTATGTAGGATGTATCTCAGACACTGAATCTCTTAGTGTCTTACTCTATATGCCAATGTTTGAATATGATCCTCTGACCCATTTCTATGCAAGAACATGGACTGTCTATGGATCCCCAAGAACCAGATAGGCAAGCACTGCTCTAAAGAAACATGTTGCACGTCATTTGACATTTTAAGTGGTGACACTCCAACAGGCCAAAGGTCAAGGAATGGAACACCTTTCAGGTGTGGTGAGATTCAGTTTTGGTTTGTATCGCTATCTTGATATCTAATCTTTTATTCGTGGGTTTATTCATTTAAGGATAGTTGGGTTTCTATATTTTGCTGCTCCTGAGGATTAGTGAGTGGGCGTTGGGACATAAACCAAGTCACGATGACGTCTGGATCTGGGTAGCTTTAACGAGAACAAAACAGAATACAATAAAAAAGCAGAAAACAAACTTTTATAGTACAAAGAAGGTAGACTGGTCAACCCACTACTCCAGGTCACGTGATACAGGTCACGTGATACGCCTTCGAACGACATGCCACCAAACCACAATCACCTTCCTGTTGAGCACACCAGTGATACAGGAAGTTTGGTTTGCACCAACTAACCAGTATCTTTTAATTTACATTGACCTCAGCTCAGTAGGTTTAAAGTCATGGACTGAAACGAAAAGCATTATCTTCCCATGGCTAAGCCTGTGTCAAGCCTGTCATTGGATTTTCACACTTAGCAACAGGGGCACCTCAGCAAAATGTCATCCAATTAACACGTTGTTGGGGTGAAATTCCCTGGGGAATCACTAATTGATTCCCATTTCAGTGTCGTGATATTTAAAGTTGCATGATGGTCGCCAAAAATGGCCATCGGTCCTCTCTGGCAGCCCTGTCTGGTCACTGTCACTATGATGACCTCATGTCTGCACTGCGAGAGTCAGGGCCGGAGTGAAGGCCACAAGCCTCCCTGTCTCTCCACCAAACAACCAAGACAATCCAGAGTAATACATACCTGGGAACTGAGACGGAGCAGAAATATGGCCTATTTGAGGATCCTCGAAAACTGGGATATTCACTGACAAGGCAATGTATGAAACCAGTTAGGGGATGCATCACTAAGAGCTCTGCGTCACAGTCAGAGATTGTGTGGTTGAATGGTTGGTTGCTGGACACACAAACAGTTCAGTCACTTGACAGTGCTCTGCTGTTGGGCCCTTTTTGCATTGTTTTTAACTAAAATCGCTTTAAATAATCACTTGCTGTGAATCTGAATCTTTTTTACAAAGGCTTGGAAGAACACAGTCCTCTGTTCATCTTGTGCCACAGGGCCAGACAATCATAGGAATTTGTAATACATAAATATGTAATTTATTTTTTTATATTCTCTCCTTTTGTATGAACTGTTGTGTGAATCTGATACCCTCCCCAAACATCACAGAGAAGTCAATAATAATAAACAAGACTGATAAACAGTCACTTTTTGCTTTGCTTTTGCTATGGCCTGAATATATTTTTTGACTGACACAGGCAGACTGACGTCATCAGCGGGTCCCTGTGCAGACACTATCAGCGAACCCGTACATAAACGACTACATTCTAACAGCTGCGGCTCAGCTCCCAGACGACCATAGTATGCCAGGTGGGTGGTCCTTTGGCAAGCGAGTGTAACACGACAGTGCGCGCAGCGGCCACCAGGGGGCACTCTGTCTGCCACCCTCACAATGGAACCTCCATGTGGGATCGCTCATTCCTGGTGCGACAAGTCCAAATCAGGTGCTAGCGTGGGCTAGCCAAGGGAATCGGCTCTGCCAGGTAATGGGATAATATTTGGGTGCCGTCTACACGTTGTTTACAGTGGAGGAAAAACAGTAATGAGTGATCATTATGGAGACATGACTTTGCAGCCCCCCCCACAGATAACTACAAAATAATTTATACAGAATTTCTCATTTAGAAAATTGGATTCGTCTTGGAGGGTGCCTGCGAGGGGGCTTAATTAAACGACACCTGATTAAAGAGTAATTACCTCCACATCTTCACAAGCTACAACAGTTGGCCGGAATGAGGTAAATATTAAATGTTTGATCCTTAACTGAATTAATTTCCACTTTGCAGTGTTAACCTTAGTATTTCACGCTCGGCTGCGTGGCTTCAGAGACCACCTCCATCTGAAGCCTTGGAATGAAACAGAAAATGGCACGTTACCTACATATTAACTGCATTTGTTTGCGAATTTGGAAATGCTCATGCGGACCGTGCAAATTTGGGGGGGGACACGGCTTTTGCTAAAAAAAAATCTTTTTCGTTCTTCTTGATAAAATGAATACTATAATGTTTTTGACAGCGTTTTGGCCCCTTCAGATTGAGCTGCTAAGGTGCCAGGCAGTGCAGCCGGGCTCTGTATGACAGCTCCTGAGTTTTTTTTATTATTAAAGTGACTTTTCTCCTCACTGCGCATTCACGAGGACAAAAAACAGCAATCTGTGTCTGCAAGGAACAGAGGACCTAAGACTGGGGAGGGGGGCGTATTTCATCATAAGAACAGGCATGGGGTGTAACCCTCCCTGGCCGTTAACTGCACAAAAACTCCTTTGAGAGCCTTTTCTGCAGGAACTGATCTATCCAGGCAGATCTTTAACACTGCTAATTACCTCTTAAACCCATTCCAAGCAAAATTCTTTACCAGGAATCTTGGCATTCTCTGTTTTTGTATTATATGAAGACTTCATTTATTTTAGGAGCTCAGATTTTATTTTATCGCCAGGAAGACCTGTGCAAAATGTTGAGCTCAGGGGTGTGATTGTTCACTTGGGTAGGCAGCTCCATGGGTTGGATGGGCAAAAATAGTATGTCAGGCACAGGATTTTTGCCACTAACAAGTGGGCTTTGACAGTTAAGGGGAGTCTTTCTGTGTTTCCTAGGTAAGCCCCTGTTTTTCACAAAAAAACGAAATGTGGCAGATTAAAGAGACATTCCTCTGTAATGACCTGACTAACGGGACAAAGCAAACAGTGTCCCGTCAGCCTGGTCCATGCAGCTACATGAAATTGAGTCAAAAACCCAAGGAATCTGATTTTCTTCAGACACTGTAAGAGTAAAACTATTTATTTAGCCAGAGGGGTCCGTCAACGATCTGCATAAATTGACTCCCACCAACTCAAAAGAGGGACTCTGTAAATGTCAATGGTACCATCAACGGTGCAGTGTGCAGGTGCGATGAACCACTAACACGTGATGGACGACAGTACATGGGTACCTGGACCCTTAATATTCCCTGTGTGTGACAGAAGTCCTTTTCTTCGTCAGGAAAGTGCCTCGATAATAAGGGGACAGTGTGATCCTCTCCAAAATGCTAATTCCCCCCGGGACCGTGGAGAGGAATATCCAACTGGCACGCATGCACCTGCGAAGACGGCGAGCCCAGGCTTGCAGTTAATTAGGTGTCTGTCTGCACAGGCTGCCATTGCGTCTGAAGCGGGGGGGCCAGTGAGGCAGGGTGCCCCCTCTTTCGGGAGTCTCGGCACGAGAAGGCGACGGGCAAAGAGGTGGAATCGCGCAGCAGAGGCGCAGCTTGGCCGCCATTGTGTCGGGGGACGCGTTTCATGCAAGCTGGGGTGTTAAACGCGCCGTAGCACTTTGTTCAACAACAAAGTTTTCTCGTTTGTATGCTTAAGTTTTGTTTGAATTTACTTTTGAGAGTTTTTCCTCAGTTAATTACTTTGTCTTCGTTATTGTAGGTCTGTTCTTGCTATATTTTTCTTGGTTTAAGTCTTGTGTGTGATTTTCTGGAAATGCCATGGTATTTGACGCACTGCACTGGGGATGTTATTCTTTGTAACTAACAGGTGTGAGCTATTCTCTGTACCACTCCGCTACCCGAGCTCCCTGCTGAAAGTATACAATCATTTTTTTTTTGTATTTCCACTCATGACTTTATTATAACCTGCTTTCTCCGGCACCGTGAACACAGCGTGCTAGCATCTTGTCTGGAGAAGTATTTCATTGCATAAATATTTTTTGACAAAGTGCTTTTGCCTTGGATGGGCTACACAGTGGCTCTTGGGGTAGTACTGTGGTCTTGCACCTCCAGGAATGGAAGTTTGAGCGCCACCCCCATGTATGTGTATGTGGAGATTGCACGGTCTCATTGTGCCATGTGGGTTTCCACCCGCAGTCCATGGTCATGCTGTTAGGGTAACTGATATCTCTAAATTGTCCCTATTGCATGCATGCAGGTATCTGCCTTGGGCAGACTGTCACACCGTTCAGGGCGTACCCCAGGCTTGTGCCTTATACTGCTGGGGATAGACTCCAGGCCCAGTGTGACCCTGACCAGGAAAAGTGATTACAAAGACAGATGATCATACATTGGCCATTGCAGTTATGCCTCTGCAGCATATTCAGACCATTAACCATAAACCATCCCACTATCGGAACTTTTCCTCCAGGCCACAAGGGGCAGAGCATTTCACCTCTGCTCCATGCCAGGTGCCTGTCAGGCCAGGGCCAGCATTAATTAGGCCTCAGTGGGATCCTTTTTGAACACTATGCAATAATGTATACAGTGAATCCTGAGTTCCTATTACCTGACTCCTCCCCAATCAATTCTGTGTCTATTACCGTGATTTATTTGGCATGCCAGCATCTCGTATGTTACGTGTGTCCCCTGCCATGCCCCATGCTTCAGTGCCCTGGGATTCCACTCTGCGACTGGCTCCAGATCTGTCACGCATCTTTAAGTCCCGGTAGTGGGTTGGTGCTGGAGATAAATAGCTAGGAAAACAGCTACCACTAATACAAACAGAATGCTAGCCCCACCTAGAGGCCAGCGGCGTTACCTGGGCAACCGAAACGATTATAAAAAAACAGCTTATGTTCTGACCGTATTTTTGTCATTTATTTCAGAAGCATTATTTTAGTTTTCACAAAAACTTCCAATTCTTTATTTTTTTTCTGTAAATAATAATAACACTGGTAATCAGGATACACATTTATTTTAAAATATATATTTAAGGTGTACTTTCTGGCATATAAATGCTAAGTGCAGATGATTTGTTTGCCTAATGAATGCGAGAGCGTTGCATAGCACATTAAAGCCTGATACATCCTGCCACACTCGCTCGCTCTCTGATGAGTCACACAATAAGAATACAGGAAATCTCCACAGCTCTGTTCCATTTCAGAAGAACCGGGCATTTTCCACTTAGTGGTAATTTGACATTTTAGAACCCCGTTCTATCTAAATAATCAGAGAAATTTAGCTTGGAAAGACGTGCACGTGGAATTTTCTAGGCACATCGCTTTAATGCATCAAATATTGTTCAATTTACAACTCCTCGGCATCTGATTCATAAATATGCAGCAGAGCAGGGCAAACAGATTCCGAGCGCCAGAGCGCCCCCTGGATAATACAGGCAGCACGGCGGCCGTTACTCACTGGGGCCATGCTGTCGCGAAAAAATCACGCACAATGCAAGATGTTCAATAAGGTTTCAGGAATTAAGGCAATGATTTTACACTGAAAGCTAAAGCTCTTAAAAATATCGATTCATCTTTCCTAACTGCTTATCCAGTACAGGTTCTGGTTCCTTGCTGTACCTTGGATTCTTAATGTGACCTGTGGGCATGATTTGTTAATAGACCTCCTGTAAGCTAGGAAAGAGCTGACATTTAGAAAAGAGCACATGCTTTTACATCGCCTGCCCTCGGCTCCTCTTAAGGCGAAGTATGAGTCGTTTGACAACAGCGTAGTTTCTAAAAAAGTATACAGTTCAGAGTTTGTTTTGTGTTCACAGCGCTGTTGGATGGGGGAATATCAGGGCAAGGCCTGATAGAGTCGAGCATCATCAAAGTGGGGAAGGAGGAGAACCAGGGATTCAGCCATTCTGCTTTGGCGTGTCTGGCAATCCTGCATCCCCCTGCAACCCGCTACACAGACAAACAGAAACAGATGAATAAACAGAGTCACGGGGGGGGGTTTAATAAGTCATTTAACACGGCCGCATGACTGCTGTCACTGGGCACTAGCAGGAATTCAATCTGTTCCACTTCCACTAGACTGTTTATTTGCTCAACTTCATTACAAGGAAGTAAAGTTGATCAACATACAACCGGCAACCATGCTGGACATGGACTATTAACACAAGACTCTAAGACCCCAACGCGTCACCAAGCTCAGGTGGAAACAGTCTCTCCAGGGTGAAAACCATGACTTTTAATAAGGAATGTAATTGGATTGATCCAAAAAGGCCACAAAATGCACCATTCGGGAAAATCCTTTCCAGGGTAATGAACAGAATTGATCGTATGCTGATGCCTGAATTAATTCCAAATTTGACTTCACTGTAATTGCTTATTAACTGCTACCACACATAGACGATCGCTTTTAAGTGCGTATTTATCTGACGAGTCGACAGACAGATTTTTTATCATAGCAGAAGGTCATTCTTTGGTTCTTGTGTAATAAATTCATAGCTCACATTTGAAATGGACTGCATCACACCATGAAAAGTGAAAAACATTGAATTCAGCACCACAAATGATACATATATTTCATTTGTAGCTCATTTCTGGAAGACGTGCCCATGCTGCCTCCCAGTTCTGACTGATGAGCTCAATTTTCAACTCAGAAATTGCAATTTTTGCTAATCCAAACAAAATAAGTGAGAGAAGAATGAGCTCAAATGGCGAATTCCTCTCCTGCTAAAATGCTCAAGTTCTGCAGATACTAATGGCATTTAAAAGGCAGTTTTACATCTATGAAGTAATGCTGGAATTTTTATCACACCGGTATTACTAAAGCAAGTAACCTGTGAAAGAGGAGAAGCAATCAGAATAACAACAGTAGATCACACAACTCTCCAGCAACACTTCCCCCGTAATAAGATCTAAATACAACTGCATGTACCAAACCTTACCAAATCAGTAGTATCTGTAGTATCTGTACAAGGTAAAGTTATGTGGTGACAAAGGAAGGCAGTGTAAAATCTTTCAGTGTTGCTTTGGCTGACATGCCTCGTCAGCATTCCATAGAGGTTGGGGGCAGTGCCTTTGGATTGGCAGACTGGGGTGGTATTCCCCATCTTTAAGAATGGGAGTAGGAGGATGTGTAGTAGGACTTCAGAGGGATCACACTCCTCAGCCTTCCTGGGAAGGTGCCAGGGTACTTGAGAGGAAGGTCCATTCGGTGGTCGAACCTCAGATCCTGGAGGAACAATGCAGAATACGTCCTGGTTGTGGAACACTAAACCATCTCTTCACCCTCACAAGGATACTGGAGGGTTTGTGGGATTTTGACCAACCAGTATACATATATTCTGTGGACTTGGAAAAGGTATACACCCATGTCCCTCGGGGAGTCCTTTGGGGGTGCTTTGGGAGTATGAGATGAGGGATCCGTTGCTGCAAGCCATCAGGTCCTTGCATAAGACTGATTTGCATTGCCAGCAGTAAGACAGACTCATTCCCGGTGGGTGCTGGACTCCTCGAGGACTGCCCTATGTCACCGATTCTCTTCATGTGATCTGCAGCATGCACTGGGATGGTTTGCAGCTGAGTGTGAAGGGGCTGGGATGAGGATCAGCATCTCCAAGTCTATAGCTATTGTTCTCGACCAGAAAAGGGTGGATTGCCTTCTCCTGGTGGGGGATAAGTTACTGTCTCAAGAGGAGTTTAAGTATCTCAGGCTCTTGGAAGATTGATAGGGGGATCGGTGCAGCTTCGCAGCAATGTGAATGCTGTACCATTCAGTAGTGAAGAGGGAGCTGAGTGGGAAAGCAAAGCGATTGATTTACCAGTCGATCTACGTTCCTACTTTCACCTATGGTCATGAGCTTTGGGTAGTGACCGAAAGAATGAGATTGTGGATACAAATGGTAGAAATTAGTTTCCTTCATAGGGTGTCTGGGCTCAACCTTATAAATTGAGTGAGGAGCTCGGACATCCAGGAAGAGCTTAAAGTAGAGCCGTCACTCCTCTGCTTCGAAAGGAGGTAATTGAGGTGGTTCGAGTATTACTAGAATGCCTCCAGGTCACCTCCCCGGGGAGGTGCTTTGGGTATGTCCAAGCGGGTGAAGACCCCAGGGCAGACCCAGGGCACGCTGGAGAGATTATGTCTCTCAGCTGGCCTGGTAACACCTTGGTACTCCCCCGGAGATGCTGGAGGAGGGGGCTGGAGAGAGAATGGTCTGGGCATCCCTGTTTAGAATGATGCGCCCGCGACCTGACCCCGAATAAGCAGTGAATAATGGATGCATGGATGGATCTGGGCAGTGCGTTTTTCTAGAACAGAAGTGTGCGATGCACTCTGGTGACCTGGTATTAGGATGGTGCAGAGATAACCTGTTGCTAAGAGACCCCAGTGAGGTCCAGGTTGCCAGTCGGCAGGGAGACGAGACCACAGGGCTGGAATATGGTTATTTGTGAGTAATTTTCTGGAGATGTCTGAGAGAGCTGGGCACGTGCACAAGTTGCACGCGCATATGGATCTCTGAACTAATGATTCTTCTGTTCCTGCCAAAGATGCCACTTTTTTGGCTGTTAGCGGACAGAAAGATCTGCTCTCTTTTCCTGGCAGAGCAAAATACAAATAAAAATCATCAGATTATTGAGAAGGCACCCTCTTCTCTCCATGGTTACGGATGGAAAGAACAAACCAGTCATTGCAATGACTTCTTAGGGAGATGGTGTGCGAACAGCACTTAATCAACATGTGAAAGGTGTTTGCATTGATGAACACCAATGCGGCACGCTATAATCAGGCAATGTACATGCAGCGTTAATAAGATGGCGATGGTCTGGAAGGTCTGTTGGTAGATTTGAGGACTTACATTGACTTACAATAGCAGTCAAAGCCCCAAAGGCACCGCAAACACAAGAGAAAAGGTGCAGAATTACTATTAATTAAGGAAAATTAAAGAATGAAATGACCATCACCAATGTAATAATAACCAGGAATAAATAATCTTGGAATTCTATTATTTAAAGACACCCGGTATATTTGTGAAAGTTGCTGCTCGCCCCGCAGGACATCTGCTGTCAGCGTCGTAGGTCCGAGGTATTACGTATCAGCAAAGACACTCATCGCCTAGGCCATAGACTGTTCCGGGGGCTGCACACAGGAAGGCACCTCCGGGGCCTTTCGGCCGGACTGAGGCGGCCATGAGAAGCTTCTACCCTCAGGCCATTAGGACCATTAACACCATCAACCGAATTTCTTTTGTCACGCCCTGCCCGTTCGATCCCCCTGTGTGCCACGCCCCCTCATTACCCTCGTGTGAATCCTAGTGTTTTACCGGCTGTGTCTCATTGTGTATTAGTGATCTGGTGTATTTAGTCCGTGTTCAAGTCCGTATCCCCAGTCCGGTCATTAACGTCATTCGTCATTCCGTCCTGTCGCTGAATAAACCTCCGTCTCCCCTTTGATCACTCCGAGTCCTGCTCCTGTGTTCCGGTTCCTGCTTCTGCTCCGCACCCGCCACTCCCGATCCATGACATCTTTACTTTTTAATATATTTGTAGTACTCTGTTAAATTATGTTATTTAATTTTGTTATCCTTCTACCTTGCTCACTGCACAGTCTGGAGTAGCAGCATTTTCATTTCACTGCTTGTGTATCCCCTTATCATCCATCCATCCATCCATCCATCCATCCATCCACCCATCCATCCATCTCTTTTCTGTACCTGCTAGTCCTATTCAGGGTCTGGAGCCTATTCCAGAGGCTATGAGCACAGGGCAGGGAACCCATCGCAGGACACACTCACACACCAGTCACTCACACAGGCACTCCTATGGGCAATTTGGTAACTCCAATTAACCTCAAGTGTTTTTGGACTGTTTGGGGAAACCAGAGTATCCGGAGGAAACTCCACGGTGACACAGGGAGAGCATGCAAACTCCACACACATGAAGCCATGGTGGAGACTCTAACCCTGATCCCAGAGGTGTGAGGCTCTATCCATTTCACCCCAAGCCATCTCAGTATGGTTACGGCTTGGTGATTGCACATTCATCTCTTTCCTGTGTCTGACTCCAGCTCCAGGTAACTTTGACAGGGTATTTATAGCAAGAGCATAGCTTGAAGTTCCATCAAAAATGACAAAATTCAGGGCATTCAGAAACTTTCAGCTGCCGGTGTGCAGTCTCTCCTGCATGCAGAATCCCCTGTGTGTGTAGCTATGGGCACTTCCAGCTGCTGTGGCCCGTTGCTGCTGCTGATCCCTCGTCACCGTTTGGCAGGACACCCCAACCGCGCCTCTCTGCGCCACATCTAATGAGATTTCCTGTCGTGTGAAATGACTGATTTTGTACCTTTGGATCCCGGATCGCGCATGTGCTAAATACCCCCCCATTCATTGCTAACGCGGTGAAAGAGACAGCCACCCGTGAATGTGGCTGGCTCCCCAACAAACAGCCGCTAGATCTGCGTGTCGGCTGCTATGTACAGGCAGCCCTCGACATACATACAACTGACTTAAGTAAATCTAGATTTCTGCAAAAAATACCCGAGATACAGTTTACAGAAGCACTAAGGCAAAAAAGGCGGCATAAATAAATTTACATTACCTTCATTCAATACGTGTTCTTTAGAATGTATTACTGGTATTTTTAGCTTTGGTGATTTTGCTATAAGGTGTCTCGAATGATATGGGAAGGTAAATATGAACTTTGCACTAAGTAAGGGATTGTAGAAAGGACTACTTCCCTGTGTTGAGAACTGCCTGTATTCTTTTGGACCTGATATTGCAGTCTGTGAAGACCAGATTCATGTCGAGGGGCCGTGATGATGAATCGGTCTGCTTGCAGCACTTGTTATGGAGTGAGGCTGCGTGGGTATGTCCAGCTCACTCATTTGCCCTTTGACTGGATTCCCTCCCACTGCTCTCAGCTGGATTTGACATCGCCAGTCACATCATCATTGCCCTGAGATCATAACATCGTTATCCCAGTCGCGGAGCCTACATCGCTCACCCAGCCCGATTCATGGCCTCTCTGCTTCCTGTCCATTTTCCCCCGACAGCTCGATATCTTGCAATGGGCCGGCCTATCAGGTTGCATCACATGCCTCCCCCGCCCAGGAGGTCACACATGAGTGTCACCTATCAACTTGCCGGGGGGGACCTCGGGAAAGTCAGCTCGCAGATGTGCTAGAGGCTCCACCATAAGAGATTGTGAAAAACAAACACGGCCCCATTCCCTCCGACCAGATGGCCGTGTTTACTGCAGTGAAAACACTCGCGGTTTGTCATTGGCCAGAGGCGTATTTACATACGAATTTCCCAGCACTGGCACAACACGTAGAGAGAAATATAGATGGATGAGGAGGAAAGGGCAGGAAGGCCAACTGCCCGAGAATCCCACAGAGTTCAGCTTCAAAAAGCACATCCCGTTTGGACCTGCATTATTTATGCTATGTGTTGTTTTTATGGCTGCCTAATTCCCTTATCCTTGGCACAAGAGGGGGAAGACGAATGCACACGCACAAAAACACCCACTGCCTGGCCGAACTGCTCACTCAGGCACAGCAAGAGGGTGGACAGAGCGGAGGAATTCCTGTCCGGCCATTTGCACTACATAATGCTGCCATAGGGACTCTAAGTGCACCTCAAGCCAAGCTACAGATTTCCATTGGAGGCTGGTTTAACTCTTATATGACTTCAAATCACAGAAGAGTCCTTCTGAAACTTTAAGATATAAGAGTGTTCCTTTTACCTCCATACTGCAGGTTAGTCTGATGATAACTGATATTAAGGGAGGGCTGATCTGGGGATGTTGTGATTAAGGATGATGTAGCCTTGAGGTTGTTGGGTCGGATACCAGGAAGGACTCTTATTAAGTACGTTTTTACAAAGTCTGTCTATCCAACCATCTGTCCATCCAGCTGCCTGTCCTAGTCAGGATCACAGATTTGTGCAAATTCGTTTTCCTGAATTGCTCCAGTAAAGAATTTAGTTGTGTTATTTTGTAAATCACTTTGGATAAAAGTGTGAACTATACCCACACGTTTATATACATCCATAACACCCCACAGAAAAAACCAAACACCTTCCTGGAAAATCACAATACAGGTGGTTTTACTAGTGATCCTAAATCTCCGCAAAGTCCAAATGACCAGAATTAATCATCTGATATAAGTACTTTCTCATTCATGTAAAGTAATTCAAAAGTAATCGTGGCATTTCTACTGTGCAAGACCCTCAATGTGGAAAAGCCTGTTCTGACCATCCACGCTCTCTGCCTTCCCACATGTCCAGATGGTGCCTGCAGTGGGCAGTGTCTGAGCTGGAGTCCTGGTGACATTGTGGATGTGACTTATGACCTGTAACATCATGGATGCAGCCTCCAATCTGCCACCCTACACAGGCCGGCATGAAGAACTGACTCACTGATGGACTTTGGCTTTGCCCTAAACCAAAACCTTCACCTTGCTTTTAGCAAGCAGGCCCACTGTTGTTAATTACCTTTCTTTCTTTCATTTGTTTGACCTTCACTCTCTCTGTTTTGCATTATTCTTTCTTAAAGATGTTGTAATGTATCATACCAAACCCATTTAAAGTACCACAGGGTGAAAACATGTCTGCTGGTCCCCAAAGACCAGACCAAGGAACACTGCTATGCAGTAATACATTTCATACAGTTTAGGGAATGTTTGAAATCTCTTTTCACATCACTGTAAGGGTTCCTCTGGATACTGTGGTTACCTCCTCACAGTCCATAAACATGCTGAGGTTAATTGGAGTTCCCAAATTGCCAGTAGGAGTGAATGGAGTGTGAGGGATGTTCCCTGCCTTGTGTCCGTAGTCTCTGCGTAGGACACCTGACCATGAACAGGACAAGTGGTGTCAGAAAATGGATGGGTGGTACAGGAACAGGGCACACACTAGTCAGCAGCTCCCCTGACAACATGACCTAGCATAGGTGAGAGCCATTATAAAGTTTAATATTTTACTCTTTGCTACTGTGAATATCAGACAGCCTCCCGTACTGTAGATGGAACAACCACATAGCGCAGAAAGAACAGAATCTGTCCCCCCCGTCTGTTCCACACTGTGCACCAGAATACCTCATTTGCCAGGATGATTTAAAAATAATTTCGTTGTCTACACCTCCATCTCCCCCCACATAACCTCACTGGCAGAAGCAATCAGGCACTAGCCTCCAAGACTCCATAAAAAAGTAAGATGGTAAAAAACAGGGGGTCTTTTCTTTGCAGGACAATTAAATTTGCACCAGAACTTTGGTTTGCCATGACACATGGTGATACAACGGATCCGTCTTTCAACCTTTCGTGTTGGTCAGCATCGGGGGGCGAGGTGGGGGAGACGGCAGCATAGCAAAGTGCTGGCATGGAATGTGACCGGGGCTTATACACTATAATTCACTGCGGCTCAACTGGTGGGTCGTGACCCAAAAATGGGTTGTAGGACCATTTTCACTGGTTTGTGCAGTGCAATGTGGTTAATTTGAAAATTTATTTTACATTTTTTTTGTGAATGTAGGCATTATGCAATTGTTAGTGCACTGTTTTATTTACAATTACTGCACAATTTTTTATAAATTTGGTTCAAAAGTCTTTCAAAATTTCACGACTAAGCAAAGAATGTGGGACCTGAGAATAAGCCAGCTGAGAACCACTGTTTAAAAGTAATGTATTAAAAAATAAATTAAAAGCCTGATGCTGGTGGTAAGTAATATCATAAAATATTGAATTATTAATAAAACTAATATCTAGGCTTTTTTACAGCATGCACTCAAAAACAAAAATATTGACATTAATTCAAGCTTATATGTCTATGTTTTGTGTGGCATAATTTTTGCTTAGCTATATACCGAAAGGTTCAGATTGTGTTTATTACTGCAGCTCCATCACGCTGTCTCTGTGGTAGCGCCCTCTAGTGTTTACCTTGCAGACACACACACACACACACACACAACCAAGTTAGGTCCAGGAGCACCAGGGAGATGCAGGACTGGTGGCTCAGCATGGCTCACGTGCCGTCCTCCATGAGAGCACGTGGGCAGGGTGTTACTAAGCCGCGATAGAGTTGCTGTTTACCGCGGTAATGTTGAGTAAACAAGTGTCCTATTGCATATGACAAAAAGACCAGTGAAACTCTAATAAAACTCAGTGACCCTCTCACGGTCACAGAGGCCCGCGACAGGCCGTAGGGGTGCATCTGTAACAAAAGTAATGATTGATTCCCCACAGTTATAGCCTTTGAGCAGCATTAAGTTGGACTCCCATAGACTCTCAGGTGTTTTTGTTGAGGAAGAGGAAGGCTGCTCTTGTGATAATGACCGGCCCTGAATATTCATGCATGTGCCGCTGTTTTCTGTCAACAATGCGGCTCCTCTGGAGCTCCAGAAGGAACTGATAGCAGGGATGGGTTATGCGCCGGCTGGCAGCGCTCAGAAATCGGTAGAAGGAGCAAAGAGTGATGGGGAGTGAGAAGAACCAGACACTGAGAACGGGGGTGAAAAACAGGACCACCAAAAAAACATAACTGCTCAATTCACACGCCTACTCCTGTTCACACGTTTTTTATTTTTAAAAGGAAATAATAACCTGTGCCTGTTATTATAGAATGTTCTGCTTCTCTGGTCCTTCTCATTGTGCGGCTTAAAGCACCAGCTTTGTCAAAATGGGTGAATTCTTGATTTCAAGAAATGAGGACTGGTGATGATTTGATTTGCTAATAAAAATTTGTTTGGTTTTTCTTGGGGGTAAATTTATTAACATCTCAGTTGCTATTTGGATACTGGCTGTAGAAACTGCTGGAAGGATTGAGCATGTCCCTGCTGCCAGTGCTTAATGTAAGGGGGGGGGGGTCCCAGCAGCTAGTGATAAATATAAGGG
>JAODKN010000001.1:4497215-4510031 GCA_026774425.1 Petrocephalus zakoni | reverse complement strand
TGCTGCCAGTGCTTAATGTAAGGGGGGGTCCCTGCTGCCAGTGCTTAATGTAAGGGGGGGTCCCTGCTGCCAGTGCTTATTGTAAGGGGGGGTCCCTGCTGCCAGTGCTTAATGTAAGGGGGGTTGGTCACATTTGAAATGGATAGTGACTCTGAAGCAAATATCTCACTATTATAAGTGAGGTTGTGAAAATATCCCTGACTAGGTGGACGTGCAGGATGAGGCCGCCTCTCACATGAATAGTAATGCAAGGAGGAAGCACTCTGGCAGCAGAGCTGCGCTCACCGTCGTACAGATGAAGCCACTCATTTTGATGGTTTGAGGTCAGCCATCATGGAAGTACGGAACAGCAGAAAAATGTAAAATCTTATGCCAACTCCTTCAAAACCTGATCCACATTCTCACTACATTTTTAATTTTACCTTTATTTTTAATTAGCAGATGTTTTTATCCAAAGGGACGTTCAAGTGAGGCAAATAGCACATCACAAGCATATGGCTGTCAAGCAGGTCGGCTAGGCATAAGTGTAGCTTGGCTGAGCTTCCAGTGAATGTCCAGGTACAAGTGTCAGGAATGACACTACCAAACAAAGCAAGACCTTAATAAGACTGCTATTCAATGAACAGAAAGTGCACATAGAGGGGTGTAGACTGGAACAGGTATTCTTGGAACAAGTCTTAAGGCACTTGGCATTTCCCTGACTAATGGTAAGGCACGAGAGAGTGTGGATTTGAAGGTCTTTGTGAAACTCGAGAGGACTGTAATTCTACTACAGCGACACCTTATCGTCACTTCCCTCTGCCATGCCTCGTTCCAGAGGTGACGTGTCACCCATGTGTCCCGCCCCATTGTCAGCCTAATGATACCTCACATCATGAAAAGGAAGGAACCTTAACATCTGAGAATACAGATGATGGCTGAAAGAAGCACATTAACACTCTCATGTATTTACATAGTCTGACGGAATGGATGTGAATTTGTCATCTTGCCTTCAGAAATTAAGTACATGAGATCATTTTTTATGGACCCCATGTTAAGAACAATACTGTTGTTTATGCCCCATAATCCTAACAGTGCCCTAATCTTGTGTGAGTTTGATATAACCACTTAATGAGAGTCACGCGGCAGGGGACAAAGGACTCAGGAGCAGACGTCTGGGAAAAAAACTAAAGGGGATTTATTAAGAATCAAATTAAACAGAACAGACCTGGGGTTGGAAACAAATGGGACCATTGGGGGCCAAAACAGTATAGCAGCATTAATGACACGACTGGGAAACACAGGACTGGGAAACACTTTTATACAAGACTAACAAGGGAGCGAACGAAAGGCAGCTGGAGTGAGTAACACACGGGGCATGGAATGAAAGGCAAGACGAGCGCGTAACAGGCGTGGCTCATTAGGACCACACTAGGGCGATAACAGCAGGGCCTAACAGGCAGAGATTGTGATATTTTGTAATACATTGAAGAATAACACAGGTTTTTTGGCCTCTGAGGCAAGCAGGTCTTGATGCTGAACTTTATAAAGGAAATATCTGTCACAGCAAATACCAGTTCCGGAGTCTGATGTAGCATGAGAGAAATAAGATGAGCTTGTCCTCTTGGGACTGGGAGACCAAAATGAATAAAGGTGAATCCTACAGGCTGTCAATGCAGAATTGTAACGGGAGAACAATTGAGTTTTCTGCAAGAGGAACCGCTCTGAATCAGATTTATAGATCAGCCAGGCTGGTTAAGCGCAGCCTCCGGTCAATTTGCTGAAATCAGTATTTATTCTTCCTGCTTTTCCGGGGAAAAAGATTATAAGTCCTGTTCACTTCCAATTAGGTGCTAGAAGTGCAAATTTACCCAGCGCTGTTGAAGAGAACATTTGTATAGTGGCAGAAAAAAACTTCTCAAACTCCATAGACGAGATTTGCTGATGGTCGCGATCTTATACTCCGTTATGCCACAACAAATGAGGCTCCCAGTTAATCCAGAGGAACCACTTTGCTTTCTGCTCACCTGTCAGGGGGGCCCAGTCGATGTGAGGCAGCCTCCATACTAAACAGACCTCCAGTTGCTTTCATTTCCTTGTGGGCCCTGCGTAATTGGGACCTGGCTTTTTAGCTGGGCATATCTCTTTCCAATCCACCTGCTTTTTTAAAGATCCTTAACAGAAACATTGTTTGATAGTTGTCACAGAGCAAGTGGGCATTATTATTTTCAGAGTGTTCCTGTTAGATTATTCAAGCAGAATCTAGACCTTACCTTATTTTGCGAGAATTTTTCTGCTTATAGATAATGATTCATCTATTCATTTTCTGTAGCCGCTAGTCCTATTCCGGGCCGCGGGGGGTCCAGAGCTTATCCCAGAGGCCACAGGTGCAAGGAAGGGAACAGCTCAGAATGAGTCACCACCCCATCACAGGGCACACTCACACATCCCTACGGGCAATTTGGCAGCTCCAGTTAACCTCAGCATGTTTCTGGACCGTGGGGGGGAGACTGGAGTAGCCAGAGGAAACTCCATGACGACACGGGGAGAACATGCAAACTGCACACACATGGAGCCATGGCAGAGACTTGAACACAGGTCACAGAGGTGTGAGGCAACAGTGTTAACCACTGTGCCACCTTATTATTATTTATTACTACATTCCATGGGGCAGTGGATAAGTGCTTGAAATACAGATGGATGATTATTATTATTCCCCCAAACAATGTTTTTATTATTAAATAGTCCAACACTGTAACACTGCCCCTGATTGGACTGTTCAGGGCCTGATTAATCTCCTTTGTAGCTAAACTCACCATGGACTCGGGCACAGTCTCACCATGCGACCCCCTGACAGAAATGGAGCAGTGTGGGGTGGCCGTAGAGGGCAGGCCATTGGGAGCGGCGTCTAAGCCTCTCTACTCCTATGATGAGCACTGGCAGAGACTCCGCTCTACCGGGGTGCCCCTAGGGGGCCAGGCTGCCGGTATGGTACTCACCACCACTCATTCGTTCGCCGAATGACCCATTCTCCCCATGCCCCAGGAGCCTCTTAAACGGCCTGTAATGTCACGATGTATCACAATAGTTAAGCTCGCTCACCCTTTCAGCCCCTGCCTGGTGCCATCTGCTCCCCCCAACCCATAAATGAGCTTCCGGAGATTTCATGTGGGTGGCATTAGAGGGTCTCCGAGGGTCGGGTTAGTTCACCACCAATGCCGCGCTTTGAAAATGGTGCCCCATGGGCAAAGATATTTTTAAAGGGATGGTTTTAACTGGAAGGTTTTTGTCAATTTCGTGGTGTTACATCAGATATACCTAGTTCATGGGGTAAAGTCAGGGGTGCCACCAAGGATGCTGGGCTCCATGATAGCATATCATATTGGACCCCAAACCCAAATTATGTTCCAGATTTTTAGGGCCCTCGGTACCATCCTAACTTTCGCCCAGTGACGGAACCCATGGGTAAAGTACCTAGAGGCCTTAGTTGGTGCAATAATACACATCCAGGCACCCGCCAGGGGCCACGAATGAGGCTCTGCACTCACACTAGCTCATTATAGCGCAAAGGCCAGATCAGTAACACGGCTCTTGTTACGGAGTGACTCTGTCCTGATGGTATCACCCCCATCTCCAATCCATCAAGCCTTACTGCGAAGGTCTGGCTGTCGTAGAGTGAGCACAGCCTTGCTGATTTCCAGATGATGGCAGGGCACCATGGGGTTAGTCTTTAATCTCTTAGTCTTTAAGATGTAAATGGAAAACAAGTAACCAATCACAGGCACCTGTGGTAACATAACTCTTTGCTGGTAACAAGACATACATCTACTCATCCTTCCAACCCTGAGTGTGAATACAGGTTAACCTCTTTGGATGTCCAAATGATTAAATGTGGAGTCTAAACGGACCTTATAGACTTGGTAGCTGAGATGGCCAACCTTATCCTTTGAAATCCCACTAAATGCCAGATCAAACGATCATCTTAAACTGGAAATTTTGTATTCCTGTAGAAATTGAAGGCCACTGATACTCCCGCCTACCTGGAGTCTTGGAGTCTGTCAATGCAACTGAAAACCGGTGCTTCAATTCATTGGCATTTGATATTAAATATAACCTTGGGTGAAGCAAGACGCCTCGCATCCTGCAGGATCATCAGGGTATTCGATTTTGCAGATAGATGGAAAGACACCGATTGTGGCTAGCAGCTACCACTGCCCACATACCTCATAATGCTCCTCAATGATTCTATTTTCCACAAGCAGAACAGTGAACTTTGGATCAATTAAAATCGAACATTTTGTGAAGGTTTTCCAGATAAAGTACAGTATAGTTCCGTTATAAAACAGAACGGATGTATCTATTTATATACACAGTATATAAGATTCTTCCAAAAGTACAATTTTTAACACATTTTATAACCATTTGTTTTATTTGTCTGTGGAGGTCAATTAAGTATTGAAAATTCCTTACAGGAAACAGCCTTACTAATGCTACAGAGATTAACTGGGGTGAAGTTGTAGAGCGCATAGTTGATTTTTCAAATGATCACTAATTAATGCAGGGTGAATTCCTTATTTACATTCTGGATGAAGTTGTTTCTTCCTTAAGGATTTATCTTCCACATGAAATTTGCATTTGAAATAAAATGACGCTAAGACTGTGGGCCCTGCTTTAATTTGCACAGTGCTGATGACCAGATGTTGGTAGGGCAGGGGCAGAATTTGGGTGGGGGGGCAAATGACTCTCTGCCCCACACTGTAGGGCACCCCCTGCTGATCTCGAAACCATTCATATAACAATTTTGGTTGCGATATTATAATGTCATAGTACAAATATTTCCGCCGGAATTTGTCCGCGGCCGTATCACTTCCCGTTACTGCAAAGTAGTGTGACATCATCCAGGTTTATATTTGCCTGCAAGAAATAAGTCAGCAAATGTGAGGAGAAGATATGGATTCGGTGCAAGTAAATGGAGAGAGAGATTGGAGGGATGGCAGAGGAGTGACTCGACTTTGAATAGAATCAGATTTGTGGTAAAAGGAGGGCATTAAACCCACAAAAGTGGCAGCATTTCAGGATATTGTGTGGGCTCCCATGTGTGTCTCTGATTGTAATGATTGCTTAACCCAAATAGTAACAGCCAGTATTACGTCTATTCATGTTACTGGTTGTATTTAATGGCATTAAAGTGTTATTAGAAAACAAGATATTCATATAGTGGGGTCCCTGGGCATTTCTCATTCCCCCCAAGACAAAGCCTCTGCTCTATCCCTGAGGCAGCGGTGTAAACAGGGCTGGAGCCATAGGGGTACTGGGCCCCAGCTCAAAGCTGATTGGCCCCCAGAATGTCTGCTTCTCTGTCAATCACTGATTCAAAACATATCATTGGCTAATGATGGCTTGGCTCCTCAATATGAACTATGGCCCTTATTACGTAGTAAATGGTATTATTAGGAGCTCTGGTGACTTCTGGCCAAATTCCATCAGGATAAGTAAAGTTTTATCTTGTCCGTGGGCTGGTCCCAGTGCAGCCGCGGCGGCTGGGCAGCCACCACACGTGTCAGCTGAAAGGAAATATCAGCCATAAGACTTACGTTCTCTACCGACTGAATGTTAGCTTTCCAACACACAAAGCTCCAGGCACAGCGAGCGACCAACCAGCAAGCAAGATCAAAGCGGAGAAAAGCCAAACACAGTTTAGCGAAACAGTTTTTTAAAAATCAATAAATCTATATCATAGCTTCCAGAGCTGTTAAAGGGTAGCGCTGAGTGCTGTTTGACGCGTTAACTCGAAAACATCTCACACGGCGTCGTCTTTATCATTCAGTTCAGATAACGAGGCCCTATTATAACGAGGGCTGTGATCTGAAACAGTGTGGGGCCTTGTACTTCTGAAACAGGTTCAGGGATCAAAGGAGCCGGAAAGGTCTTTGAGACCTCACTGAGAGACACGTCTCGCCACAGGCTTGCTAAGGCTTCTATTCAAAGACAGAGATGGTCCTGTGCCTTGTTCCTCCCAACCTTCACCCCGGGAGCAGCATTCCCCAGGGCCGCGAATCGCTGTGGCCTTGGGGGAGGAGCTAGCTAATTTCCAGTCATAACGTGCATATTTTCAAGCCACGCCTTTTTTGACATTTGTACGCTGTAATCACAAATGGAAAAAATAATGGGAATGGCTAAACTTCTTAAATCTGTCCTGCTGATTCATCTACTCCCACCCCGCCACCCCCCATCAACAAGTCTATGACATTTTTTCTTTAATTGTTCATGACCAGTCCACAGTCATCAGATGGTTGGGAAGCCCTTCGTTACTGAGACTATGCTGAACTGATACTTATATTAATGTACGGTAAGTACAGACATGACAGACATATTAACGATGAGTGCAGTGCATTTAAGACTTCTGCGTTCACATTCTCTGTTGCGTTTTGAGAATAATGATGTGACCCTCAACTGCTTATTATATTAAAGTATGTTGTTTTTGTTTAATCTGGTGTCAGGACTCTATTAATACTTCTAAAAGAAGGTATTACACCTTCAGCAACAAGAATAAGTTTGTGTAGAACCGACAGGTTGTTCTGCAGAAAGCCCCCTAATTCCATCCAGGCCGAATCACTCTTAGCTATTGCCAGGAGCTCTTTCTCAGAGAGATAAAAGGAGCAGCCGAAAAAGGAAGCCCAATTAAAAAAATGAAAAAAAGAACTGAGATTCAAGTTTGAACAAGACCGACAGACATTATACGCTCATTTCACGGTAGCCTCTGCCTGGCTCTGTTCACTTCCGTACGCTCGTGTTCTCCATGCAAATGAGCCGACTGGTGCCCAGTGGGGGTTGCCGCAGAGACGATAATAAACAGCCCAGAGATGGCTGTCATTGATGGGGGGCGGAATCCTTCAGTCAAAGAGATGAGAAAGGGACGCTTTCCTGCCGAGGCGGGTGGGAATACACCGTGTAGACAGACCCCAGGGCACGCTATCTTAACAGAGGCAGTGAACTCTGGGGCACACCTCGGGACCTGAGCGTGATTATAATTAATGCGAGAAAAACCATCAGACAGGTTTGAAACGTGATGAGATGTCTGATGGAACAATGGAGGAGCAGTGCAGAAAGGGTCACACGACCACAGACCCCCACTCTGGGGACAGATGGTTTCCTGTTACATGTCAAGATCATGAATTAAAACCTGCCCAGGGCAGCGTCCCCTCTGAGGGCTGTAGAATTATGGGGTCTGTCAACACGACGATGACAGCGAGCTGACTGATTTCTGTTCAATTGTTTCTTGTCTTTTTTTTGAGTAACTAACTTAGATAAAGTGGAAAATTGGGAATGACAGATATGATCATCTCAGATATAGCTCACTGAGTGCTAAAGGCTGCTGATCCCACTGGCGATAAATTTACGTAAAATCTATGGCTCATACACTGATGTTTTATCCGTATGGGCACAGTGCTCCACAGCTTTTTAAGGTGCAATTATAAAGTATTGATCAAGTAAAAACAACAATCCCACATTTGTGTAATCCTCCAGAGATCCTCGATGTGAATGAGCCCAGGACTCCACTTTGTTTGATGGGCTTCTTGGAACGTCTACACCGGCAGATGGAAGCTGAATTCTGGAAGTAGGGCCTGCTGCAGTTTGCATATGTATGGAGATGAGTTTGGGAGTTTATTTTTCTCTTCCCGCCTAACTACAGTGACGTTTCACACTTCCTGCTCATCCATCACCTTCCTAACCAGCGGTAGTGATGTCACACTGTCGGCGGATCCGACTTCATTCCTACACTGAGATTCCTTTGATGTTTGCCGGTGAAAGAGACTCTGGAGAATGATGGTCAGATAATGAGAGGGGACTCTAGGTGCACCTTTCCAGGTGCTGTCACGCCTTCAATCCAACTATGACAGCAAACCTGATCATGGTTTGCTGTCTGAGGTGACAAAATCAAACAAATATCATTTTTCATTAAAGAAAGTTGACTAACCCCTCACCTCCGTTAACTGAAAATGAGTAATTGAGGATTTTCACTTTTAAGACAGTGAAGTCCTCGATGTATCCTGCCGTGGCCAGCAATTACCCGACCCTGTGTCACACGTAACTTTAAACGTCCCTCTGCTTAATGGCCGTGAACATTTCAATCCCATGTCTGCTTTGGTGGGGCACAGTGGGTTTTCTGTGCAAATGCATATATTTATTAATTATTTCCTTTTCTCTTGGTTTGACCTGTCATTCAGCTGTTAAATGTAGGCAGTGTCACAAGAAGCACAATGTGGAAAGACAGGCATAGGTGGAGGTCAAAGGTTAACAGACACACGTAGGGTCTCATCCACTGATCAGCTGCAGAAGAAGCCGTTGCATAGGAAAGAAAAGAGCCACCTAACTGGTTGTTACGAAGACCCAAGAAAAGATATAAAATCGGAAATGTGATCAACATGAAAGAAAATTATCGACCGTAGTCATTCTTCCAGCTTCGGTGTCACCATGGCAACAGCTATACTACAGACGCGACAGACAGGCGAAACCCGTTGGTGTCGGCACAGGAGCGAAATATAACTGTGCTGATTTTGGGAAATACTCTGCGGAGGAAATGTGGGGCTGAGGATCCGAGAACACTTGACCTGATTTTTGATTCCAGGGATATCCCAGAATTCCTCTCCCTCCATCCTCCCAAAAGTGAACCGTTCGGTTTGGACCAAGACTGATGTTTGATGAGTTTATTGTGCTGTTGCAGCTTGTACCGATAAACATCTCCTCGGAATTGGAGGGGGAAATTTTCCAGGCCTAATCTATCGACGTTCAGCTCTCAGATATCACAGTGATAGCTCTAGCTGTAGTATTATGGATTACAGGTGGCACAGTCATTACTTATCCATCACCTAGTTTTTCCATGCAGACTGTACAGGACTCCGATAAGTAAACTGCAAAAATAAAAAAAAAAAATAGAAACTGATATGTCAATTATGAAAAAGTCAACATCATAATAAATGCTATGCTTCATTTTTTGAACTTGAAGGTCTAAGAGGTGGAGGTGTCTACAGCATTAATGTAATCATATCTATTTAGCATTTTCGGTTTCCTCCCTGCATCCAGGATTTTCCCCAGCGGTCAAACACCCTTCCTGAAATGTGGGCCGCACTTGCAGTGATTAGATGTCTGCTGCTTGTAATTTGTTTAACATGCTCACTAATTGCTGTTCCTCATCTTGTATGACAGGACTGTCTGCCTTCTAACAAGCTGGGGGAAGACGGAACCAGGTGATATTCATTAGAAGCCTGACCACCCACCCCTGGAGTTGTTGGTTAGGGTTGCTATTTTGTAACAGGGAGTCCATCCAAGCAGATGGTAACAGGTCCTCTACATTCTTTGGCCATTTACAGCAGGTACTGTAGACAGGTGTGGTCCTGAGAGGACACGCGATGGTCCAGTTGGATACCGCTAAACTGCATAGCCTTAGTATGTAGAAATTTCAGGCCAGTTTTACAAGAGTGATGAAGGATGGGTAAGGTGAAACACCACCGTGTTTGAAGTGCTTATCTAACACACATAATGAGCATGCATCATTATAGTAGGGTCGTGACTTCTTATACAGCACTTGTTTTCAAGAATGAAAGTAAATGTATTATAAATCAGGGCTGCCTAATTCCAGTCCTGGAGGGCCAGTCAGTAACAACACAGTATGCAGATTCCCCTGCCCCAACATACCTTCTAAACCCGGTAATTAGCTGATTAAGTTTGAGCAGGAAAACTGTGTTGTATTCTGGCCCTAAAGGGCTGGAATTGAGCAGCCCTGTTATAAATATTTCATTGACTATCTGCCCTGTGACCATAGGGCTGTGTGTGTCTCTATGGGTTATGCATCAGAAGGTCACCGTAACCGGCTGAATGACGCTGCCCTTGAGCAAGGCCTTTAACCCTAATTGCTTTAGACGCTCTGGACGCTCTGGCTGACCCTAGAACTTGCCCTCACCTGTCTCTTAGAGAGGATTAAGGGATAAATTAAACTAATCAATTCCTCTATAGGAATGAATACAGTATCACTGATCTCGCACAATTGGATGTTTTTTTTGTTATTGTTTATTGGATGTTTCTTTTTCACGTAATCTACTTGCACTTGAATCCTGAATCTATACAGGGCATCCTTACTGTGCCAGATGTCCGGACAAAGCGAAATTGAGTATGCCAGCGAGAACATCCTTATGTTCATTCTATCACGCCGCAACCCCTAGACCCCCATACAGAGCGCAAATAAACGTATTATAGCGAATGCATGAGTCATTTGAACAGGGTTGCCAGCTTTGGTCTGCTGGCTGGCGTGAGATTTTCAGTTTGAGACAAGTTTGCACAAACACGCACACGCGTTTACATGTATGTAACAGTTTTATTGCCTTGTAAATAGTCTATCGGGTTTGCAAACTGCCCCAATGCTTTGGACGTAGCTAATTTTACGTTTATTATGGAATAATATAGATTTATTCCATAATAAAGCGTGTCACAACAGATGCGTGAGAGCTGGCAACCTTGTTGTAATATAATAACTCTGTTTTAATAATGGACATGACAGCTGTTTTAAAATTAAAGTTTCTCTGTTTATTAACAGCCAATATCGATTTAATACTAGCAGCGGATCAGACAGGGAAGCCGACGAAATGCATGCTTTCCACAACAAGCATTACACAGTTACGATATTTATTAGTAAAATAAATACGTAAATACACATATTAATTTGCACTGCTTATACATATGTGCTGTGTGGTGCACAGCATGCTGGTAATTGCATGATTAGTCCTGCTGACCAACCACACGGTGTCACATTTATGTCAGCCAATCATGAATAGTGGGCAGGATCAGAACAAACGAAAAAGCGCGTCTTGGGGACCCTGCGCAGGCGGTGCGCTGAAACGCTGATCAGCGCGGCGATTATGGCTCGTATGGTATCGTGTTGCTAAAACGACATCGATTCCGTCAATTTCATTTGAAGTCGTTGGCCACTTTTAATGCTTGAGCACTGGCACAGCCATACGAAGACACCTGCTTATTCCTACATTTAAAACAATAAAACATAACATACCATTAACAACTCATACATTTATAAGAGTATGGTCACTTACAAGGCAACCAAATAATTTCTGTGTGCTTGTAGTATAGTTTTGTATAGACACATAAATAAGTCTAAAAGGTGTTAAACTTCTCTTATTAGTGGGTATTTTTAGGCATCCTGTATAGCACTCCTTTAGCTATAATTATTATTTCTATTATTAATTACCATGCCTTCAGATGGTCAAAGCACATGGTGTGTGAACACAAACAGGAAGTGTTCCCTCTCCCAGGAGCTTCCATCATACCTGCTGATTGGGAAGGTCTTCCCCAGAATAAAGGAGAAAACCGTGACGGTTGCCAAGCAACGGGGATAGCGGCAACACTTCTGCCCGCTCTGGGTCTTTGTTCATATGTTGTGGTCTTCAGCATTGTTCATTTTCTTTGGCTCTCCGTGGTGGAGCAGAATGAGCTCGAGGTGTGTGCTGTGCTGGCGCCGCAGTTTCTCAACACTTGTAGAGTAAGCATAAAAGCTGCGGAATGACGACGGCAAAACGGAAAAGCACCTACACCGAAATGAAGCTCAGAAGTGCAATGATGCACATTTTAAGACATTTCCATATTCATCTCACACTGCTCGTAATGTCTAATAAACGGTTTGTACTGATTTATACTGTAGTCAGATCCTCCACAGGAAATTACTGCCAGTCGTAACTGGTTTGAGACACGGTAGAGTTAGCAGTCAAATTCAATTAAGGTCTTCCCCAGCTACACTTGAGGGGTGGTGCTTCATTAAGCTGTGATGAGATTCCACCTTTTACGCTTAATCGAGGGCAGGCTGGGCGGAGATGAAGGGAAGCAGATCTGGTCTGATGCAGGGAGTGGATGGCGATGTAGACACCCAGGGTCCAGTTCAACCCACTGGGTTTATTTACCTTACATATCAGTGGAAGTCAGTTTCTGAACGCCAGCCTGGAACCTGCGCTCCCCGACATCCTGCCGTGGATAGACGATCACAGACAAAGGGTAGAGAGATGAACAGATGAAAGGATTGAAGAACTGACAACACTGCTGACTACCCAAAAAACCACAAACCGGATATTTAACACATACAAAAAAAACCCAAAAAAGCAACATTTGTTATCAGATTTACTAGAACAAGTCATGTCATGAGATGCGTAAACGTCACTGGGCAGATGCACAAATCATTCCTGATGTGGTTTGTGAGCAACGGCACCTCCTGCAGGGAGGCATCAAGCAACAGCATTTGGGGCAGTCAAGGAGCATAGGCTCTCCGTGTATGGCTACTCCTCCCTCTCCATGCCTGTGACTGTCTGGGAGCACAGGCTCTCCGTGTATGGCTACTCCTCCCTTTCCATGCCTGTGACTGTCTGGGACCACAGGCTCTCCATGTATGGCTACTCCTCCCTATCCATGCCTGTGACTGTCTGGGAGCACAGGCTCTCCATGTATGGGTACTCCTCCCTCTTCGTGCCTGTGACACAGGCTCTCCATGTATGGCTACTCCTCCCCCTCCGTGTCTGTGACTGTCTGGGAGCACAGGCTCTCCATGTATGGTTACTCCTCCCTCTCTGTGCCTGTGACTGTCTGGGAGCACAGGCTCTCCATGTATGGCTACTCCTCCCTCTCCATGCCTGTGACTGTCTGGGAGCACAGGCTCTCCATGTATGGCTACTCCTCCCTCTCCATGCCTGTGACCGTCTGGGAGCACAGGCTCTCCGTGTATGGCTACTCCTCCCTCTCCATGCCTGTGACTGTCTGGGAGCACAGGCTCTCCGTGTATGGCTA
>JAODKN010000001.1:4485747-4497115 GCA_026774425.1 Petrocephalus zakoni | reverse complement strand
GTATGGCTACTCCTCCCTTTCCATGCCTGTGACTGTCTGGGAGCACAGGCTCTCCATGTATGGCTACTCCTCCCTCTTCGTGCCTGTGACACAGGCTCTCCGTGTATGGCTACTCCTCCCTTTCCATGCCTGTGACTGTCTGGGAGCACAGGCTCTCCATGTATGGGTACTACTCTCCCCCTCCGTGCCTGTGACTGTCTGGGAGCACAGGCTCTCCATGTATGGCTACTCCTCCCTTTCCATGCCTGTGACTGTCTGGGAGCACAGGCTCTCCATGTATGGCTACTCCTCCCTCTCTGTGCCTGTGACACAGGCTCTCCATGTATGGCTACTCCTCCCTCTCCATGCCTGTGATTGTCTGGCACATCTCGCCTTGCAGTGAGGGAGCACAGGCTCTCCATGTATAACTACTCCTCCCTCTCCGTGCTTGTGACACAGGCTCTCCATGTATGGCTACTCCTCCCTCTCCATGCCTGTGACTGTCTGGGAGCACAGGCTCTCCATGTATAACTACTCCTCCCTCTCCGTGCTTGTGACACAGGCTCTCCATGTATGGCTACTCCTCCCTCTCCATGCCTGTGACTGTCTGGGAGCACACGCTCTCCATGTATGGGTCTGGCACATCTCGCCTGTCTCCCTGTCTGCTGTGTCATCTAAACAAAGTATCTGTAAGTGTATTTTGGCTGATTGGAAGTACCTCCACCCCCCAAGGCCGGCTGCGCTGACTCCGCTGTGGGCCAGTTGTCCCTGGGTGATGGCCATTGACATACTAGATTTGGGAAGATGCCGTGGAATTTCGAACTTCCATGACCTGGGAGGGGTCACAAAACAGGCATGTTAGATATCTTAATTAATATCTTAATTTTCCAACCTCTCTAAAACTGTAGGAGATATATATTCATATCATTATTATTGCTGTTGTTGGTTTGGTGTAGTTATTACTATATTATTTTTAAAAGTTATATTAATACTCTGTAATGGGTTGGTGCCCCGTCTTGCGTTATTCCCTGCTTTGTACCCAAAGTTTTTGGGATAGGCTCCAGACACTCGTGACCCTGCATAGGACCCACAGGTAAAGAAAATGGAATAGTATATTATTATTATTATTATTATTATTATTATAAAAATGTATTGCTTTGGTATTCCAATATTCTGTTTTCCAGGATATTTGTGTAGTATGTACCGCATGATTGCACTGCGTGTCTTGTCTTTGCACTGTCTGTTTTGCACTATATGTACATATGTCTGCACTCTACATACTTCGAGAGTCCAGAGCTTGATTGTCATGTGCACAGTAAACAATCAGTTCCGCTATGCAATGAAAATTTACTTGGTGCTGTATGCACAAGAATTTTCCTCCGGGATCAATATCTGATCTTAAGATAAGGACAGGCTGTAGTCATTCTTTAGCCTTTGTCATGCCATTAGTATATATGAATGATCATACTTTGATTAATAACTAATTGCAGCTCAGTGGAGGTCTATCCTATGTCTGTGCTCATCGCTCTAAAACAGCCACTCCCTCTGCCCCTCTTACAAAGGGATCGGATCAGATTGGGAACAAGGTCAGGGTGGGACACTGCGAGTAAACACTGCTGTTGCCTAATGGCAGACATGTACCTACACACTTTTCTGTGGGCGGCAGGATGAACGAGATCACATGACATGGACGGAGAGCTGGAATGGGGACCTTATTTGGAGGAAATGGAGATGGGATTAACAGCACATTAACAGGGCGAAGGGGAAACACGCGAAAACAGAACCAGCATTAGGTCACGGAAAGGGCTAGAAAAAAATAGAAGTCAGCCTTATATAATTGGCAATAAACTATGTGATCTTCACCTGATATAGCCTCAGTCTGGGACAGCCATGCCGAAGAGCTTCTGTAATGTACCTAAAAATTACCCTTCTGTAAAGACAGAAGAGAGAAGCAGGATTTCCATGCTGGTCTGTGTTGGTTAGGACTGGTTTAGTTCACCAGCAATAATTCCTTAATGATGTTACTCCATCAGCACCGAAACACAACATATGCTGGTATAACCAGCATGCATTATGTGAGTCATGCTGGTCTGTGCTGTTCTGTTTCAGCAGGGTAATCCACTCAAAAAACAAACTGTGATGGTTAGGCTCTGCTGTTTGGCATTTTTGGGACATTTTGTATCAAGTGGAAATTAAAATGCACGTTCGCATGACAATTAAGATTTTAGCTCGCAGCAGCGTGTTCAAGAAGATCCAAAGAGGTCCCAAGGCAGACATGCACAGAATCATCTGCTTGTTCAGACAACAAGGAATTTATAAAAACCCTGACAATAAATTATTCAAAAGGGCCGACTTACTACACCCCCCAACACTGGAAAAGAACTAACAGACTCCAGTGTGGCTCTCATTTCTGCTTTGATGAAATCAGAGTGATGTTTTCCAGATATTAGATGATCTGAGGAAAAATATTTTCTGTACTTGTTGATGCCACGTGTGGAGTTTAGATGCTTATCTGCACCCACAAGGATTTTCAGCTTCCAAAGTCCAAAGATACGCAGTTTAGAGAGCTGTCCTTCCTGTGTATGCAGTTGTACTACAGTGGTCCAGCCCCCCATCCCAAGGATTCCAGTCACTTCACACTCATTCACTGGAGGGCGGGGATGGAGGTGGATGGTTGTTGATGTTTTTTAAAGGTAAAGAACATCCTGTACCCTCCTGGACTGTAGGAGACTGCAAAGTTCAGGGCCGAATTTAAATCCCAGTTGAGCCCTGCGGTCCTGTGCACCTCAGTGTCTCTCACTGTACCACAGATACATTTACCAGCTAGAAATTGTTGGATTTCCTACAGCCAGAAGCAGTGCTGGTTGAAGGCCACATGGTGCCCTAGGCAAGCTTCTTCATGGACACCCATTCTGGCAAACTTCACCACCCACTGTCACTTTGGCTTTGGTGGTGCGCCACATACTGCACTGCACACAGTCCTCACGATCGGGGGGCCTCTAGCGGTGCGCCGGGCAAACTTGCTGGTAGTGGCTAATGACGGCACGCCTAATGGGTGCATCCAGGCACTGGGCAGCAGTCGTATTTCACTCTTTAGTTAGCCACATCAGTGAAGGAAATGGCTGAAATACTCACTCCTTACCGGACTCTCAATTGCATACAGTTGTAAACTTTAATCTCACTCAACATACATACACTTATCTACACTGTTCATTCATTCTGCATACTGAGACGAAAAACAGCAGCTAAAAAGAGAGCTGGGGGTCTTTGCCGGTGGTTTCGTGATTGTTATTCACCCCCATGCTATGTCCTTGCCTGCACAGACAAACACCATCATTTACATGGCGCTGGAGAGTGACAGAGTCACTCTGGAAATGACAGACAGCCAAGGCCTACACAGGCGAGGAATGGATGGCACCCATCAGTGAGGCTCTCTGTCCCACTCCCTCACTCCCACCCCACCGGAGGCTGTAGAGGATTGTGGGCAAACGGAGAGCGACACTGGGCCTCAGCACAGAGCCTCAGCACACGGCTCTCATGCAGCATATGAACGTCACGCCATGAGAAGCTCACCAGTCCTGGTGTTAGCTGCATCACTCGCGATGGGATGGATTTGGAGGCCAGAGGGTGCACTACAATGGGACTGTAGCCCATTAGATTCTTTCTTCAGATTATCAAGTGATGCATTTTGTTTTTAATGGATGCAGGTCTTCAGTCCAAATGGGCACATGTTCCAGGATGTGAGCCCCCTCCAGATCTGGGAAGGAGGGCATTTCCTTATATAACTAGGATTAAACTTAATGCTAACTGCTAAATATTTGAATTTTTATTCGAAACACAAACACTATACTACCAGTGGCTTTGTCTTCACTGGCTTTTTTTTAATCTAAATTATATCCACTTTTGGGCAATCACCTTGACAGCACATAATTAAGGAATCAATTAGGACACATTAAACTAACTATCCCAGATGTACACATTCATTCCACAAAATCTCACATGATTAAAGACCTTAGGTAAAAGCTTGTGTACTAATCATATATCATACTGCTTTTTACTTGTTTACAGGCATTTTATTCATTAAGATCGCTAATGAAAGCATTTACAAAAACATTTGGGAAGTTAATGCATCACAACAAGCATGTTAAACCAGATAAAAGCTAACACATTGTTTGGAACTGAACTAGGGAATTACCTGTTGTTTACAATATTCTCAGTTTTAGGAGCAACTTAAAAAATCTACCAAAATGCTACAAACTTTGTGTTGTGGGTTCAGTTCCCTCACCTGTGTGTATGCAGCTTGCTCTGTGAGTTAGGGCTCTGCGCTCATGATCGGGAAGTCACTAGTCCAGAGCCTGTCATCATGATGTCATTTGCTGAGTCCTTTAGTGAGGCTCTTAACTCCAAGGATTTTCTGACCCTGTTTTCTTACTTGTACTATATTTTGCAAAGGTCCTTCTCCTGTCTTTGGAGGTTTTCTCCCACCAACTAAAGAAGTGTAGTCCAGGTGAACTTGAACCTGATTGGCTTAGAGTAAATGAACGCTTGGCGTGTAATGGCATCCTATACAGGGTGTCCCCTGCCTTGTGTCCTCTGCTTCCTGGGATAGGCTCCAGGCTCATAGTGACCTATACTGGACAAGTATTTCTGCAAGATGGTCTGATGGAGGTACTGTAAACTCCCATTAGTCTCTTCTGACAAAACAAATGGTGTCAAACGCATGTATTTCAGCGGCCACGCTGGGCTTGCTTCTCAATAAACCAGCGGAACCCTCTCAGCTCACAGCAGCCACAGGACAGAGCAGAGGCTGCCCAGTGGTGCTCTTTAAAGCTGATGATCTGCTGTTTCTTAGGAGTTTTAATGAAGGAACGTAATTCATACTGTGCCCGTACTTACTTAGGCTACCCGTTGAGCCTGCAGTTCCCCTTTGTCGCTGGAAATCACTGGGGAATGTATTAAAGACAGCAATATGCTTAAAGAGGACAACTTAATCACATAAGAATGACCTCAATGCAGCACAGCCAGATTCTGTGATTTCCTTCGCTTCTATGATTTATCAAATGTCCAAATGACTTTAAGCATTTAGGTTTAAGAACACCTCCCAATGATTTTTCTTTCTTCATGTCAAAAAGTGAAAAGGGACCATCGTAATGGTGAACACAATAAAATGTTGAAGTGGAAAGTTCAAAAATTCACTCAGTCTATGGGATATGTTCAAGAAAATTTCTGCCGACTGGGTGGTTCATGTTATCTTGCACACATTAGGAGTTGTGCCAAATCAGGACTGGTATTAAGGTGGCTAGACCGCGGAAGTCTGAATTCTGTGTCAGGCTGGCCTCTTTCCGTTGTTCCACCTGTTTTTCAGGATGGGCTGCTCCTTCTGCCGTTCGGACTCCAGGGTGCCCCGTTGTAAGGGTCTATGATTGCTCAGCTGAGAAATGTGGGGTGTAAGCCTGCTTTTCATGCCCTCGCTGTCCTGGTCTCAGACTAGGTCTCTCAACAAATTACTCTCCTGCCTCACACTGCTGAGAAATTTAAGATTCGTTATGTTCTGTCTGCATATAGATGAGGCGTTTGACATTTCCTACTTCATTTTTAGTGCCTGTAAAATGCCCGTACACAAAATCATACGTCAGGTGGCCCCTGCGATGCACCTCATCTCGGACACATCAGGTGTTGTGCCAGATCAGGAGTAAGGCGGCGTAGGCAGTGGAAGTCCGGATCCTTCAGAAGGCACATAATGTTCTGGTCACGAATGGGCGACCAGGCTCTCCTGGTAATTCAGTCATTTTATCACACGGAAATACACATTGTCCCTGGCAGACGTAACCCCACCCCAGCCCCCTCCATCTCACAGTCAGGACATGGCTAAGGGCGGGCTGACTGTGAGGCGTGACTGCCAGGAGCACCATGCCCTGGAAGTCCATACACAAAAGGAGTTTTAATGTCATTTACAAGTGTTTCTATATCAGATTCACCTCCCATCTAGGTTAAAACCTGCTATACACCCTCTCCTTCCGGATATAGATGAGGCGTTTGACATTTCCTACTTAATTTTTAGTGCCTGTAAAATGCCCATGCAAAAAATCATACGACAGGTGGCCAGGAGCGCCATGCCCTGGAAGTCCATACACAAAAGTAGTTTTAATGTCATTTAATGTCGTTTCTATATCAGATTCCTATCCAGGCTAAAACCTGCTATACGCCCTCTCCTTCCGAGAAAAAGCCTCTTATATCGCTCTGACTGTGACCGGATAAACCATTAATGAAAACGGATACATATTAGAATATTTCCAGTATATTACAAATATAGTGGTTGCAGGCTATGGTATAATTAGTGCCGTGCAGATGAGAAACATCAGTCCTTCTGAGAAGATCTGAAGAGCCAGTTGTACGGTTGAGTGCAGACTTGTCTTCCAGTTCAAGACCCCTGAGAGGTCTTAATGGCAAAGTCTGCAGACTAAGTATATCTGTATATATCTCTAGGATCTAATATTCAGGTAAATGCTTTTAACCTGCATTTGTAAGGTTCTAACCTGTACCCATATGCTTCTGACTTATATCTGTAAGCTTTTAACCTGTGTCTTATAAGCACTTATGCTGTTTCTCTTGGCTTTTAACCCTGTAGGTGTATCGTCATATGAAGACCCTGGTATCCACTGTAGCTTTTCAGGGAAGTGTCAGCGGACAATTCAATATACAATGCGATTTTACCACCCACAGGCTATCACCGAAACTGAATTTCGCAGTTGAAGGATAATAAAAGTCAGACCCAGAGAGAATGAAGTCTCCTCTATGGGTGGTTGGCTGGGATAATATTAAACATTCTGTGAAACAATACTGGTTACTTTCAACATCTGTGACAAGTCATGTGCAGTTTTAACAAGCCTTTTGAAGTCAATCAAATCGAGCTCCGAATCTTGTGTAGGCATTGTTGTACGTGCAAGCTAGGGCATGAAATGTGTGACTTTACGCTAATCTCACAGCCGAGTGATTTGGCCCAAAGAGTGAGCATTCACCAGATAACGATTACATGTGATTCAGCGCTCCCAGATGTCAGCGCTGATGTGTTAGTCTCACTGAGGCCGTCTGTTTCCGCAGTAGCTTTGATGTCAACAAGTTCCGATTTCTTCTGGCGATGCTGCATGTTTTGTATGAAAGCCTTCTGGAAGCGCTATAACATATATCTCATAATTTGCATCTTTTTGCTCCAAGATAATCTGTGTTGTGCATAAAATGTATTCAGTATTTGTTATTTTAGAGTTGAAACTACCTTTTACCTAACATCAGTTTTGCCGGCTGTAATAAAGCCTGGATGGTAATTACCGTATTGCAAACAATGTTATTTTGGACATTTGTTGTTTTTTTTCCCCAGTGCTCAGAAGGTTCTAGAAGTTAGAAGCATTGCCGAAAGCGGAGGAAAACAGATCGGTCTCTTCCAAGAACGTTTCTGAAGATGAAGTCAAGTCATAAATTGTGCATCTTCTAGCCCAAGGGTGGTGTGAACAAGAAGCTACTTTGAAGATGAGAAGCACATGCAACAGAAACTGTGCTTTGGGCAATTAATGACCACCCTGAGCAGCACATGTTTTTTGATTGACTTTTTAGCAGTGTTTTTCATTCCCTGTTAAAGTTGACCTTCAGAGCTGGAGGTGCCAATCGACTGCTTAGCTAGCAGGGGCCCGGGATGTGTGCAGGGGGCCACAGGAGCCCCGAAAGCCCTCGCGGTCCCCTGTCCCTTGCCAGTCACTGATTACGGCCCCTGTTAAGCATCCCCACCCTAAACAATCCCAGAATCGCACCCGGAGAGAAGGGGCAAGACAGTGAATTAGGTCACCCTCATACCAATAAACGCTAGTGCCACCACAGTGTGTAAGACAAGGGGTCACAGAGCTCCTCCTGGTCACATGGCCATTTTTAGGCGTCATATAATAAGTCAAAAACCCTGAAAGGAATCAAAAGAGGAAGTCAGTCATTCACCTCGTTTACTTATTGTGTATTTCATCAAAAGATCCTGTTCCTAAAAATTAATGAGGCTCTCTCCCACAAAACCCAGACATAAAGACTGAATGGAAATTTCTGGAACTTCTTCATTAGGATGCCAAAGGCAAAGGGTTGGTCTCCTTAGGAGTAAGTGCCCGTTTTGATTAAAGATTTAATTAGAGGACCTGTCCTCCAGTGTTTGCTACTGTATGACATGTAACTTTCAGCAGCCCAGGTTAAAACATGATAAATTTAGCTCCAAAGGGGAAAGTCTTCATTTAATTTACGTACAGCTAAATGCAAACACAATTAATGATCCAGTTTGCATCTCTAGGCTTTTCCCTGTTGCTAAATATCTCCCTGTTACTGGGAGGGAATCTGCAGAAAGATTGCATGTAGTGACATTTACCAAAAAACACACTACAGACACTATAAATGTCCCTGCTTGGAGATTTCTGACCACCTACGATGTGCTTGGAGAGAGCCTTCTGCATTATAAACATTCTCCTCACTGCTGCCAATTTGCCCGGACTGTCCAGTGTTAAGTTCTGACTATCTGTGTCGTTGGAAGCCACGTCGTTATCATGTCAAGGCAGCTGTTAGCATTCGTCCCAAAAAATTAATCGCTCTAATCTGAACTGCACTCACAAGTTCATGCCCTGGAATAAAGATGTGAGTAATTATAGACCATTAGGTACTGCTTCCTGTCACATGCTCAGATATACCAATCACAGCACAATTACATACCCCCTAGTGTCCTGTAATCAGCTTAATGGTGTACCATCACACATGCTGGGATAATACGCGGACTTACACCGTGTTGCTTTCGTGATGTGAAGTGTTACCACGGGTAGAGGATAAATGTCAATTGTGGGCAGCCACTCACCATGACAGGTTGTCAACACCTGGTGACAAATGGGAGCTGAATGAATAACGCTCAGAGAGCCGGCTTATCTCTGAGGATGCACACACTGCAGTGACGCATTTCTGTCCAGGGTTTGGGGCGTGGGGCGCTGTGCATAGTGTGTGAATTAGCCCATTTGTGGAAAGTGAACAGATCTATTAGCGAGTCACCCTACGCCAACACAGCACTATCGATACGCAGTCGGTGCACCCTGGCAGGGTGCGTGTGGCATTTAAACAGACTGCTCCCAGCGGCAGCACCTTTCAACGGGAGAACAGGGACCTGAAGCTCTTCCCATTATCTCAGGCCACAATACCTCGCGGTCTGGGCCAAACTCTGACATTTCCACCAGAATGTTCATCCATTATTATGTGTCAGGCTGGCCTCTTTTCCTTTGTTCCACCTGTTTTTCACACCTGAATTTTTTTTAGAATGGGCTGCTCCTTCTGCCGTTCGGACTCCAGGGTGCCCCCATGTAAAGGTCTGTGATTGCTCAGCTGAGAAATGTGGGGTGTAAGCTTGCTTCTCATGCCCTTGCTGTCCTGGTCTCAGACTAGGTCTCTCAACAAATTACTCACCTACCTCACATTGCTGAGAAATTTAAGATTTATTATGTTCTGTCTGCATATTGATGAGGTGTTTGACATTTTACACTTCATTTTTAGTGAGTTTAAAATGCCCATATACAAAACCAAATATAAATGTGTCATACAAAAGTATTTCTTTTGGCAAGGCAATATGTCAAATACTAATAGCTACTGTCAAAGGAGTCAGTAATACCACAAAAAGTGCAATCCACATCAAATTTCAGCTTCAGTTTTAACAACTTACAATACATTTAGTGTCAAAATCCATTAATAGGCAATTATCACATTTTATTATTCAGAAGGTTTAAAATGCCTCGTTTTCTATAACCAAAATTTCTATGTTCACATAGGATAGAACATTAAAGGAAATTAAAGTATATTTTTTATGTTGCATAACCTGAGGCTAAATTTATCAATATGATTGAGTAGCTCAACTTAAGCATCCAAGTTACCAAAATAACCATGGTAATATATCCATTAAAAAGCCACGTTAACATGGGCGAAACTTGTCCACTATGAGGCACAATTAACTTCACTTCTATTCAAGATCACAAAGCTACAAGCTATTAATGGTTTATTGGGTTCTCTTGCTTTTTGCTTCACTCCTTGCAGCTCTTTTTACTGAAAGCCCCAGAGGACCGACATTTCCTGCCAGATTTGATTAGTGAAAGAGACCAGATCCAAAACCAACAAATTACCACAAAAATATCCAACGCAGCCATAAAACAGTGATCGCCAGTTTTCCAAGATAATTGCATGCTAACCCCTTACTCATATTCTTGTATGACCTAATTCGCTTTATTTGTTGTTCTTTATGTGTTTAGATGCTGATTTTATCCACAGCAATGTTACATAGCTTGCAGCTCTGCCCGTCTTAAAAAGCTGCTTACTCAGCATGGAGGTCCAGTTTACATACTCTTTTCAAGTGCACAGTGCCGGTCATCCCACTTGGAGCTGAACCCGTAACTGTTTGGACACCCTCTGCTTGCACTGGAAGAGCCTGAGCACGAAGGTGGGTTGTCTCTGGCGTTGGTGGGTTCAGCAAACTCAGCCCCTGCGAGAGCCCCAACTGGTTCCTTCAGGTATTGAATTGCATTGGTCTCGAATATCTGAATGAAGACAGTGCTGGTCGAGGTCCATGTGAGGCTTTAGGCAAGCTTCACCAATGGCACCCCCTCGGCAAGCTCCGTTGTTTGGAGCATGCAGAGCATCGTCTAAGACAAAGTGACATTAGCTTGTTAAGTCAGCACTTCCTCAGAAGATGGAACCATACATGGGTGTCAATGTCATATAGTGCAGAACTCAACTGGTTTAGCCTCAGGACAATATTTCTTACTCAATAAGCTACGACCCAAGTTCACGATAAAAGATGTCAATAAGGAGGGAGTGGCGATACTAAAAATAACCACCCAGGGATGGGACTCGGTGGGGGGAGGGCAGTGGAAACAGTAGCGATGCTAAAAGTTGTGACCTGGAAAGAGGAGGGGGGAAGTAGGCCAGTGGTGAAAATAACGGTTGTCAGGGGGAATGGTGGTGGAATTGAGCGTGAAAATAGTCTCACAGCCCAGACCTACTGTCACGCTGCTGGCGGGAGGAACGACCCATGGTAGCAGCTGTGGGGTTGAACCCTTCAAAAGGGCGTTCATTCGGGGTATACGGGGTAGACAACGGGAGAAAGCACAATAGCGATTACAAACATGCATCAACAAAGACCGACCGGGGAGACTGGACTAGGGCAGACTAAAATAGAGGCAGCTGGTCAGGGGAAACAAGCAGAGCAAATTACACTGGGCAAACACAACGAGGGTCAGGTGTGGCCAACCAAGCCCCGCCAGAGGGCGAAACAGGGGACAAAACACGAAGGGCGGGGCTGAGCGTACCATGGGGGGGCGGCCCCCCCCCCCCCCCGGGGCCG
>JAODKN010000001.1:4463684-4475560 GCA_026774425.1 Petrocephalus zakoni | reverse complement strand
CTGTGCCCTCAACGCCCACATTGAACCTGTTCCGTGAGTGCCATGTGACAGCCCTAAGCTCCGCCTCTCATTCATGGCGATCACGTCTCATTCATGGCGATCACATCTAATTCATGGTAACCACGTCTCATTCATGGTAACCACGTCTCAATCATGGTAACCAGGGAAAACCGTGGCTCTCTCTCTCACCTGTGCCCTCAACGCCCACATTGAACCTGTTCCGTGAGTGCCATGTGACAGCCCTAAGCTCCGCCTCTCATTCATGGTAACCACGTCTCATTCATGGTGACCACGGAAAACCGTGGCTCTCTGTCTCACCTGGAGAGTCAGGTGGCGCCTCCTTTCTCCAGCACAGTCCGCGCGGGGGGGTGGGGAGCGTGAGGGAGGAGGTGTGCCTGTAATCTGGTCAAGCCAGCCTCACCAGACTGGGGGGCAATTAAGACTCAACGACGCATGGAAAAATCAATCTGCCCCAACATCGAATCCCATGTGCATCCAAAATGACAATAACATTCCAAGCACGCATAAATATCCAAGACTGCAATAAATAATAGCACTCTCTGTTTACGTATAACTGATGCGGGCCTGGGGTTAGGGATTAATGACCCTTACGTGCATTTAAAAAACATCTCTCTGTATCTACCTAGCAACCGCTGTGTTGTTTTTCTTTTACTGTCTGTTTCGGGCCAACCCAATTGGAGATTAAGTGGCCCCCCTACCGGGTCCCTGGCGGTCCTGGCCTTACGCCCCCTCCTATCAAGCCACAGGCCCCTCACCGCAGCCCAGGAGACCTGCCGGCTTCTCCATGGCAACCTCACAACTTCCCGCCTGCGTCATGACGACGGCGGCAGCCCTGCAAAGCCTATAAATATGTTCTTCTGTGGTTAATAATTTAAGTCATCAGCTGCGTGACTGCGAGGTGAATGGTTATGATTGTAATAACTGGGAGCGGACAGCAGCGGAAATGGACCCAGCCCTTCACTTCTGAGACAGGAGCTTCACATGCACCTGTGCACATCCCTGCTCTGCTCACGAGGATGAATCTAAAATTCAAATTACTCGCCCTCAGTAGTCATCATCATAAGTCATCCAGCCATCTTTAGGGGACGGCAGTCGAGGATGAAAGAAGGCTAGATTTTAAGTCAGTAATGTGCTGATTAGAAACAATGCAATTTTTTTCAAAGTATAAGATGCTATAAATGTATGTAATTGTTCTTCATGCTTAAAGTATAAGATATAGCACCATGATATGAGGTGAACAGAGAAAGTTACATTCCACAACATGCCAATCAGGGATGAGCTGCTGGTAGTGCCTTAGCTACAGTGTGCATACTGGTGCTGACTGGCCGCCATGGCTTCATCCAGGTGGGGGCCGCACAGTGCTGGTGGCTGAAGTGGCTCCCCGCTGCTTCTGTGAAGCACTTTGGGCCTCCTAAAAAATGCTATATAAATGTAGCATTCATTTATCGATTCATTCGCGATAGCCCCAGAGCCGTGTCCTCCGGACGAAATGCCCTTGGGGTCCAGGTTCTCTTCTAAAGAACAAAGCAGCTACATCTGCTTCCAGTCCACCGGCTTCCCACTGCTTCCAAAGTTTCATCCTCCTTGACCCTGGATAAATTATTCACTTGGCTGTTGTTAGAAAACAATCAGTTCTGCATAAAGGCTGTTGTTATGAGAGAAGATGAGGGGCTCGGTGAATGTAAAAAGCTGTCTGGGCTTTTTTCAGATGTCTGCATTGTCTATTTTTCATAAAATAAAAATGTAACAGGAATAAAACATTGTCGTAAAAAGCAACTGTCTGTTTTTTTTCGTGATAGCTGCTGAATATGAGATACAAGTAGTTTCATACCAGCATGTTACACTGAGAAGTGTTGCTATCATTTATTAATTTGCTTAGCAAGTACTCTTGTTATCGTTCGTTCTGCAAGCTAAATCACCGTGTCTCAGCTGCTAGCTTCGCTTTTGTTGAATGAGACTGTTTCCAGTGGGTGTCCTTTTGTCAGACGGTTTCTCTTTTCTAACCCTGCATGAAGGCATTGTACCGCTGTTACAGCGCTATGTTCTATTTGCAATTACTGCACTTTTTTATGTCAAATAAATTTGGTCCAACATTTGAGTCGTGATTTAACAACCCAGGAAAACTGTGGGTCGTGAGGCTAAACCGACTGAGAAGCACTGTGCTGAATTTTGGTCACGATGAAGCTTGGAGGTCCACGCACCCTCCTGCTCTGCCATCATCTCTCTCGGCTTCCCCGGGGCCTTGCTGTCTCCATACGGCACCCTTGTTTGATGAATGGCTGGTCCCTTTCGGCACCTTGTCATCCCGTGTGATGTGTGGCTATTTCTGGGCTGGCTTTCAGGGGTGGGCTGAGTTGTCAGGCCGTTTGTGAGGGACCTTGTCAGTCTACCTCGGAAGTGGGGGGGGGGGCTGCAGCAAGAGCAAAATGATAAACAGCCGCCAAAGTCGCTGACGGACGGGTGTCCCACTCTCCCTCTACTTCACAAACTGCTATTATTCTTCCTGTCATCATTGTTATGATTTCAGTTTATTACTTATTCCTCCCTCTTCTTGTTATATTTGTGCCGTGCTTATATATATATATATATATATTGCTTTATATATTTCACTTTGTAATTATTCACAATTATTCTCTTCACAATTTTTTTTTTCTTTAAATCAGTCAGTCAATCAATCCAAGCGCTATGTGTCGCAGGCACATCTGTACCTGAGCACGTAAACCCGAGATGGCTTTAATTTCCCTTGCAGTGGCACTGAAGAAGCCCCTCCGACATATTAATGCCGATCTCCCATGATTCAGTCTTTGTAGAGACCCAAAGTCAGTTTAGTGCAGACGGCAGTGTGCCGTAACAGTGCTGCCCTTCATTCCTGGACTGGGAGGCGCAGAGAAGGAGACCGTTTCGTTACAGTCTGTAATCGAATCAGCTGGTTGTCCCCGAGTGCCAGATTTGTGTTTTCATGAAAAAAAAACCCCCAGGGTCAAACAGATGTCCTTCTTTTCCCTGGAGGTTCTGGTTGTCCGTGGTGTTACTCCATGCTGCAGGGATGTATCTAAGCCGACAGAGATGTCTGTGCCTTTGTGAGAATTCCTTTGGGAATGCCTGAGCTTCCTGGTGTGAGCGAGGACCCCTGTGGATGCCAGGGGCAACAAGGCCCAACAGAAACAGCAGCCAGTGTCAACAGCGGTCACTGCGTTCTACAGAAAACAAGACAACGCATAAAGGCAGAACCTTTAATATCAAATAACAGTCATAAAACAGCCTATGAATGTATCTCTGAGTATATGAGCATCACTGCTTCTGAAAATGTCCATTCAGGGTATAATTATACCCATGACAGCCCTATGCATTGTTAAAGTACCAGTGCAAATTACAGTAATGCCATGATTTATGTCGCATAAACATTTGTATTGTTCAGTGAGGCTAAAGAATCATATCTGAACTGCTTAAATTGGGGAACAGAAGGACGTACATGTTCCCAGCACATTTTTGGCTCAAATAAATATGGCACAAAGAAATTTTAATAGCGTGAGATCATGAGCAGGTTTGGAATATAAATTACACCTCTGTAATTCAATGTACTGCATTTTAGAGAGTATTATAGCATGATAAATAGGCAGACCTACTTATCGCAGCAGATACGTCTCATTCAGAAGCGTTGATGGCTGATCATGCATTGGTCTCCACATGCTGGGTGAATTTACATATGAGTAAATAAACACTGCTGTGTTTTTAGAAAGATGACCTTTGCTCGTCCACTTGACAGCTTTGGCACTTGAGGATAGTAGTAATGAAGGCAAAGCTTAACACGGTTGTCGGAGTGTGACAGCGTTGAGTTTAATATCTGCCTTGCATTCCCACCTTTCTTCGACATGCAGCAGAGTTTGACCCTGAGGATGCTGTTTGATGGGCAGAGTTCCCAGATGGTCTTAGACCCTCTTACCAATTGAGGAAATCAGTCAGCTGAAGAAATAAATTAAAGGTGTAAACCTATAGAGGCTGTGCCTTTATGGCTTGTGTTGGGATCCTGACCAAGATCAGCAGTTGGATGGATGGATGGATGGATGGATGGATGATGGAAGGAGGATGGATGATGGATGGATGGGCTCCTCATCTGACCTCACCTCACCTCACATAATGATCCTCCAGCTGCAACAGGAAGTTTCAAATAAAACATGAATAATGCAAATTTAATTGGAGCAGATCCCAGGAATGATCATGCATTATTGAGACATTCCAAGGTGATGTAGAATAATGTAGAAAACACAGTGTAGACAGTTATGTTCATATTTCTGTTTCTGTATGTAACTGTCCTGATGGGTCCCTGTGCTACCCCCTTCGGTATATCAGTTCTCCCTTTGGGCGTCCTGTGTCCTTAGCTCCCAGTGTGCTTCCCTCCTCTTCGCAGACAGCCCTTTTTGGTTCTCGCTTTATTCCTGTTGTGTACTGGTGTATTTTTGCATGGCTCCTTGTTCTGTACCTCTGTTTATTTCTGCTTGTGTCGAGTTTTATTATTATCCTTATGTTTCTCTGTCTATTGGAGTCTGCCGACTGGCCTCACCTGTGCTTGTTCCTGCTGATGGTTACTGCCCAGCCCTGTCTCTTGTTCGTCCTCGTCATGTCTGTATTATAATCGCCTGCCCTTGCTGTACCCTTCAGCGGCTCATTGTAGCTCTTCTTCCAGAGCTGCTCCTTGCCTTAGTTTTTGTTGCCTGCTTTGTTTTTGACGCCTCGTGGTCCTTTTGTTTCCGATTTCTTGAATAGTTCTGTTTCAAGAGTTTTTTTTTTGTTTTGGTGAAATAAACTCCCTTGTCCTGTCTGAGCCTGCATGCGGCTTGTCCCTTCACTCTTCACTGGCCATCCGCAGCAGTGACTTTGTCGTTCCTGTTTCCTTTATTTTTAAACCGTCGGTGAGATATGAATCAATCTTGACACGTGATTGCAGGGTAAGTTTGTCTCAACACTATAGGGTGACAGGTAAGCTTTGTTGTTCTGTCTGCCACGCAGGTGTGTTAAAGGGGACTCTTGGAGCAGGTGTACGGCAGTCTTGGAGTGTTTCTCAATATGTGTACTTGACCGTTGTTGTCTTATCATGTACCTGTTTCACGTCATCTTCCACTGCTGAAGACCAGTCCCAATACTCAACAAGTACAAAGGACAGTAAAAATCCCCTGATGTCATTTTGGCCCCGCCCCAAATACCATATCGGTTGCATCCTTGAAAATCCCATGACTCATTGCACCCCAAGTTTGTCCTTAGAAAGGAAGTTAGCAAGACCAGTCTTGCCAAGACCACAACTATAATCTTTGCGTTCTTGGTATTGAGAAACACCCGCTGTTTGAAAAGCCATAGCGGGAGGTTGTGAGTATTTACACTGGACAGGAACAAGTGCGTGCGCATATTTCCCTCTGTTTTTATAAAAACCTAGAATCCGCCAGCCCACAGGGTGCTTCGTATTAACTTTGGGAGGTTGTCACACCGTCCTGTGAAACATACGCACAGCTCTTGTTGAACGATGACAAGTAAAACCCCAGGCTTTTCACCCGAGAGCCGAGGCCCAAGGAGTCCGTCTTAGGCTGTCCCATTCCTGCCCGGATCTTTATTTCTCTGTCTTTTTTCATTTATCGTGGATGGTTGTGTCACTTCTCAGAAGGTGCTGCTCACGGCAAACGCCGCCTGGCCTCCAGCCCTCTGCCGATGTCACCAGCTGCTCCGGCAGCAAAACAACATCCAAAAAATTCTCCAAAACATGCAGTTTGCTTCTTGTTTCAGTTTTGGAACCTGGCGAGGGGCCATGTTTAGGACCACATGTGTGCTAATGACAGCTCAGGATGTCAGCCTGTGTCCCACCACTAACGGAGCATCCCACACCTGTGCAGATGTGGGAGGCTGGAGATTGCACAGATCTCAGCAGGAGGTCCTCGGGAGAGTGGGCTCCAATTAGCGGAAGGCCGCTCTCTCTTTATTTTAACTGCATTGTGGGGGGGCTGTAGCATGTTCTCTGAGATCTTCTGGGACCACTGGGGGCTCACATCGAACTGCAGGTGGTCCACAGAACAGTCACATGGGAGCAGTGGGGGGCAGGCAGGCCCGTGGACACCTAACCCTAGGTGCTAAGCTCTAGACAGCTATTCGTGTGCCTGTCTGTTTCACTCGGTGCCCTGCAGATAACGGACCTGTCATCGTGAGGGAGAATTCTATTACTGTGTGCCCAAATGTACCCAGTTCATAAGCGAGGGGTTCGTGAGCTGAACTGAGCCTGCGATCAGAAGGTCTTCACCTCAAATCCCAGAGTCCCCAGAGTGATGTCACCGCTGGGCCCTTGAGCCAGGCCCTTAACTGCAATCATCCCCGGGACTGGCAGAACCTGCTCTCTCTCAAAAAATATATGTTGCTTTGTATAAAGGAGACTGCTAAATAAATGTTAGAGTAAATATGGTCAGGGTTAAACAATAGCAATACATAGTGGAAGGTGTAATCGTGTTTGGTGAGAGGGGCTGCTCGAATTACCCTGGACAAAAAGCCCATCTTCGCCCCTCTGATGATGGTATTTGCTCACACATCTGCATTAGCTCTCTGATTCGCTGCTGTTGTTTTCGTGGCTAGTTTGTGTTACAGTTATGTATTTCTGTTGGGCCTTGTTGCCCCATGGTGTCACGAGATGTGGTTCATCCTCCTGACTTGAGTTATTCTTTACAAACATAAATATTACTGGAATCAAATAATATCTGAAGTTAGAATGAAGAATTCTAGTATTATATTACCAGAATATTCCATTGAGCCAGACTGTGTGGTTTCTCACAGCATAACCGGTGTTACCTTAGAACTCTGCAAGACAAAACAAGTATCTGCCCACCTCCGTGCAGCGGTGATGTTTTCTCTCTTGTAGGATCACTGTTGTTATGGAAATGAGCCTAGAGAATTAGGTTTATGGAAAGGACACAGTGTGTTATGTTGTGTGTTCATCTCAAGCCTCCTCCTGATCTAGTACAACTGTTCAGGGCATTATTTCTCAACCCAGTCCACAAGGATGCCCAAACAGTCCACATTTTTGCTCCCTCCCAGCTCCCAACACGCTGGTACCAAGAATTTCATCTTGATTGGCTGAGAGCTGAGAGGGAGCGAAAATGTGGACTGTCTGGGGGTTCCCTGAAACCTGGGTTGACAAACACTGGATTGGGACATTGCTGGTAACATATCACATGTGTGTTAATGCTGCGGTTTTCTCCTCTGTTATCTTGCCTACATCTGCTACTCCCAGGCCAATCTGGGCAGCAGAACTTATCAGAAAGCCTTGGAATAAGATGACCAGCTCTGGTTTTGGCCCTGGTGCCTTCTGCTTATAGGAAGAGCTGAAAAGAAAGGATGGCGATTACAGAGAATGGGAGAGAAGGAGAGAAAGGGAGCGAGCCAGCCGCTCATCCCTGTGTGATGCGTCCTCTGTAGGTGCGGGATGATGGAACAGCAAAGGGAGCGAGCCAGCCGCTCATCCCTGTGTGATGCGTCCTCTGTAGGTGCGGGATGATGGAACAGCAAAGGGAGCGAGCCAGCCGCTCATCCCTGTGTGATGATCGCGTTACCGTCAGATGATCGCGTTACCGTCACTCCAGACGCGGTGCTGGTGGTGAGAGTCTCGCATAGTGAATGCCAGCTTCTGTGGCACTGCTGTACCACGCAAACACCACCAGGCCAGCTCTCACTGCAGCACAGCCTCTGGCGGAGGGCCTCGCTACATAACATTCTCCAGCATGCCCCGGGTTTAGTCATATGCGATTCCTACATCTGACTCAGCCCGGGGAACGCATAAATTATGCCAAATACACAGAAGGCTGATTTGCGTGGATACATATTTTATTAAAAATCCATAAACGTTGTTAATCAGGGTAAACAAGGTTTAACGGGGAAGAGAGAAGGAAGTACTCAGGCGCTGTTCTCTCCCTGACTGCCAGGTCCTCCTAATTACGTCCGGCGTTGGTGTTATTGCTGGTCGGTATCTCGTCTAACGCCACCGCTGATAACAGCAGTGCCGTGGCATCAAACAGCAGCTGTGGGGTTTCAGTCGAGCGCCCGGCATGGGATCAGATGTCACCCGGGAGATTACAGCTGCTGGCCAAGGACGCAGATAGAGGCTCTTATTGAGGGACCTTGAGAAACCGTGCTGAGCACCAGGGTGAGGAAACAGGTCTGTTGTAATGAATGTAGATCCATGCCTTAGGTGGGCAAAGGTGTAACAGCCCTGCCATCCATTCAGGGCAAAATGACACCTGCTCCTTCAAACTCCTGCACCACAAAGCTGAGAACCAAAGACGACTCTGCATTATGCTCCCCAGGGATACATCAAATATTAGCAAGCATTTGCAATGGGTTTGCTTGCTTTCTCAAGCTCTGCTGACGTTTTTCATTGGTCCATTGATCTCTGTGAGTTAAGGGTGTATATCTGGGTATGGACTGATAGGGGTGTGTCCTTATCTGTACTGTGGGAGTACTGTGTATGTTTAGGGGGGCGGGGGGGGGAGGTTGGGCTGATTTGGATCCTACCAGTATTGAAACCAAACCTATGCTCGGATAATAGTTGACGTTTAGGAGACCATATCTGTGTCATAATGAGGTTTTACAACTGTCAGGACCAGTAATGCTGTATTTCAGTAAATGCCCCCCCAAGGCTAAAGCAGATCTTAGAATCCCAACAGGGGACATGCCAGCTGGGATCCAGTTTCTGAATCTTTGGATTCATTAGGCACAATGCTGACCCCAAGTCCAGCCAGAAAAATAATGTTAAAGTTTCATATTAGCCTTTCCAAATGGCACGTAGCAAAGAGGGAACTCCTCAGGCCTTCTCTGGTTTAAGGCCCGTGGGACTGCTGCTCGTAAAATAACCACTGAGACATCAGATTGACTCTCTGCTACTCAGCGAGCATGCACTGTAACAGGTGGCCCACCACTTAGCTCTCCGGGGGGTCCAGAGTCGGGGAGACATTTTCAGGCACATGCTGTGCAAACAGAAGATACATCTCATGGCATATTACAAGAGAGCGAGACTCTGGGGGCTTTCGTGTGATTCACCAGGAGACACCACTATGGGGAATGAATTAAAGGGTTACAATGTGGAGATATTGCCAGGACATAGGTCAAGGGCTGGATGTGGAGGGATTCACTTATTAATGTCTCCACTGAGGAATGGAGAAGATCATCTATACAAGGCAAGAAAGGCCTCACTTCAGCTGCAGACTGATACTGCAGGCCTGAGCTTTTCATGAGCAGCAAAGCACAGGGGTTTCAGGGTCACACTTGTCTTTTATAAGGGCCACTGTAAGCAGATGCTATGTTCATGAACCAGCCATCAAGGACTCAAAGGCACAGCCTTCAGTCACGGACGAAAGTCAGACAATGCTCGCTCGCCTTTATTCTGGGGAAATTCAGTTCAACCAAATTCAATATAGCGGAATTATTAATTCACAATGCATGGTTGCACAAAAGCAGCAACATTTTCATTTAGTGTTGGGATTACAATTTTAATTAATTTTATTAATGAATTAATTATTTTTTTAATTACATAACCTCAATAAGAGAGGCAACTATTAATATACATTAAATGCTGTTCCATGGGGAACAGTTAAAGGGAAATATATGTTATACATGCCTATTAGATGCTCTACCTGTCACACTCAATATTTATCCTCCATATTGCTTGCCGAAAGAAACACGGAGCGCTATGTGGTTCCAGTGTAGAGGGAACCCCTTGCTCCATACAAGCAGTGCCAGTCAACACAAGGGGCAACATAGGCGGCTGCCTAGGGCTCCATCTTTTGAGAGGGTGCTGACTTAACAAGTCAATTCCACTTTGTTTCGGACAGGGGGTGCCAGCGGTGAGGGTACCTAGGGTGCCACTTGGGATTGGTCAGTGGTACTGCAGATGGGGCTTCCGGAAGGCCTCTATTGGTGACTGAGCTGGGAGGTGATGTTTCAGCTCAGTGGGTTTCCCTCCCCCCAAACCTCAGGATGGCATCATAAATAATACTGGCTAGAATTTTGGATTCCACGTGCATCTGAAATGTTAATATGTATGAGTGCGGGCAGACTGGCTCGAAGGCACAGAGCACAAAGGCATTACAGGCTGTGGACCCCGCTGCTGCTTGGAGGACGTCGTAGCTGCTGTTAGTTCTCGTCATATGTAAATGAAAATGCAACAACCTAATTTTCAGCTTATTTAAACTATTCAGCCACAACCATGGACCAACGTGGCTCGATTACAGAAGCCCATGCCTTATAGAAGTGCATTTCACATTTGGCTCCTTACCGCCCTACCACTACAATTCCCCCCGTCTTTCCAGGAGACCAAGAAAAGAAGCGCCAGGGCTGGGTTGTAGGGGGGCTCCAGCCCAGCGGGTTTGGCCAGCCCCGCTGTACTTGACATCGACACCTTGCCATCTACACCTTCAAGAGAAGCTCAGAAGGAATCTGCAGGTCATCTCACCCTAACCCTCTGCTTCCTAATGGACACCTTCATTAGGAGTTTAGCGAGTTCTGTTCATCTTCTGTGCCTCTCTCCTTCTGGATGGGCTTGTCTCCTCCATAATGCCATCACCAATTTAGGAAGGCTGATTCTTATCTCACCCCCCCGCCTTCCTGTTAGACTCATCGCCTTCCGTGGGGAGTTAGGAAGCCGGTGGCTGGCCATCCCGCTGGCCTTCCTCGCTTCCTGGCTCTGGGCTGCTGCTGTAACTACAAGCCTACACATCCAGCAGAGCGGGCGGTGTATCTTGTGTGGGGTGCTACAGTACGAGACCATAAGTGACAGAGCCATATGCTCCTCGTTTCTTTACGGTTCCCCCCCCCCTTTCTCTCAGCATTGTCTTTGATAGTGTTCCACCGGAGCCACTTTAATTTAAAAACAGCTTTGCTTACACAAAGTCGACCCACATCCTCTTTCATTATATGAAATGACACGTGGAGTATCGCAGCCTGACAGTCCCCTTTTGTCGCAGTGGAACATATATCATTTTGCCGGTGACGGTGGCTTTCTGTTTCACCCAGGGGCCATTGTGACCTACCTGCTCGTTCAGGTTGATTGGGGAGGTGGAATTTCAAGTATCTTCAACAACACAACCCATAAATGTGCCCTCTGGCCCTCTGTAATCCAAAGGTAGGTGTAGGGTCCATCTACATTGGGACCTTCCGTGCTCATGTCTGTGGTCTCACCACAAGAAAACATCGAGGCTATTGTTGGAGATGTTTGTGTCCTGTGCTGGGCTGGTGATCACAGGGGGGATGTCGTCTGGGCAGCGAAGGTTAGGGGTGAAGGTTTTTTACGATGGTGGTCCACACGGACCCACCGATGCCCCGAACCCGGCTGCTTCTGTCAGCAATGCAGCAGCTCCGGATCTTGCAGCTCCTGCTCCTGGACCTAGTCCAGCGATAACACAGCAACACCTACACACAGGCACAGTAACACCTACATACCAAGACACCCCCACCTACACACAGACATAGCAACACCTACACAGCAACACCTACACACCGAGACACCCCCACCTACACACCGACACAGCAAAACCTACACACAGACACAATAACACCTACACACCGACACACCCCCACCTACACACAGACACAGTAACACCTACAGACCGAGACACCCCCACCTACACACAGACATAGCAACACCTACACAGCAATGCCTACACACCAAGACACCCCCACCTACACACAGACACAATAACACCTACACACCGACACACCCCCACCTACACACAGACACAATAACACCTACACACAAACACACCCCCACCTACACACAGACACAGCAACACCTACACACAGACACAGCAACACCTACACACAGACACACCCCCACC
>JAODKN010000001.1:4440694-4463584 GCA_026774425.1 Petrocephalus zakoni | reverse complement strand
CTACGCCACTCCCTACTAGCACTGCACACAGTATGGCAACAGGCTCTGCAACATCTTCGTCCTCTAGTACACCGACACAGCAACACCTACACACAGACACAGCAACACCTACACACAGACACACCCCCACCTACACACAGGCACAGCAACACCTACACACAGGCACAGCAACACCTACACACAGACACAGCAACACCTACACACCGACACACTCCCACTTACACACAGACACAGCAACACCTACACACAGGCACAGCAACACCTACACACAGACACAGCAATACCTACACACAGACACACCCCCACACACACACTGTGCAAAACCCAACACACAGTCACATGCTGACAGCACAGCTATACAAACACACACACACAACCTCCCGATCTTATACACATGGACAACACACACACACACACACACACACACACTCACACATACACACACTCAGAGCCAATCTCAGCCCCACACCAGGGCACACACAGTTTTCTCTCTCTCTCCTTCTCTCTCTCCCTCTCTTTCTCAGTCTCTCTCTCTCTCAGTTGCTCACTCACTCGCTATCGCTTCATCTCTCTCTCCCACCCACCCCCCCCCACCCCCCTCAGCTGAGCTCCAATCGTTCGGATACCGTGTGCGAGGCTCAGGAGTACCTCTCCTTTCTCCATCACCTCTCTCTCTGCGCCGATTCGAATCTGCTCGCCCGGGATGAGCGGGATCCCCTCTGCACCGGGACGCCACCGCGACAAGAGTGTGCTGGCCATGGAGCGGCGGGGGGGAGTCTGACGGAAGGGAAAAAAGAGACTCCCTTCATCAAGCCTCGGCTAAGGTGAATGGTGGAGCCGGCTGCTTTTAATCAACCCCGGACGAAGGTATCGAACTTTTTCCCTTCTCTCTCTCCCACGGCATTTGAGTGCATGTGCTAGAAAGGAACTTGAAAGTTTTTCCTTTAGCCGTCCTGGTGTTTCTCAACGCATGTATTTCTGTGTGTCTCTGGACCCGTATGAAGGGGTAAGCGATCTCTCAGGAAGCTAAGAGAGCAGGGCAGCAGAGCTCGGCATGCTGACAGCAGTTGTGCATTCAGCCATTGCTGGAGTATTGTGATGAAAAGTTTGTTACTACTGAAAAAGCGCCCCCCCCCCGCCCAACACCACCCAGTACCAGGTGAAGCCCCCTGTGGTCCGTCGCCACGGTGACCAGGGACTGCGAAGAGCCAGCCTTCCCTCCTCCCCTGGTCTGCCAGTGGTGCTGGATTGGCCGGCGCTATCGGTACCTCTGAGACGGGAGTGTCGAGCACAGATTAGTGTGGCATGAGGCATTTACAGACCACAATCGGGACGCCCCGGTGGATTTAGTGGGACTCTTGGGGGCTGAGGGAGTCATTTTCTGTGGGACATGTTTCTTGGCCGCACTGCACACATGTATGAGGGCCACAGCTTAGCTTCCTGACTGAGATATCTCGCTTCCTGCGTTTGGTTCGAGGGTAAACGTGAGCTCGACTCACAGGTGACGGAGGTTCTTGGAGGCAGTTAGCCAGAGAATATCTGGAACGATGCTTGTTGTTACACAGAGGCCTGTTCGCCACGTAATTGGTTGTAAGGGGTCACATCATATCCTGAGAAGGGGTCACACATGGACCGATCTGAGGCGGTTATCAGGGGCATTTCCAGCAGCTTCTACTTTTGTTTGCAAGCAGGAGATGTCACCTGATGCCACGGAGACCAGGCAGGATGGGAAGCTGTGTGCTAAGTGGATTCCTGGCCGTCAGTCCACCTTTCACCTCACGGGACAGTGCGCGCGGGGATGTCACCCAATACATCGACACATCCTGAAAGTGAGGAGAGTTGCCGTGCCAACCTGATAAAGTCTTATGCTCCTGTGACATATGCCACGGAATATATCAGAATAATAATAGTGACGTGATAAATAATCATCGCTGACATAGCTAACTCAGCTCCTGGGGAGCAGTGCTTGGGGGCAGTGCTTTGCTTGGAGCACTTTGGGGGTACCTTGGGAATCGATCCAGCAACCATTCGATTACAAGTGCGCATCCCTAGCCATCAGGCCCCCACTGCCCCGTTACATATAGTTTTTTTGTAATAAGGTGAAGGTGCAAAAGGCCCCATTAACACCCCAGCACTGCAGAAAAGTAGCCGCCAGTGACTGCCTGCTGCACTGCGGCTTCTGGTTTTACTGGTTAAAAGGTTTGAGTCAGCATACAAATTAGTCACCAATGCACATTCATAAAAGGCATTCCTCTCTTTCTTCCAAGACAAAAAAAACTGCGTCTTTGTTACATTACAAAATGCCTTTCAGAGAAAAGGGAGTATTTTAGATCAAGTTGGTAGGTGTACTTGGTAGCGCACAGCAACACTTTGTGTGAAACATAAATTGGAAGGTGGTTTGCCAGGAGTATGTCATGTGAGGCCCAGGTGCATTCTGGGAGTTCGTCGTGCTGTTAAAATAACACTGTCTGACTTATTTTCATTAATGACCTATGACAGTCTAAAATCTACCCTCCCAAATCAGTTATTAACTTTGACTGGAGATGTTTCAGACCTGGTGTTAGGTCTGACTTGTCTGAGGATTAATAATGGAGTATAACCAGACCATGTGATTAATGCCCCATACATATTTTGAGAATGGTATATATGCTTTGTACATGTCTACACTATTTAGAGGACCCAGGGGGTCATTTCCACCCAATGAGATGAATGCGTGCCATTCAAGGCCCTCCCCAAGGATCTGGTCAGTAACAAATGAATGTCCAGAGATGGGGGGGGCGGAGGGGGGCGGTTGTGAATGTTCTGTTCTTGCAGAATTGTCAGGCGGTGCCAGATATAGCCAACGAGATGCCTAATTTTAGGCACGGGCACTGATCACTCTAAGGCGAGGCATACATGGTGGTTCTGGGGATGGTAGCCAGATAAACGAGAGTGCAGCGACCCACCGGCCTCAGGGTACTGCCCTGCTCACCTCGGTAGGTGGGTTAATGGACAGGGTCCAAAGATTTCATGCTTAGCAAGGATGGGACAAACTGACCTGAGCATAAACAGACCTGGATGAGATTAAGCAGAGTGAGGTCGTGCGGAGGCTGCCAGGAGGACACTGAAGGGATACCTTTCAGCAAATACCTGGCCTGTATCTCTCTAGCACAGTAACAAGCAGCGTATAGCTGGATAAATGCTGCACGTCGCTTCGCTTGCGGCAGCTCAGTGGCTAAATGTAAGCATCGCTGCTGACATCTCCGGAGAGGTCATTCCCAGTAATTGTATAATGGAGTTATATACTTTCATTTGTTTATATCCATCTTACTGATTCATCTCAGGAACTTGAAGGAATTACACGAGACGGGCAGCCGGCCAAGAAGTGTTATAGGTTTTTGGTGGGACGGTACATTCTGTGGGCAGGAATCCAAGGCTTTCTTCCTGTCCACGTAGAGAGTGTGGGCAGGCAGTGGGTCCATTGCTTAAACTCTACGGTGGAGTAATAGCTGATGTGCGACTGTAAGGGGGTGAGTGGTGGTATATTTGTGTTACACCATTCACTAATGTTTGCTCCTGAATTTTTATTGGTAAAGTGTAATTACTGCAGACGAAGACCTTTGGAATGTAAATGGAAATCCACACTGAAAACAAAACAGCACATTAATAAATGTCAAGTTATTGAAATTCAAAGAGATTTTGCATCCCCCCACCCCCCCGTGAATGAATCCTGATGTTCATGCACCGCATGAAGATAAAGCAGGGCTGAGTCTGTCATGAGAACATCATCACATTCTCCGCCCCAGTGGAAAGATGGACTTTACAACTCAGACCGCGAGCGCGCGCCTTGTTTTAGTAAAACCTGGATCGCGGTTCTCTGCAGATGTACAAACTGCACCGAGTTTGTGGCAATGTGCCTGAATCTATGGCAAAAGACTGTGCCGGAACTATTAACGATTAATGAGAATGTCTAATCAATTATGTCTAATCACTGAGGTGTTAAAACGGTTGCCATTGACGCAAATAACAGCAGCCGGAAAAGTCATTAACCGATTAGTCACACGGTGCTCAGCCTTTCCGATTGGTCAGCATCGCTCAGGAGAGATAACTAGTGGCCCTCGTTTGTCCCGCTGCCCCCCGCCCCCCTCATGTGACCTGACGTTTGCGTCCATGGTGTTTCTGGCTAAGGCAGGCAGGGGGAGCCCTCATCCAGTGAGGTGTCAGCTTGTCCTCCAGGTACCACAACGCCGGCCCCTCAGCTGCTCCGGTTCTGTCTGGAGAGCCCGCTCCATTTGGGCTCCGTGCTTCTGCGTCGGCGCCAGGACTTTCGCTGTGAGCGACAAAAGGGCAAATGACCAGAGGGCTTAGAGCCTGGATCCAAGAGTAGCTGGCAAAGTGTCGGGTCTAACAGGTGCAGACGGAACCTGGGAGCACAAGCCAGGGTACACAGCCGGAACCGATGTGCTAGAAGCGCCAGCAAGAGTCGCAATCAGTAGGATTAGACAGGACCCTCAGAACTTAAGAATAGGAGAGGAGCCTGATAGTACCCTGTTCCTGAGCTGCTTAGAGCCTGAAAGCCTGCCAACACTGGGACAACTACTGCGCAGAGCACCGAAGCCAAGAGGCGCTGCCCTCTAGTGGGCAAATGGACAGTGTGCGCAGAGGAGACGGGTCATTTCAGCCTCTGGTCCCCTTTGCAGCAGAGTCTTTCAGAGCACAGTCCTAAGCACACGAGTCCTGTCGTCTGCCCATGTTTCTGCAGAAACGTGCAGTGTGACTTCACTGTCAATCAAAGTGAAAAATGTTGACAGTCTTCAGTGAAAAGCCTTCACTCAGCCACAGCGTGTAGGTCCACAAACACAACATTTTGTTCTCATTGCTGATCATTCATGCATGGTTTTAAGCAAAGACGTCCACAAAGGGACCATAGCACATTCCATGCATTTCTACGGTGATTGCAGTAACCAATTATTATCAAGAATTTTTTTTGCAAAAATCAAAAAGCCTTGCTCCAATCAGGTGATGAAATTAAGAAAAAAAAGATCAGGAGGCCAGTTAAGGTACCGAAATGTTTCAGCCATAATATCAGCATTATGGAATCCAGCCCATATCTCCTCTCCCTGTCAATCTCTGATCACTTATTATGAAATCTTCCATGCCATACATATTTTTACCACAATTTCGGTATGTGGAGAAGAAAAACTTCCATCTTCTATAATCCTACATATCAACAGAATATAATACTATTCTTTCTTTAAAAAATGTTGTGCACAGTACTTAGTAGACTCACTGTTTGATAGTTGTGCTTTACCAAGTTCATATTTAAGGACATAGGCGAAAATTTTGTATCTCAGCTCAACTACAGTATGGAAGCTGTGGAAAATGAGCACAGGGCTTAATTTGATTACGCCACAAAGCAACATGTGTTCAAGAGCCCGCTAAGAGTTTGTAACAATGGCGGCTAATGGGGCGAGGGGTGGACTTGCTAATTGGCTTTCCGGAATATGGCGCTTTAACAAAGCATGACCGGAGCGGCCCGCGGACTGCGGCCTGTGGAGCGCAGCACTCGGACGCGCGCTGGCTCTCCGCCATACCGATCGCTCTGGAGATCTCGCTGTGATTTTCTAATCTTTTTTTGGCACACCCTTTTCATTCGCTTTTTACTAACAGGAAGGCTAATTGCCGGACTAATATTAGAGTCATTTTCTTCCATTGTTTTGTGATAGCTGGTTTCCCGGGTAACCGCTAGCTTCCCTCCAGCCACACACAACATAAGGCCTTCAATGTGTTTTTTTTTTTCCAAAAAATGAAAGACTTTCATTTTTAGTTGATCTACTGTGGAACAGATCAATACAATACTTTGTATTTGTACGACTTATGAGTCATTACCAGTGGGATTAAAAATTTTAATACAACAAAATGTTATCATCATCTGACTCGTTAATGTGTATTCCTGGTTAAATCTAGCACCAAATACTATAACTCGTCTTATTTTCATTCTAACATCATTAATGCAACTTTGGAATATGGCTCACGAGGGTCAGCATTGAGCAGTGGTGCCCAAACCAGTCCTCAGAGGCCCCCAGATGGTCCAGTTCTCTAGGAGGGAGCAAAATTGTAGCCCATCTGGGGGTCCAGGTGGATGGCAGGGGCGGCCATTTGTCATGATGTCACTGCAACCTGCACACTCTCTCCCCAGTGCAGTGCAAGACTGTGTCCAGCTGCACCTAAAATGCATCCTGTGATGTTCATCACCAAGTGATTTCACAGTGGAAGCAGCTTTAATTTCCTCCAACATTTGAAAGCCGCTTCTACAAATCAGTGGCTCCCTTGATGACTTACAGTGATTCGCCAGGAAATCCAAGGTGGACAGGATCTCACTACAGATCTAAAGTTATTCTCCAGTGAATTTCGGAGCATGCAAGTATCTACATAGACCTGTCCTCATGACTCAGACCTTAAATTTATCCATGATAAAAAGTTCAGAGAAAATGTTTTCATGCAGACAGCCATCTTTTCTGAGTTGCTTTCCTTCACAATCAAGCCATTTATATACATTACTTGCAATTGCATTTGTTGGTAACTGGTTTTTTCTCTATATTGGCATTAGATGCTAACTGCCTAGATGCTCTCTGCGAAGGCTTACTTGGAAAAAGCACTATACTAAATTAATTTTGCTTGGCCGATTGACTGGCTGACCTCCCCAAGGACCAAACAGTACCATCCTTTCTAACTGAAGGTCACAGGAAACAGGAAAAAGAAGTAACTTTGTTGTTGATTTGCTTTGTTGCTGTTTTGACTGCTTATATTGTGCAGCCGTCACCTCACCATAGAGGAGGGGCAAGTGTTCTGATTGGCAGGTCACCTGCCACTCACCATGCCTAGCCAATGCGAACCTGAGGTTTCTGCCCACTGTAAGAGAAAACATGGGCGTTAAACAAACAGAGCAATCCATGCTCTGCCGGGGTTTTACAGCTGCCTACAGGTACATTTATGTAGCAGCCAGGTAAAGTGCCTTCATCACTTAATCACCCCCCCCCAACCCCCACTCAAAGGCCCCCATGTGTCTCTGCGTCTCAATCAGCAGATTAAGGCTGTTATTGAAAAGGATCTTCACAGGCTGCTTAAATCAAAACCACAAAAACGGCACCCTAGCGCCAGCCCCTGTTATCATTATGAACGACGGTGTCAATCAGAGATAATTGTGAGTGGCACAATAATAATGTTTGGGGTGCTGGCACAGCTGCTGGAGGGGGTGAAGTTCTGCCCGCCAACCCCCCCGGATGTATGGCTGTAATTTCCTGAAGTTCTGACGTCCTCCTGTCATGGGAAACCATTAAGCGGTGCAATGATGGACAGCCAGCTCGGCGCAGGGGGGAGGGGGGGTCAGCAGACTTATGCAGGCTGGTAAAAACTGTTTGTGAGTACAGAAAAGTCCTTTAGCTATGCAAAAAAATGGAGAACAAGGTCAATTTTATCTTTGTCTTGGGGGCGTGGCCTCAAATGACAGTTAGAGGTGTGGCCTGCATAGGCCAGGGGGAGATGATACCTCAGAGCACGGCCTCAGCGCATGGCAGGCCGGATTACTGCTTCCCCAAAGCAGCCACTGACACTTCATGCCTCAGGTGAAATATTCTTAGATGAAAGGTCCCGGTGATGACAGCAGAGAACAGCAACATAAAAATACAAATTATTTCTGCCAGATGGCCACAGATCCTGTTGATCAGCAGGGGAATTTCCTGAAGAAGAATACTAGAAAAAAACAAAGAGCTGTGACTGACATCCCGAGAATCCGCGGCTGTTTGTTACTGCGTGTGTGGATGTGTATGTATGAAGTAAGGGGGGGGGTGCACTCTCTCGCCTTCCCTTATAGTCCTTTTGGTTCAGCAGAGGTATTGTCTACATCCCTGGGAGGGATGAGGGACAAAGACCCACAAATCCCCCCCCTCCCCCCTTGGGGAAATGGGCCTGTATACATAAGCAGGCAGCCTCTCGCAGTACTCTGCTCCGTCCTGCATCCACTCAGCCCCGAGTCGGTCGACAGATCCCACTGGTCCCACTGGAGATCAATTACAGCACATTACAGTGCAGCATCTCAGCACCTTCATGAAAAGTGGATGAGAGATGTGAGGAGCAGATGTTATATTCCACACCTTAATTCCAAACGCCTGCTACGGCTATGCAAAGTGGCGCTATGCCATGGCGACAGATACAGGAAGGTCTGGGGCTTACGTCCCCGAGGCTCTGCAAGGCTTGAATTATCCAATGATTTGTTTCACTGCTTCAATAAACACTGAGCTGTTCAAGTGTCTAGAAGAGTCAGATTTGAATCTTCGTAACTACCTTAGGCTAAAGATGCATGATGCAAATAATGGACAGTGGAAAATCTGTGTGATACAGCTTGGCCTGGTGTGTGTGGCACTCTAGTCATGTCTTGTCTCATCTCATCTCCCCTGCAACCTCCAGGACCTCCTTATGCTCGTGAAGCATCCTCACCCTTTCCGGGGCGGGATGCATTAAGGTATTTTTGGCTGGCCAAATCAAGAGTCATTCTTGCATGTCTGCGAGCGGGCTCTGTCCTGCATTGGAGAATAAGCTACCGCCTCTCAGGACGAGGGATTACATTTGCATATATATGAAATGTTCGAGGTGCAAATGGCAGATAGAGGAGCCGACGGTGCCTGGAATACAGCCTCCTAAGCCTCGATCATTGGCCTCCACAGAACAAGGATGCGGAATCCTCAACCGGGCTGTTAGCCAAAAAGAAACAGCACAGCCCAGCAAAGGCTTCAGTTCAACAGATGAATGCGTGCGGATGCAGAAAAGTTTTATCCTCTAACTAGGCTCAGGGGAATCGCCCTGCTCATTATTGGAGGAACAATACAGGAGAGATAGTTCTTATGGAAGGACAAAGTGTTCTGACATGCATGTAGACCAACAATTCCCCTAAAAACAAGTTTTTCCTGAGTGTGACGCATCAATGAGGTTTGGGAAGTAAACATAAAGATAATGGTTAGAGGGAACTCTTCCTGGAACTGGTACATTCAGACACACCAGCGAGGTCCACCCAGGTAGCGCTTGTACCTTTGATTTACATGGTTTTACTTTGATCACACGCATTATTTGGTGTTACAGTGATATGTCCTCTGTTTCAATAGATACCAAGCTCTGCGAACAGATAGAACCATAAAAGGAAGCTCGCCTTGTTAGATATGTCCGTCCATCTGTCTTCCAGCTGATTATACAGGTCGCGTTAAGCTGAATGTGAAGCGTCATTAAGAGATGAACTCATTGCTCATAGAAGCAGGCCCAAGCTCTGGAGTTTGTCAGAGATGGGTGATCTGACGAGTGCCTGAAGGGGACAGATGATGCTCGCCTGAGCACAAGGCAGAGGATAGGGTTAGGGGCAGACTCAACGTGGAAGGAGCACCAGATCATATGGTTTGGGGGCAGGTAGCTTAGCTAGGCCTCTGTGCCTGTGATCGTAGGATGCCATGTTGAATCCCATACTCAGAATCTCTCCTTGGGTTCTTGAACAATGTCCTTAATTTGCCAAAAATGTTCCGGGGTGCTGGATGGACGATGACCCCCAAGTATCGCTCTCACAGTAATGTCCGCATCACTTGTCTCCTTCAGTTGCTCCCTTGGTAGAGTGGTGGACTGTAGTAAAAATTGAGTTGACATCCTTAGGTTACTGCCTTAAATCGAGTGATGAAACTCGTGTGCATGTAGTTCAGTGAGTTAGGACGCTGTGCCTGTGATCAGAAGTTTGCTGGTTCTAATCCCATGACCTGCAGAGTGATTTAGCTATTGGGCCCCTGAGTAAGGCCCTTAACCCTACCTGCTCAGTTGTACATTGCTTTGGATAAATGTGTCTGCTAAATAAATAAAACGTAAATGCTATATACGTATGTATGTGTATAAAAATGAGATGGGATATTCCCCAGTACCCTTGCAAATAAATTTCATCAAGATAAAGTTTGTATTTACAGTATCAACACTGTGAAGGACTGGAACAAAAGTCTATGGCACTTTCCCATCACATACTGTTGGAGAAGTATGCAGGCTGTATCTTTTTTATTCTACAAAACGGGGCCACATTCAGTGCAATTGCTCTTTGGTATGGCCACCTAGCTTTCAGCAGCTTGTCGAACACATAACATAGTGTGAGAAGGATTAATCTGAGGCCACGAGAAAGAGACTTTTTTCATTAAACTGCCAGTGAAACTGAGAGCCCAGAAAGTGAAGTAATTTTTCCCCCCCACTCAAAAAATGTCACGAGAGCATCACGGGCGATCTGAGTGCCTAATGACTCGAGTAACACATCTATCTGCTATCAAATGGAGTTTAAAACCTCCGCTTGAGCCTTTTAAACATATAACGCATCCTCGTCTCATTTTGCTGGGCACGGAGACGGCAGACCCCGGGGGAGACCGCGGGAGAGACCGCCGGGGAGACCCCGGGGGAAACCGCAGGAGAGACCGCGCAGCCATTCATCCTCTGCTGCGACACTCTGTGTTCCACATCTCTGATATTAACCATACAGTTCAGTGTGGTTCGATAACCGGTAGAACAGGACCCATAACTTTTGTTCTGAAAGACTGTATTTTCTTTTTGTCATTTACAGTATATCAGAATGTGCAATGAAAGCATGTGTACCCATTGCGATGTTACAATGTACCCCGCTGCCCCAGCTGGGGAAAATTCACCACCCCCCTAATTCCAAACTCCTTCTGAAGCCAGACTTATTACCTGAATATTGCATTTTAACTGTGATGGAGTCTTTGTAGTGAATTAACAAATATTGCTGTAGATCAGTGTTTTTCAGCTGGTGGGTCAGATTATGGATCTGACCCCCCTCTCACGCTGACAGCCCATGCCCCTGATGTCCCTGGACTGAAGAGTTTTACTTTGTTGACCCTGTATGGACGTATGGCCCTGTTTGACATCCAGTGCTCTTTCTGGTATATTCTCCAGTGCTCTAACCCCCACGCCTGTCCGTGTGGCTCTTCCAGACAGAGCGCCGCAACGCTGTAACCATGAGGGGGCGCAAGCGGACACTCCGAGGCCCCACCAGGTCCAGCTAGAGATTCGCACAGCCGCCCAGTCCCACCCCGCCGCCTCCCGCATGCAGACGGGAAGATGAGCGTCACCGGCCGGCGTCCCTTCAACGTCCTGGCCGTCATCTTCCTCTTGCTGTCCACCGCAGGTGAGCCTTCCTCCTTCTGTGGGTGTGGCCATCTCCAGGGTGGGAGGCAGCATCACCGCCGATCATGCTGTGGGTGTGGCCATCTCCAGGGTGGGAGGCAGCATCAGCGCCGATCATGCTGTGGGTGTGGCCATCTCCAGGGTGGGAGGCAGCATCAGCGCCGATCATGCTGGGGTTGAACTTGCAGACTAGAACGTTTCTACGTAGCAAACCTTTGCCCCTTTGTGTTTGTATATTTTGTCTATATACATAAAAGCCAGTTCCAAATCTTTGCCCCGCCCCATTGTGTTTGTATATTTTGTCTATATACCTAAAAGCCAGTTCCAAAGCTTTCCTGCCACTGTACTATAGTCTCTCTCTATGAGCTGCTCCAACAGACAAAAGCAAACAAACCAAAATAAAGTCACAGTAGATACTGGGCCTAGTTTGTGCCCCAGTGCCCCTCTTTTGTGTTGATTTTTGTGCTTTTAATGCATGTAAGGAAGCCCTTTCAATCGGCATGTCTCTCTTTGACATCCTGAGCAGGGCGGTGAACAGAGACATGAGACACAGGGCCTCTCTTCTCCTATCTATTTTATTTTCTCTGAACAGGGCATGCATACATAAACCTTCCCTTTTGGGATAAAAATACTGCGCTGGCTTGCTCGTTACAGATTAACGAGGCTCTGGGGTGACACAGAACACAGCAATATATTAACAAAACAGGAATCAGTCAGGTAAAAAAAATCAATACTGATGTTTACTATTGATACCAGTTTCTAGCACTTAATGAAAAATACATTAAATGCAGCATTTGCAATACAGTGAAATGCTTTCAACACAAGTAAGTGGAAAGCAACCTGTCAGCATTTTTGTGTGTCTCTCTTGCCAATTAATGAAGATTTAATGAGCTCATGAGAGATTGTGGGGATCCGGGCTCCCTGATTGGCTGTTTCTCTGAAAGTCACCTGGCTAGCAATTCATTGCTAATTGTTCTTTTGTTTAAATGCACTACAGGGGCTATAATGAATATCATGCAGCTGTTTTAAATGCTTGCTTGGAAGCAGAGAGCCTTGGCAAGCTTTGATTTATACCTGTTGCTACGTTTACCTTGGCGTGTTAGCCAAAAAGATATGTGGGCATATGCTAAGCTTGATACGCTTTAATTCATCAAATCTTGCTTCACCATCCTCCAGCAAATCAAACCAACTCCCTGATCAGGGTATTGACTGACTTTTTGCCCAGTGGCCCTGCTCTCATTGGAGACCTACCCTGAATTGGCGCCAAAGGTTTCCAGTCTAATCGGACTGTTTTGACTTAAAAGTGCATGTCCTTCGCAGGCCTGATTTGATGAAGACTAAGGTCCACATGGATGGACAATATCATACTGTTGTTCAGTATAAGAGCTACTAAATCTAATTTGCGACTAGCAAAGATTTAGGTGTGCTTTAACAGAACAAAAATGGACTACTGTAGCTCTCTAGTTTTACTCTGAATAGGAGGTCTGCTTTTAAGACTTTAACCAAATGTACTTGCATAAGATGCCTCAGTAAAATATTCCTGTTGTATTGGGATAATTCTAGGATCGGGAGGCAAAGGAGAGACCATAATTCATACAGAGAGACCAACCTTATAATTAGCCAATCATATGTTTTGAATTAGTGAGTGACAGGAGAGGGGCACTGTAAAGGCCAATCAGCTTTCAGCTGGGACCAAGTATAAAACATTAGGCGACTGTGTGTGTGGCCAAATCCCCAACTAGCCTCACTGCAAAAGAGGTGGAGAGACTGGAGTAGTACATGTGGCTGGGGTTAGCTGGCCAGGAGACATGGTTAGACCGGAGCCTGGAAACCATCGCTGTGGCAGTGATGCGATCTCGACTGAAAAACAAAGTGATAACTATGAAATATGACAGCCGCTCCTCTGGCCTGCTAACACTGTTTGCCGCAGACCTGTGCTATTCAATCCCGTAAACTAGACTGCAGAGGGAGATGCAGCAAAGTAGCTTATTATAGGTACCGTCTCTCTCCCGAGGGGCGAGAACACAAACGGGGGCAGGTGGGTGAGGTGGAGCAAAATCATGGTCTGTTTGGCGTGCGATTGGGAAAAGGGAAATGGCCCCATTTGCGTTTGCTGTCGAGGTTCGTACTCAGGGTCACGTTGGGGACAAAACGACAGACAGACATATAGGCTCTTGGGACCAAGGTTATTTACAGAAAAGTCTTGTTCACAAAGGGGTTGTTCATCGCCCATGTCAGACCAAAATAGTTTAAATGTACACAAACCTTGGAATTATTCTTAGAATTTTAATAAAGTATGTTTAAATCATAAGTCAAATACACCCACATTTTCTTATTAAAAATATCTAATATTCTATTCTTAAGTTGTGTGTGTATATAAAGACTCTTTGGTTATAATACTCTCATAATATTTTCTTGATCAAATATCTGCCAAAAAAGTCAAGGGGACTCTTGGGGAAATATGAGCACTCTGCCCTGTTAGACATCCCTGAGGACATTATAGCATAGCCCAAAAAAGCAGAAGTGTTCCTCACACTTGGCTGCTTCGCATTGAGCTCCTTGCCCTCAAAGCCAGAAGCTTCTCTGAGCCTGACCAAGGTGCTTATTACCCTGAGTGGCTCAGAGATCCTTCTAGGTCCTTCACTCGTCCTCGTCTCACTGAGCATGTCAAGCCTTTTCTTTCATTAAGTGCTTTCTACAAGCAGAGGATGGCTTGGTCTTGAATCTTGTCCAGCTAGACAGCAAGGCTGAATCATCGGGACGGTCTCTACATTACGCATAAGTGGAAAATGACCCCTATAGACTGAATCTTTATGTACAGATTTTTTTTTAAAAAGTAATACTGTCTAATGAAAAACAGAGTAGTTAGTTTTAAATTGCAATTTAAATGATATCATTTTTAGTTATGTATTGAGTACAGTCAAACATCGAATCAGTGACCAATTCGGCGACATAGACGGATGCCTAGGGGCCCCTATCTTCTGAAGGAGCAGTGACTTAGCAGGTTGTCTCACACATGCTCCTAGGGTGCAGAACAGCAATGACTGTTGCCTAGGACTCCATATGAGCTTCAACCAGCAGTGGGTGACATATCCTGTAACATTCTGTTCGATTTTTTTATGAAACTCAGTGCTCCAAACCTAAGCTGCAGCTTCTATTTGGTAATATTAGGATTCATGGTGGTCTCCAACAACGACGCCACTAACTATTAAGATTTGTAATTGTGTTATGACTCACCCTATTTCATAACCCTATGATTAAAAAAAAAAACTATAAATGTCTGTCTTGCATTAGATTCTGCCTCAGCAGAGGATCATGCTAAGGGTTGGTTAAATGATTTTCATTGTTTTAGACCTTTTCGGAGAATTTTATGGCTGTTAGGTGATCTCTGTAAGTTTCCTGGGCATTTATGCTGACTGCCATCAAAAACACATATTTAAATGTCCTGCCAAAAAAGTCCTTTCAACATCGTCTAATAAGCCGAAATATAGTAGCCCGTTGCTGGTTTCAACTGTCAGGCCAGAAACTAAAAAAGAACAGAACTTGTAGTGCACTCCATCCTCGAAGGTTGCTGCACACTAAATCACCGCCCGCTCAGCGCGTTTCGGCTCGGATGACCGATCAGTCAATCGCAGTCATTCATGTGCTTATAGCTGGTGATGCCATTAAAGTTTTCATTTTCTTGTGGGAGATGACACCTGAAATCTGTTGAGATGTTGGGGAGATATTACTTAAAAAATGTCCAGAGATAGTCAACACCTGCTTTGTGCAAAGGCTTGTTGGTTCCTGCCTGTGTGGAATTGTCTTTAATGCAGCCCAGTGGGTATCCGGCCCCTCTAGAAGGACTTCCCACATTGTTCTGCCATAACCACTTATGGCATTCACGGAAACCTCCATCTATATGCTAATGACAGCAGCTTCCCGTTGTAGCCAAAGCTCGCCACGGATCCAGTCTGTCATTATACAGCTGAGCTTCCCGCCTGAATGCCGGGCCAGGCGTCCATGCCTGTCAAATATGTTAAGGGTATAAAGCTGGGAAAGAGAGCTGCTCTTAAGCGTTTAAGCTGCAGCCATGATGCATCTGTAATACTTCACAGCAAACTTTCTGCCAATGAACTTGTTGGCTTTTTCCTTTTGGCTCTACAAGGTGTGGAAGTGATGTGAAATAAATCCAGATCCAAGCATGAAGATCTCACCCGCTTGCTTGGGCCCTGAAATATCAGATAGGGAGGAAGAGGAGCACTTTCACTCTCAGGGGAGTGTTTGTTTGGGCCCATGAATACAACAAATTATATGGAAAATTGGGCGAGAGAGCCAGAAGTGAGATTTTGCTTGGGGCTGGGGGGGGGGGGGGGGGGGGTTGTTACCTCCCCCAAGTTTAATGAATGTATGTGGCCAAAAGGGGCATAGCTTAAGGGGGCCGATGTAAATGCACAGTTTGGGTTGCATTAAACACTGCAGCTGTCCATTCATGGCAGACTGTGAGGTTGAGGACAAGTATTGTGACACTGAGTTAGCCGAGTTTGTTAGCGATGTAGCAAACTAGCTTTTTTACCACGATGAGGCAATGCTGCCTTTTCTGCGCGGTGTGATATGAGTCACACCATCAGATTGTTTGTCACGAACTTGCAGTTAAAGACAGTCATGTTTTGGTTTTGCAGGTGCAAAGGAGATTTTCTGGGATTTATTTAATCTTCTGTTTATCCCATTATGGAAATAAGTCCAGTATATTGAATCTGTAACCTTGGAAGAGCTTCAGAAAGAACATTTGCAGCCCCTGTCATAAATCTGGATGAACTTACACGACAACGCGAACACAAAAAACATATAAGACTTACATATAAGTCTGTGCACTCGTCTGGATGTATGCAGTTGTGACTTAAATAACATGCAGCCTGTGTTTAAGTGTTCTGTAACAAACAGTTAATGTAAAACAGGAGATAAATTCATTCAGTAGCAACCTGTCATGTATTATGGTGCGTAGTTGTATGCAAAAATAAAAAAACAATTAAAATGGTTCAAGTTACTTCTTCCTGGCGCACGCACACTATATGCAGATGACAGGCTGTCCGCTAAACCCCCACTGCACTCATTAACACGATAGTGGAGAAGTTCTGAAAAATGGGGAGTTCTCTTCTTACAGACAGTTAAATTAGCGCTGCCCCGGGCTATCCAGAGCTGAGACTGAATACGGCGATCTGGCTGCGTCTATCCAAACATCCCGGTACAAATGATCAGACACCTAATGCTGTAATTGTCTGTATGCCATCAGAAGACAATCGGATTTAAAAGAGAGGCGAGGGCGAAGAAGGCGCTTGATCTCACTTTCCCTTTTTTTCCATGACACGGACACCTTTTTAAAAGTCCCTGATTAATGAGAGGTAACCGCCCCGGACGCTAGTTTGCCGTCCAAACGCGCCAGATCTGACTACCCGTCCCGGCATCGGAGCACATTGCAATCTGGAGCTTTAGCCGTTAATTCCCGTCGTTCGTTTCGTCCTCAGGCAAATAATCGGAGATCAATTATAGGCGTCTCGCAATAACGGCTGCCGCAATAACTTCCCATCGCCAGTGCAAAATGCTGTAAAAATACGAAAAAAACAACGTACATATAAGGTTATATATTATATTATATTATATTTCTGAGCTGTTATATATAGAGTGCTGGCAGCATACACTGCCTAGATCCTAAATTAAATTTATTGCTTTGCCTTGTTCCTTTGAGCAAAACTTAAGGCTGATTTATACTTCTGCATCGAATCGAGGCGTGGACCCTGCGCCATAGCCTGACACGAAGCTCCCCAGAAATATAACTACACGTGGCAGAGACGCAGACCGCATGGGCTGTGATTGGTCCGTTTGGTAGCAGTCGGTATTTATGGGAGCGAAGCGGACGTCCCAGGTTACTTATACAGCTGATTGGAAGTGAAGTGCTATTTATACCTAGCATTAAATGACCCACCCAAGGCAATGTACGTAGCAGTAGGTCTGCAAAACACTCAGGATGACCGCGCCAATTTCACCCACCTCCATTAAGTTTATTGGTATTTTACAAGATTAAAACGTGTAGTATAGACCCTATCTTTAGAAGGGGAATCATTAAAAGGGACTTTGTAGCAGCTTGACATTTTTTCAAATTTGTCTGTGGGGAGCAGACACAGATATAACCAGGACTCCATAAATGGATATTTTGTTAAATGCTTGGTTTCAATTGTGGGATTCAACAATTATGAAAATAAATGCAGCATCCAGAGCTAAGCAGGCCTCTCAGCGAGTGTTTTGGCGTTATAATTGCTGAGGGACACAGACACAGCAGAGTATAAGCGCTCACAGCGGCGTTGGCCACCTGCGTAGGTCATGGCGCAGGCTCAACGCGGAAGTATAAATCAGCCTTAAGCACAGTCTTGCGTCTGACACCCTTTTTCTGATTTCCCCCCCATAGCGCTCTCAGCACACTTCCGGGTGTGTGAGCCATACTCCGACCACAAGGGGCGCTACCACTTTGGCTTCCACTGCCCGCGCCTTTCCGACAACAAGACCTACATGTTCTGCTGCTACCACAACAACACGGCATTTAAGTACTGCTGCAACGAGACCGAGTTCCAGACCATCATGCAGCTGAACCTAACAAGCACCTCTGACAGCCTCACACACAAGTAGGTCATCGAGTGGAGCTCTCCTATGTCCCGGCCGTTAATGTTGACATTACCGTCACACTCACCATACTGTAGCTCTATAATAAACCAGCAAACCAGTCAGCATGACAATGAACAGTGTAACTTGCTGTGATAGATATTTGAATGTGCCAGACTGGCTGCAATGTCTATATTTTGACATATGTTCAATGTACCATAGGATTTTTGGCATGAATTCTGCCTTCGTTTCTGCACATCTTGCACACAAGCCACATTTCCTTCATGCGATTCGGCCCAAATGACGGTGATGATTTATGAAGCCTTGTCGAGGATATTGAACTTTAATGAGATCAGGTCTGGAAGGCTCTTGCCCGTGTATTGCTCTTCTGTTAATTTGGAAAGGGGGATTCTTTATGAATTATGCATTATGCGTTAAGACTTAATTTTTTTGAACGGAGTGTCTTTTAGCACGCAGTCAAAGCCTGTCAAGACATCACCTTGATATCGAAAGACATCACAAGGTTTTGAGTCCTCCGTGAAAATGTGGAACTGCTCCCCAGGCAGACCAGCACGTTAGGATGACTGTGTGAGTCACTCCAGTTGGGTTCTCCAACTAGAAGCGCATGCTGCAGTTTACCAGGGACGGGGTTCTCTGTCTCAGGGTTACGGGGACAGGCGACGGCGCGGAGCAAACAATACAGGAGGCTGGTGCCAGAATCGAAACAAGCTGTTTCGCGGAGAAAGCGAAAAGAGATTTGGAGCATGTGCATTGGGGGATAACCAGGCGCAAATCCAGAGAGGCATCTGGGCTGGTAGAGAAGCAGAGAACAGATCCGTTTTTACCGGTAGACATTAACAAGGGACAAGTGGAGAGTTTCAGTACAAACAATCCCAGTCACATGACTGTCCCTCTCAAGATGCCCATGCCCTCTCATAACAACCACCATGTCATCCAGGACACCCCATAATGACCCTTTTAATTTACATATTCATGTCTCAATTTATCTATGGTCTGTTTGAGGAGACACATATAGTCACTTAAATAAATCACTGGGTCTATTTCAGCAAATAGTACATTTGCTTCATAATAACTGGACGGACAGACTTTGATTTATATCATTAATAAATAGCAGATGGGAAAACAACATTGTATGGAAATCATGTTTTCTAGTCTTTGTGCACAAGGACTGTAGGGGAGAGGACAGCCAGAGAAAACACCCCAACTGGTAGATTGCAGTATTTATCAGGAATATCAGACACCATATTTCAACAGTGGGTGGGATCATTTCCTGGAAGAAGGAGTAAGATCGTCTGACGCAACAAACCCCAACCAGAAAATCATTTATTCTTTGAAAGAGGTTGCCCGGTTTCCAGGAAAAAAATTTGCTCATTCCTGTCGCTCGCCCTGCCACAAGCAGGTTTCAGACAAAAAATCCACAGCCGCGGTGGGGTGGGGGGGGCAGTCAAAGGCTTACAGTAAGCGGAGCCAGCGCCGCGAACGCTTGCTTCCTTGCCAGTGCATTCTGCCCAGTTCAGATTAATTGAGACAGAGGTGGGCAGGCTGGGGAAATGGGCTTCTGGCTTTGATTTCTGGTTAGCTGAAAGCCTTATGTTCGAGGAGCTGCATCTACACGCTCTTCACTGGCTTTCATCTCACCTCATTATTGCTCGCTCTTGCCTGTCATGCACGGTGCAGACAAAAACAAGCAGGTGCCCCGAGTTGGCGCAATCCCAGCATGCCTCTCTCCTGACCTGCCACAACTGCTCTCTGAGGACTGGTCTTCTTCAGTTTTTCCTGACTAAATCCTGTAGGAGAGCACCTTGTGCTCTGTTTAAGTCTGGTGAATTAAGCTCCCAGTAGTCAGGCAGCTCCAGGTTTAAAATGTCAGTCACACTGCCGGTGTCAACTAGCTGGGAGCGAAAAACCTTAGCATGCGCTGGAGGAGCTGCACTGGCCTGCCACTGATGCTAATGGCTGTGGCAGCCCTCAGACACAAACCACAAGAGAGCCAAACTGCACCCTAAGCTGACACTGAGATAATGACAGATTTATATCGTTTCATCTCGAGACTGAGGATGTTTTATTGGCCATGTGCATCAGGTGCATACTTATTCTTTCAGCCACACCAGTACAAGGACAATATACAAATAAATCAATACTAAAGAGGTATGCTATAGTGCAGTGAAAATAAGTAACACGTTACAAATCAAGTGCAAATAATGCTATCAATGGACCTTAATCAGGCACAGGCAAACAGACGTGGCAAACAATCAAAGTCACTTCACTTTTTTCATGTTTACAAAATTACTGAAATGTAAGTAATATTACAGTCAACCGGTGCACATACTGTGAAATGATCATTATTAGTAATTAAAACCACTTGTAGTATGCACGCAAACGTTTAGTCCTCAACTTTATCTTAGATCGGCTAGCTTTGTCTAAAATAGCGAGCACGCAAACGTTTAGTCCTCAACTTTATCTTAGATCGGCTAGCTTTGTCTAAAATAGCGAGCACACAAATGTTTAGTCCTCTGCATTATCTAAGATTAGCTAGCTTTGTCTAAAATAGTGAGCACGCGAATGTTTAGTCCTCTGCATTATCTAAGATCGGCTAGCTGTGTCTAAAATTCCAAGCACTCAAATATTTAGTCCTCCACTTTATCTTTGGTCGGCTATCTTTGTCTAAAATAGTGAGCACGCAAATGTTTAGTCCTCTGCTTTATCTGAGATCGGCTAGCTTTGTCTAAAATAGTGAGCACGCAAATGTTTAGTCCTCTGCTTTATCTGAGATCGGCTAGCTTTGTCTAAAACCAACATTTGCTGTGTAGCTCAGTCTGCCTCGCCCACTGGCCTGCTGCTTCTTCACCATCTTTCTCAAGTCCTCTCAAGACTTACGGCCTGCTCCCATTGAGTCTAAAAATAACGGCTTTAATATTGATATGGATTAGGCTAATCGCCCTTGGTCGGGCTATAGATTAGTCATGCTAGTCAAAATGGTATGTAGGTGATGATTTGAGCTTTAGATAATCGCTTGAGTGGAAAGGCATTTGGCTAATACCACGACCCAGGAGTCTGATAACACGGGAAAACTAGCATCCATCCCATCACCTCTTACCCATTTCTGAGTCCTAAGGGACATTAATATCAATGGCCAATGTCAGATCCGGATGTCCAGATGTTAAAATACTATTATAAACTTCACGTTCTGAATGCCTCAAGGGGTAGGGGGTGTTTAACTCCAAACTATATCTATATATATATATAGCTCCAGTCATCAGGGACAGGGCCAACCAAACCCTTTTCAGGCAATTAACTTAGTCCTGATTTGTCATCTTCCTTGGAGTTGTGACAGGTTGAATAGATAGAGGGCCCCCTGGTGGCCACTGTGCCCTAAGCAGCTGCTTAGTTCACTTATTGTATGCCTTGGATCGGCCCTGATCAGAACTACTTGTTTAATATGAGCAAGCCTGTGACGACTGCAGGTCTGGCCCTCGATAAGACCAGCTCGGACAGAAATGGAAGGCAGTCTTTGTGCTGAGTCACATGGTTTGTGGCAGCTCATTAAATGGGATGGGGATTAAACAAACGACACAATCACTGTGTAATGCTGCCGTTACATTTACAGATGATTGTTATATGTACTTGTAACTGCTTCACTTTTCCGGCTCTGCGATTGGTAAGGTGGGATGTAAGCGGCCCACTTATATGTATGAAGATAGCTTTACTGTTAACTTCAAAGGCATCTCCCCCCTCTTCATTCGGCACTTGTTATCACTGTGAAAGTCATTCTCCTCGTCGAATGTCTTTGAGTGCCTCTATAAATTCTTAAGATCTTCGGAGGAGCCCACAGCTAGAGTCTAACTCACTCAACCAGATTGACCTTCTCTGGAGTGATTCACTGCTCCAAGAATCTGGTGGGGGGACTGAAGGTGGGGAGGGGCGGGGGGGGTTGGTTGGGACAGATCTTTGATATCTGACTGTTACTGCTGCCTCAGTAGAGCTTAACTTATGATTATCAGTGTTTCCAGACAGAAATGGAAATGATGAAATAAGTCATTTTAGAGGGACGTGCTGATTGGCTTGCATGACATATAAGACTGGCTGCTCTTATCCTAGCCTGCTCATCTCCCTCTCACCACAGCAACTACACGGCTCTCGTCGGCGTGTGGATCTACGGCTTCTTTGTCATGGTCCTGCTGGCCCTGGACTTCCTCTACTACTCGGCCATGAACTATGAGCTCTGCCGGGTCTACCTGGAGAAGTGGGGCTTGGGCGGACGCTGGCTCAAGCGGGCCAGGAGCCAGTGGGCCAGCGCGGCACAGGCAGACGACGGGCCCGCGTCACATCCTATCACCCTGGCCCATCATCCCAGACACAGCCTAAGAGGGGAGGCCCAGAGTCCCTCCGTCATGTCCTACCACACATCCACAGCCTGGTGAGTCTGGGGTCCAGTTTGTTTTAATGGTGCCTGATCTCTCCACTCATCAGGACTAGCCTTAGCCTTAGCATAGCCTTCCAGAAGTCATTCATGCAGTGAGGGCACTTTCAAACATGCAGATAGACTCAACAGAGGCAAAGCCTTAATTGAAAATCACTGTATACCAGCGACATTACCCAAGGACGACATCCTGGTAGCTATTTTGGATATGATAGGATGGGGGCTTCTTTGTGGGGGGATCTCTGAGCCCTTATGGGAGCTCCTATAGGGGTCCTGAGACGATTCTACTACGTCACTAGTGATTGGTTTCATTTGGTCTGTCTTAGTTGAGAGTGCACATGATCCATTTGGGTGGGCACTGCCTAGCTCCTGCCCACCCGTAGTCACACTGTGTTCTTTAGCCTGCAGTATACTGTAATCTCGTTGTATACTGTAACCTTGCTGTATACTGTAGCCCCGCTGTGTGCTGTAGCCCCGCTGTGTGCTGTAGCCCTACTGTGTGCTGTAGCCCTGCTGTGTGCTGTAACCTTGCTGTATACTGTAGCCCCGCTGTGTGCTGTAGCCCCGCTGTGTGCTGTAGCCCTGCTGTGTGCTGTAATCTCGCTGTGTGCCGTAACCCCGCTGTGTGC
>JAODKN010000001.1:4404546-4417798 GCA_026774425.1 Petrocephalus zakoni | reverse complement strand
CCCGGCAGACCCAGACAGGATGCTGTCTTAGGGACGGCCCAGCAGACCCTGATGGGATGCTATCATAGGGATGGCCCAGCAGAATCTGATAGGATGCTATCATGGGGACAGCCCGGCAGACCCAGATGGGATGTTATCGTGGGAAGGCCCGGCAGACCCTGACAGGGCGCTATTGTGGGGAAGGCCTGGCAGACCCTGACAGGATGCTATCATCACCATTCAGACACTGTCAACTGGTCACACTCACGTTTGATGCTCCACTTGCAGGAGGCCTGGTCCTGAACTCCAAGCTTCTGGTTCACAGCTTCTAGGACAACCATCAGCTTGGAGATCTGGGCAGTCTTTGTCACTGCGATCTCTTCCACGTTCAGTTTCACGTCAGATAATCTCTCTAGTGCAGGAGCACACAAACACTCTCCAGTCTATTTTTCTGTGTTCTACTAAAGGTTACCCCTGTCAGTCCCAAACAGGTTATTCCGACCAGCACTACACTCAATACTAATCACATTCCTAATTTAGGAGACGCTGAGCTGTTCTGCTAATTAGCATGTACTTAGTTTGTGATGTTCTGAGTGGAGCCCCAGACAGAACTAACTGCCCCTGCCCACTGCACATTTCTTTTACAAAAAAGTGTTGCTTCAGAAATAAAAAATAAACAACAATTACTGAATGAATGGCATTTATAATGTGAGATGGTTATTCACCACATCACACAACCTTTTCGTTTTGGTGAGTAATCAGGTTTAAATAACCATCAATGGTATAAATAAAATAAGGTTTTCATTAGGGCACCACTGTCCTCCACAGCTAGCTGGTGGCTGAGGTCCCTCACCCAGGAGATGATGGAGCACCAGCCCGTCATACATGTCCTCCTCCAGGCTCTGAACGATGATGTGCTCCCTCTTCAGCGTGGTGTTAATCCAGCTGACCAGCATCTGCCCAAGGGCCACAGCAACAGGCCATGGACTCAGAGAGCGACAGAGCGTGCCACGAGCTGGGGGCTACGCTTGGGCTGCTTTCAAACAGCGGATTTAACTCAGCTGCGTTGTTGTCTCTGAGGCCCATCGACAACACTGGAAATCGCCAGAACTGCCCGGGCCTTCAAAGTAAACCTTCCGGCTGAGGGGCACGTTCCTTTGATCAATACCTTCCAATAAAGCCCCTCATGAAATTTTAACACTCTTCCCCCGCAGAGATCGATAACCTTTCCTTTACAACAGAAACAGCCGTCATTAAATATTCAAAAGGTGGCTGGCTCATTTCTTCACACGTCTGCCTTCATCTGGCTTCGTTACTCACCCGGGGGGGAGCTACAGTGGAAAATACGTTCAGCTTCCACTATCCACAAAAAGCAGACCAGGGCCATCCTGATAATCTCGGCCTACTTAACTCCAACTGGTCAAGGCAAACATTGTGGGGGGCGCATACCTGTTTCAGCCTCTGAAGTTCAGGATTCTGTAGAGACGACGGCTGGATTTTGATTAATTTTTCACCTACAAATTCACAGATTTAAAGGTAAATTAGCAAATGGCTCTCCCATTTTACCGGTACATCCTTTGGGCAAAGTCGTAACACTCTCCGGGAGTTAAACAGAGCGAGCCGCACTTCAGCGACAGGCTGAGACAGTGCTGGAGGCCGCTTTGGCTACGGGAGGGATGGGCCGGCTTTAGCTCTGTAATCCTTTCACAAATAGATACAAAGGAGTCTAACTGGGAGTTTTATTGGGGTGGTTTAGCACTCAAAGGCTGGCACAAAGGATCCGTCAGTGAAAGAGGCTTTTCGAAAAGGTTCCTGTCATTCAGATGTCTCACCTGGGGTCACTTCAATGCCTTCGGTGGCTCTGTCCTGAAGAAATTCTGCCTCCAGCTCTTTTCCGTTTAACCCTTCCATGCTCCCTCTAGCAGGCAAGACATACATTTTTTTGAACAATCTCACAGCCCCTCGTACTTCTGGACAGTCCAAACTCCTGGCACTCTGATGTGGCAAAAACACATTCCTTTCCATTTACTGGAGACTTCTCAGCACTTATGCAAGTCGTTCTCGCTAAGGGCGTCTTCTAAATACTGTAAATGTAAATATTTTAACCATGTGTATCAGGTTTTTTCGAGTTGTGCGGTTTATAATTTTCCTGATTCCTGAAGCTACGGACACTCCGGTAACCCAAAGCATGCAGGAAGCTGCCAACCGTAAGCTGGAACGTCGTGCCATGTAGGGGGGGAGACATTGGTGCCAGAGATGGGGTGGTTTCCAGTTAGGGACCAAGAAGGCTTCAATTTAGCTGAGGCCTTAATCTTGGGTTTAATATAAGTGTTCAATATTTCTTTAATAATCTGTTTAACATGGGAATTTTAAATGAGAATTTCTCAGCTGAGCTTGTCCAGAACATGATTTCATGTTTGAAATATTGAGTAGCTTATAGCACCGGTTGGATCAAGACTATGGAATGAGGAAACCCAGTACAGGCACGTCCTCTCCAGGATGAACACTGCCCTCATGTGTGCATTTCACAAATGACCATCTCCTCCAACGCCCTTCAATGCCTTCCGAACAATTTTCCCCTGTAATGGAACAGGGGTCTTTCAGAATGACCCTAAAAAACTCAGCAACTCAGATTTAAAAACATGATTGCTATCTGGGGAATCCGGAACAGGGTGGAGCCACTTCCTGTATTTTACCGTGACTGTCTTTACGTCTGTCTGCATGTGCATTCTGTATTCTCAACATATGACGACAATAAAACAGCCTTACCTTTAGTGAAACGGGTGCACCTGGACAGTGATAACTAACCTGCCTGGCCCTCTGCCTCAAAAAAAAAAAAAATAATTGTCAGGCACACAAAAAAAAAAACAAAGATTGGTTCGGTGCAAAAGTCAGAAGGATGAGCCAAGAAATGCCAAGCGGGGTTGTGAGAAAACACAGGAAGCAGCAGCGAGGAGGAGACCACTTCCTCTTTGCACACTGCATGTTGGGTAAGTGTAAGGCACAGCGAATAGACACCCTGTGGTTCAGAGCTGTGAATTTCGAGTGAAACCCACTACAGATGATGATATCCTTTTTTCACTTGCTAGCTTAATCTGCAACAATAAAAACCAAACAGGTTATGTGGTTATGGGCTAAGGTCTTGACTTGCACCTACTGCTAAATCTAGACCATAGTCAAGAAAACTTCTGCAGTTGTAAGGAGATGGCGCGCTTGAAGTCGGGGGGAGGTTTGTGTGGTGTGGTTTTTGACTAAAAGGGACGCCTTCTCTGTGTCTGACATTACCAGCAACATCCAATCAAATCATCTCTATGAAGAACAAAATGCACCAGTAAACAGTGTGAAACGGAAGGCTTTCATTTAACACAAGTCCAGGTTGTTGTTTAAAGGTTTTATTTCATTCAATGGAGATTACGGCTGGAGGTGGCCAACTCGAATTGCAGGCTATTGAATTTGGCCCACCAGTTTCCTTTTAACCCAGCATAAGCATGCGTGACCATTTCCTCGCGGGAACAGCCCTTCGCTTCTGAGACGGCCCAGCCATCGCACTGCGATCTCTTACAAAAAAACAATAAATCTCTTGCTTTTCCAAAAGCTCCAGGTTAAAAACAAACATACTTTATTTAAGGCAAGTGTGATTATTTGTACAAACCATAATTAGAATCAGGTTAAATTACACTTTAAAAAATACAGTCACAAATAAAGGGTTAAATTTTTGCATAGAAAAAGCTAATTCCTTGAATCCTGCATACATGTTCATTCCAGTCATAAGACCTAAAATCCTCGTCGAGCCGCTGGCACAGTGAGGAATTATGGGATATTACGGTTTTTGATGGTGTCGTCTGGCTTTGCTATTCAACATCAGGGTGGCCAGTGACAGACCAGTGCTTCCGGTGAGGCACCCATGCCGTCGCTGGGCAGCAGACGAGCGCCGTGAAAGAGGAAGTGTGTGACCTGTCGCCGGGGAAACGGGGCATGCGCGGCAAAGCCAGCCTTTCTGATCCAGGGGTGCGTGGGATACAGGCCTGCTCCCGGGATGCAGGCCTCCTCGCTCAGCCTCAAGCTGGAACCAGGCAGCCTTTAGTCCATGTTCTTGTAGCTGGTGAACAGGTTGTAGAGGACCCTCAAGGTGGATTTTAGGTTGAGGTTGACCACATCTAGAGCCACACAGACAAGCACACACTTATTGGTTTAGAAATAATATTTGCCCAACACTTGCATTGCATACATACATTTCAAACTTATTCACCAAGATAATAGGTAATAATATCTGAGAATCTGTGTGAATTATACACTGTTCCAAGAAATAATACATTATACACAGTGTTTTCATCAAAATCTACACCAGGTTCAAACCCGTTATGATGGACTCATCTCTGGTCTATTTAAATTTCCTAATATATATTTCTATGCACTTGTGTGGGAGGCTTTGATTACACAGCCAAAAGTCACCATGGCTGGCAGCATTAGTGTGCATAAAATTCGTTTAGTGTAGAAATATCGAGGTACAGAGAGAAATGACTCAAGTACTGAATTCAGAGATATCACAATTAGCTTGTGGGCTACCTTCTTGTTCAAACTTTTATTCTGTACTTAAAAAGTATATTATACAAACATGTAAAAACCTCTAAAATATCAAACTTCAAGCTCGATTCCCCAATCACACAGAACAGTCATCCTTGTACAAGTTAAATCGCATCTAAATTACATTTATGAGATGCATTCTTAACCAAGGTATGCTTAATGAACACTAATGTAAACACATTCCCTTTGGAACCGGCATTTGGAAGCTGAAGTATGTTCCGGTACCTTCCGGCCGAGCCTTGGGCTTTTTCAGTCCTCCGTCTTGCATGAGCTCAAAGGCAAAGGACACGTTGTGGACCTAGCAGGGACAGCGATGCATGCCAGTGTGAGACTGGAGGCCCCCGGAGTCCTGCACACGCCGTGCTCAGGTCAGTGGCAAGAGGCGCCCAAACGTGAAATTAAGGATCGCGAGGACTTTCTACCTTCTGCTCAAAGCTCTCAGGCGTGAGGTAGAAGTTGTACAGTGGAACAAAGTAGCCTTCCAGCAGCCCCATCAGCAGCACCAGATAGACGCCGTCTGCAAACTGGCGAGACACAGCAGGGGGGAGCAGACATGCTGGGCACTCTAGGTAGTTTCCTTTTGATTGGACCACAGCTCATTTGAGTAAGTTACTGTACATACTGACAAATAGGAAGCAGCAGTGTGAGGAGTTCCACGTGAATACTGGGCCTCTTTTCTCCATAAATGCTACATCTAAATTTATGCAGAAACCGTGCTATGCCTTTGGGGTACATTCTGGGTGCGCTGTGTACAGTCTGGACAGGGGGGCATCCCATCTGCGCGGTATGCAGTCTAATCGGATGGGAAGACGTTGCATTTGCGCTCTGCAAGGTCAGTTCTGAAGGCTCTAACTCACCTGTGACTCAAGCTCTGTTACCTCCAAGTTGAGTTTGTTCAGGTGCTTGTTCACAAATGTGATGAGGGACTTAATGGGGGAAAGAACACATTAAAATGTTTACATGCACATGCCACAGGGAAGATATGCGAAAGACTGATACGGACTTCATCTGGCCACTTTACCTTTTTTACAATGTTGAGTTTATCTGGCGCATGATCTAGCAGAGTGTCGAAAGCGTCTCTCTCTGGAAATTTAAAGTCACAATTAATACTATAATTAATATGACTGACGCATGATTCATTGCTTATAATAATCACTACTGCAAATCCAATATATCTAGTACTCCTTTATTATAAGTATTCCTGAAACTTTTACTCACCGAATCTTCCCATCATCAACCTACAAAGATAATTATATTTATCTGAGTTTATAGGTCTTGCAGTTAAATTATATGTCGATTTCATTAGAGTAGACGTATGATAAACAGTTGGGCATTTGCGCGGGTTGAGTCGCAGAATGCCTTCTACAAACTTCACACTAGATGGCGATGAAAACTCACATCTCTATAATTCAAACTGTCATTATATCCCAGATAACAGTAATCTGCTGAAAACCACCACTTACTCTGTGGTCGTGGTCAGCTCCTTCCTCACATGACTGGTCTGCAGGATGCCTTCTCTCTTCTTTTGAAAACAAAAACATTCACTTCAGAAAGAAATTTACCCATATGAAAGAAAATGAGCTTTACACAATTTAGCATAATACAAGAGCAACACGTTTCTTGTATTTCAGTAAAACAGTAGACAAAAACATTAGTACAAGGGCTGGATTACCAATTGCGGTGATCAAATTTGGCTTGTAAGAGTTTTACTTTAAATCACTGGTACAGAGAGATAGCCAATCAGATTGTAGAGGAGGCGGTCCAACTAACTAGAGGTGGAACTAAGACATCTGATTGGTTGGGCCGACATCTGACACAAGCTCTGATTGGTTTAGAGAGAGAGCCAATCATTTTTCATAATGCCGCTTTTGTGCAAAACTCCCATGAGCTAAAATTTGCTGACAAGCTAGCGGATTATCATTTTAAGAGGAAAGTGAAATGGCCCGCTTGAGCTGACAACCTCTTGCCCACTGTCCCCAGCCCCATGGTCATTGAAGTTTGAGAGCCTTGATTTAAAGGCTTTCCAAAGCTAGTATCCTCAGCACCATGGCTGCTCAGGACAGTACTGCTGCTCCACACACTAACCTTTGGAGTACATCTGTGGTCCTACTCTGAGCAGATTATCACAGGCTCACCCCCTCACCTTAACAACCACCACCTGCACCGACACGTGTTCAGGGAGCCTGATCGCAGCCCGGAAGTGAACAGCCAGGCTCACCAGCAGGGAGACGATAGCTACCAGATTCTTTGAGTGTATGGCTGTGGGAGAGAGCAGAAAGGAGAGAGCAGCATTACCCAAGCCAGAGATGGTCCACGCTTTTGATCCATCACAGTCCCCTGCCAGACAGTCCACATTTCCGCGAGCTGGGGGGGAGCAACATCATAGCCTGTCTGTAGGTCCCTGAGGACCGGATTGAGGAACACTGGCTTAAGGGGGGAGGGATGCTATTCCAGAAGAAAAAAAATTAGCCTAAGGCAAAAAAAAAAAAAATCTTGAACTATTGATATGGAGGCTTTCTGGTAAAAGTCACATCAAGCTAAAATTAGCAATGTTAAATGGGTAATTATTGATCCTTGAGTCTTTTTAGAATAAACACAGCAGGAAAGTATATATACTGATATATATATATATATATATATATGTATATATATACACACACACACACACACACACACACACACACACACACACACATAGAGGGCATCAGCAGATATCAGGAGGGCAAGCAGGTCAGTCAGTCTGTATAGATGGGGAAGGAGAGTATGAATCACTCACCTCCATCTGTGGGAGGGAGACTGACTCACCGTCAAAAGAGGGAGCTAAGGTCAAGTACGTCAAATAACACATGTACGCAAACAGCCAGGGACTCACAGTCCACACTCCACTTAGCAGGGGTGCCATGATGCTGAAGAAGCTCATTCATGGCCTCCAGAACGGTCTGAAGCTTCCGTTTCTGCCCAATCTCCGACTGAGTCACCTCAGCCACATTCAGCTTCCGACCCGAAAGTTTCTCTAGGGACGGGAAGAGGGTGGTATAGCCCAAGATTTACCGTCGAGCTTAAAGACCCCGGAAAGGCAAAAACACTTACAGGCTTAACGACCAAATCAGGACTAGAAGTGAGACTACTCATTTACCCTTGGACATCAGCAAGATCAAGGCCTATAATGAAAGCGAAATTGAATCTTTGAGGATTTTGTTTCCAAAAAGCATTACTGTCCACTGACAATCATCAGTTCAGAAGAGTTTGTAACTATACTAGTCGAAGGCTTCAGAAAAATTAACCTTATATCAAAAGCACAAATACTGAGCAGGCAACTTCAAACAGCTTTGGCAAAATATATTCCTCAGCAGACATTTCACACACTTACCAAACAACTTCTGAAGCACCTGTCCATCATAGAGATCTTCCTCAAGCTCCTTCACAATAATCCTTTCCTCTGTCAGCTCGTTATTAATCCAGTCGATCAGAACCTGGAAAGATGCAAAGCTCCATTTGGCAGAAGCTTTTATCCTATATGTCCTACATCCTTAGACATTTACATTAACCCTTCAAACTGGTACGGCTGTATTTCCTCTTGTTGGGTTTTATCCTCCCTCTTGCGGGTCAGCTAGAGTTCCTAAAACCATCACACAAGTCAACATGGGAATTCCGGGAGGGGCAAACGAGAGTGAAACATACCCTCTGCAGATCTTTGAACTTTGGGTCCTCCCTAGAAGTGGGATCCAGCATGGTTCTCTCGGCGTTCTCCTCTGTGAAGAGACTCCTTGCATTAGGGAGGAGACTGGAGGAACACACACAGTCCACCCAGGGAGGCGAGCACAAGGTCGAGCGATCACATCATCACATGGGTGACAATTTTATATAGTTCTCCATTCTTTTATTAGCACAGGTTCAGTTTAAAGGGTGATTCAATGCAGACCAAAAACTATGGAATAAGCGTGCCACCATCTTTCACTTCTCATTACGCTCCATTTATCACTTCAAACTGATTGGTTTTCAACAGAACGCAAGAACTGCGTCAGCTAAACACCAAGCAGGCAGGCCAATGGGCTGGACTGGATGGGCCACCACACCATGTCTCCACAGCGACCCCTGCTGGCCGAGCAGGGACGAGTAACATTACCCAGTAACGTGTCCTCGGGGTGGAGGTCGGTGCTGGAGGGGAGCATTGGGGTGTTGATAGCATGTTTTCCTTCTTCATGGAGGCTGTTCACTGCATGGAGAGCAAAAAGAGACATGAGAAGTCAGAACATCTGCAGGGAGCAGGTTACCTGCTAGAACAGAGTCCTTCAAGGCACTAAGCACCACAATCCACTTGGGAACAAGGCTTAAGCGTTGGCAAAACCCCAACCTGCAGAACATTCACTGACCATTCACCCAATCAAACCCTCCTGTATCCAAAAATGAATCCAGCAAGACCGTGACAGCGTTTAGCAGAGGGTGGACCCTCCAGACTTCCTGTCGGCCATGATGGTAACTTACAGATGAAAGTCACGGTCACACCCTATAGATTCCACACAGCAGTGACATGAAGTGTCATTAGTTGACCCCAAATACCTCAGAGATGTTACATATTTTACCCCAAAAGGATGTATTCATATCTGCTGAGGACAGATACATAGAGAGAGGGAAAAAAAACAAACACACACACACACACACACACACACACACACATACATACATACGTGAAAAGTGCTCAGAGCCGTTGGGTAATGTATTAATCAGTCTGAAGATCAGCACTTCCTGTGAAACAGCATCTCATTGCAAATTGCGCTACTTCCTTCCGAGCAGCCCTCCCCGCATCTGGCTGCATCCCACCCTCCCCCCCACCCAGGACAAAAAATGGACCATACAAAAATATGTGTAAAAGGAACAAAAAAATATATCTGCCATATCACCAAAGCCAGGGCAATCTAACAGCCAGCTAGGTCTCACCGCCCCCCCCCATAAAAAAGCTACCTTGCTTCCTGCACTTGGTCCCACAGAATAAGCCGGCCATATCCTCAGCACTCAGCGTGGTGTCAGCGAGCTCTAAACGGACGAAGACTGGGAGCCTGGCAGCCCGGCATCTATCTAGATCATGGGGTTGGGGGCGGGGGGGGGTTGGCAGCGGCACGGGATGCCGGGCAACCGTTGGCTGGACGTCACATGTTCCTGCAACCCACCCCCATCTCGATCCAGTTATGGAAGGGGGCGGGGAGGGCAGGACACCACTTTGATCCAGCTGCACACCAGTGAAGATCTCAGTGAGCCAGGAACTGGCCAATAGGAGGGTGGGACCGTGGACACCAGCCAGACGTACCTTATACACTATGCAGTCAGCTGGGTGTCTCCATACATTGCACACATGCAGTCTAATCCGTAGCACAAACTGCCTGGTTAAACTTGGACATATAATGATTCGCTGGTTTGGGGCACCTTCTGTTATTCTTTTTAAACCCACAGAGTACTGAACTTTAGGTGCGAGAACATCCCCTACAAATACACTTCCTTCACAGGGTTTAGCTGGCCCATTCTGAGCCCGCTCCGGGTACCGCAGGACCCCCGGCTGAGATCCGTTTCTGTTGCATTCACTATTACTTCCTCTTGCTTCCCATCAACCTAATTACATTAATTGAATTGCAAATCTTCCCCAAGCTGCGAGATCCGTTTCCTGCCAATTTCTCTTTTTTTTGGTGGATGAGGAATGTCATCATGGCGCCATATTCTGGCTCACAGCCACTCTGGCATGCAAATGTAAAATAAGGGCTGGTGTGAGCTCCCCCGGCCACACACACACACACACACACACGCACACACGCACACGAACACGAACACACAGGCAGCAGGCCAAACAGCCCCCATCGCCCCCCCAATAGCAATGACAACGCCATGGAGATGGAATCCCGAAAATGCATCTTCCTTCGGTGACGACTGCACAGGTGTGCGGTGAGCTGCTGACATGCATCGGTCACAGAATGGCAGGTCTGACGCGGTGACGCCCTTCGTCCACTTCGGGAGTTCTTAATTACACTGCTGAAATGTGCAGCATTATCATATTTATTGTGAAACTGAATCACAGGGCGAGGAACACCTATAACATAACACTTATTCAAACCTCATTGTTTACATTTTTATTCTTTACTCTCCTTTTATTTTCAATTTACTTATTTGTGTTCCGTTTCTTGTATAATCTATTCATCTATTCTTTATGCATTTGTATCCTTCCTAACCTCTTCCTTTCTTACACAGACAACGACAGATGCCCGATTTCTCGTACCTTGTGTGCTGGCACTGGACGTGTTCATTGATTCAATCTCACACTCATGTAACACCGCTAACCGTATGAGGGTGCAAACATACTTTAAAGGCTGCCTGTCAAACGGAGAACATGGACCAGAATTACGCTTCTCCCTGGAATTATAATGCCTCACATATTTTCCAGCTCATACCAACATTAACCACAATGAAAATACTGACCCAGCCCAGGTAAAGAGATACACATTTGATAAGTCAAAGGGATCGTCATGAATGTAACACATATGCAGAAAACCATTGTGCATTTTTAAAGTTCTGGATGTGATAAATCGGTTTCCTGGCTGCTTACGGACACTCCCATTTGGATTTCTGTAGAGTCGAGCACAGCATACAGTAAAACAGTACAGTTTCTCTCCCAGATAAGGGGCCTGACCTCTGCTTATAAAAAACAAGTCACTTAAACTGAGCAGGGAGGAAAGGGACTCACTTTTAGTGATCAGGAAAGCAGACCAAAGATTCTCAGCTTAAGAAAATCCAGTTTATAGCTCTTCAAGCCAGATCCTAGCAACACTTACAAATATGCTACAGCAACTTAGTTTCACTGAAATTTAAACAGGGAGGAAAGGGTATATGAAATGCTTAATTAGGGAAAAAAATCACTTATGAAAGTGCTCTATAAATTCCTCTGCATCATAGCTTGCAAAAATAAAGAAGTGCGAAACCTCATTCCATGCGTGCAGGTAGATACTTTTTGGAGAAGTATCTACCAATAGGAACTGCAGAATATTAGAAAAGCATCAAACAAACTGATCTATTGGCATATAAAAAAAAGACAGCCTCCACTAATCTGTGCTTTAGCCTGATAAAAGTTCAAGGCAGCCACTCAAGGTTAACAATGCTTTTGTCCAACGGTTATATCAATAGGTCAAAACCTATTTTCAACCCTGTGATACTTAGAAAGCACTTACTTGCCAGAAAGTCACCAACAAAGCGTGTATGATCTGAGACAGACTCTTTCAAACAGTCGCTTAAACCGAAGGGACCTGCAGTCTTTGCTTTAAGGCGTTTCAGTAAAATGACTTGCATATTAACGCCACAGCCCCTGTCATACTCTCAGACATGTCACTTCCCTGATATGGGGGAGCCGTGCCTGTTCTCTTATCTAATCTGCACTAGTGGTGACACTGACTATTCATCGTCCTATACAATAAGAAATGGCCACAATTTCTACACCTCGAGATGTCCTCGCTCAGCTTGAGCAACTGCACGGTCATGCAGCATCTCAGAGGACAGCAGACGCATCACAAGACACGGAAAGCTACAAAGCAAAGCTGATTCTGTAGGACCACACATGAATCACTTGCCTTTAAGGGTCACATTACTTCAGTTGCTGTGCTAAGAGGAACAACATGCATAAGACACATTCAGATGTACAAATGATTCAAATGTAACAGATTGGAACTTAAAAAATAAATCAAGTACATCCATTTAAAAGGGCCGCATTTTGTGACACGTTGGCAGCGGGGCAGTGATAGGAGCCTTGAGTATAAGCTTCCCGAGCGGGTGTAATTATGTCACGCAAGTGTAAGGGATAATCAGCAGGAGGACAAAGCGTGGCGTTTCCACAGGCAGCCCTCGGTGCGCCTTATTTAGACATCGGGACACAAACACACACAGGTGCCAAGCGCGCAGCTGTCCATACAGTCCCCGGGCAGCTCCGGACGCCTTTTTAAATAGACACAAAGAGTCATTTCAATGTCCGATTTGTTTTTAGATAAATACAATACAATTGAAGGATGTCCTTAAACCTTTTAGAAAAAAACAGCCACTGTGTAACATGAGCCTCTTGAAATGTATCTAGATAACTTTGCATACCTAACAAGACTGACCTCTCATTGTTTACGGCACCACAAGTAACGCTACACTGCCCTTTACTTATAGTCCCCCCCCTCTGTCAGCTCCACCTGATCTGATCTGTCCCCTTGACCTGACTTACCATTTAAAGCATTTCCCTCAAATTTGTGCAATTACTCCGATATAAATTAATGCAATTCAAAACCATCCCCCCGAACAATGGACGCAGGGGATCGAGAAGCTGCAAATCGGGATCCTGCATGCGGTGATGTAACGAGAGAAGCGAAAGCGCCAGTCCGGCGGAATAATCTAAATGTCACGGTCCCGAAACAGTTTATTTACAGGCAGCAATTGCGGACGCGCTGAACGGTGCGCGCACATGCGCAGTGCCGCCCCACACAAAATGCAATTAGAGTGGGAAATTACAATGGAAAATTAAACAAATAATAATAATAATAGATGGGTGCAGTACCATGGACAGTAACAGTCAGGCCACAAAGCGATCACAAAGTGATCAAAGTCACCTTCTTTGGCTTTCTTCTTGCGCACCAGCGTGCCTCCCAGCTTGCCGAGAAAGGACTCGTCCTTCTTCATC
>JAODKN010000001.1:4342190-4354383 GCA_026774425.1 Petrocephalus zakoni | reverse complement strand
ACCAAAATAGCATTATGATGTTAAAATGAAAGTTAATTGGAACTCTATGCGCAGTGTGTGTGTGTGTGTGTGTGTGTCTGTGTCTGTGTGTGTCTGTGCGTGTGTGTGTGTGTCTGTGTGTGTCTGTGCAGGGTTCGCTACACTTCTGAGGACCAAAGGACCTCACAAGTTTAACACATCCTCCAAAAAACGTGACTAGCGAGATATTTTTTTTCGGTCCCTCACTACTTCAGGCTTAATTTTTATAAAAAACCATGACTGTGATAAAAAAAAAGTCTTGTATCTTGTTTGGTTACTTATGATTAAGGTTGGGGCTGGGTAGGGATTTAGGGTGTCATGATTGGGATTAGGGTTTTTCCCATAGAAATAAATGGATGGTTCTGACAAAGACAGGAATATGTGTGTGTGTGTGTGTGTGTTGTATAGTGGGGACCAAATGTCCCCGCAGTGTGGCATTACTGGCATTACTACTTTCACATTATATACGGACCATTTTTTTTCCGTCGCCACGGGAGGGGGGGAAATCTGTGACTACAATAAAAGACGAAAAAATGCCAAAAAGTCTAGTATTTTGATTGATTACTTATGGTACTTATGGGGGGGGTTGTAGCTGCTACAAAATAAGGACTAGTTGACTATCAGAGGCAGTGACAGGAGAATACTGCTGTCTGGGGCTGGTCCTATACAGTGTGTCTATCACATCAGGCTTATGTGACGATTTTGCCAGCATGGATACTGTAACACTACACCAAGAAATAGGTGAGCGGGCTTTTAAAAGTTGCTTGTTCTAACTGAATTGGTGAATTGCAGCAGATGTACATGTGTGTTTGGGGCGTAAACAGCTCTTCTGGGTTGCAGTGTTCGGTATTTCAGTTAAGGGGTGTAACAATTAAGTGCTTTGGCCACACGTCACGTTGTCTTCCTGTAGCTGATGTTCTGTGGAGAACAGATCGTATTCCAGCGTAGGATAATTTTCGTCTGATGTCATATAAAAGCCAGTAACAGTAATTTTAATGACGCAAAAGGCACTTCCTTCAATGAGACTTATAGTGGCACATTGGCCGTGGAATACAGTGAAATGATCTCTGTTGCCTTGGAGTTGGCTCTCGTGGTATTCTCTTCAAGCATTTGTATTTTGCTGAAATACGTTTTATCTAATGTCATGTACTAGAAAAGACTTTTTTGTGCACATATATGTAATGGAAGGTGCTGTTCGTGCACTGATTAAATTGCATGTTGACTATGTTGACTGCTGTGCTCACCTCTTCTGCTCAGAGAAGTGTCGATCCATGTCCTTCTCTTAATTTAATTACATATCATATGTCATAAAGACTTCTCTCTCTCACTTGCTCTTTGAATGCTAATTGAAATGGATTGCCTCTTGTATGGGATTGACCCAGACACGGGCTCCTAATTTTTCAAGAGATGCACAGGCTGAATAGGTCCCTGAGGAGATTCTCTTGGGGACATGAATAAAATGTCGCGAGCAAAAGAGTGATGGGCAATGCTCAGGTGGCTAAGAGACACCCCTGAAGCAGAGTGATGCCAGTGGAAGAGCTGTATTTGTGTGACAGGACTACATTTTGCAAACACCTTGAAAAGATATTTTGAAACTACATTGTAGGAGTGTTTATGGCTAAACCATTTGACATTTTTATTCTGCAGTTATTACACTGAAATAAAGCCATGCGAAATATAGGAAATCTTAGTTTGTTTTCCCAAGACAGACAAGAGAGGTGGGGCATTTTGCATACTTTTAAAGAGTAATGGACTAAAGTCTGGCAGAACTGAAAAACATCCATTTGGGTTATCTTACCGCCAAGATTTGTGAACTTGTACGTCAGTGATGTGTCCTGGAATTGAAGGGAGTCACATTGTATAGGACAGCACACTTCAAAAGACAAGAGATCAAATGAGGTGGGGAACAATGCAGCTCTTTCAGCATTCCCCATCAGTGGGTGGGGACAGGGCGGGAGGGTCCATGTGCAGAGACTGGCCTGGGTTGTGTTGGTATGGCCCAGACCAAAGGAGTGTTGTCCTCTGTAGACCCTTGTTTTTATGTATTGGTTATATGTGTCTATTTGGAGTTGCTTTAGAAGAAGCATAAGAGCATCATTTGATGAGACAGTCATTAAGCAAACAGTAGAAGCTTTAAGGTCACTGTTCATAACTGGCTGGTATTTTGCTGGTTTAGTGCAGGAATTTGTACTGTTTTTTTGCTGTACCTTAGCTTCCGATGGTACTTTTCTTTTCCTGGTAAATTAAGCAGAAACCCAAAGCATGTGGAACAGCCAGTGGCGTTCTTTGAGTGGAACGGTTGAATGCTGAAGTTTAATTCCACATCTGTAATGCTTGTCTTTATGGCTTTAGGTTTGTGTGACACCCATGCCCTTCATTGCATTTGATATTGATGGCAGTGATGCTATTAGCTTAACTAAATTTAAGGTTACTCATGGTTTTATGCCCTCTGTGCCATAGAAACTTCTGTTCTGCTAGAATTGCCATTGTTTGGGGTGGCCAAGGGGTGACACACTCGATAGTGGACCTCTTTTGATGCCCTCCAGTAATATTTGGGAAGTGTATTTGGTCTGGTTTGAGTGATGATGAAACTGCCCAGACAAGGGGTATCCTGTATACTGTGTCCCCTTGTTGGGGTGGCTCCCACTTTGTGTGGGTGTGTGATAATTTCACCCATCTTACTTATTTAAAGATCCTCATCAACCTCATGAAGAAACAGCAGTATGTCTGGCACAGTCCTGCTTGGCTGTCTCTCTGTGTACTTAAGTTGCACCTTAACTGCCCTGTGACTCAGTACAAAGCCTGTCCTTTCATTCATCTGTGTTTATTTTGACCTCTGCACTCTTTCACTTGCTATTCATCAGATGAACCCAACGGACAGGTAGACTTTCCCGTTTGCCTCTGTGTAGGGGGGGCATGTATGTTTGTGATGGTTCTCCTATGTACTTCCCCACCCTGCACACAGCCAGTGCTCAGCTCAGTCAGTAGGATGGGGGTGGAGGGGAGGGCTATTCACTAACCTCCTGGGACTTCTCTTCAGCCACCTCTTATTGCCATGGTCTGTCCGTGCATCACTGCACTCTGACTCTGGTAGGAGCATTAGCCCCTCTGTAATTTGAAACCCTCTTCTCATGGCCCATATTGATTTTTTAATTACTTAATTTAGAGGGACGGTGTTTAGCTCAGTTCTGGCATTGGAGTTACAGGCTCATTCTAGGGTGTTGTCTTGTTTTGTTAACATGCATTTTAAGCCAACGTTTGTGTAAACATTCCTTCAGTTTTTCACATGATAATATATTTCCAGGAATGCTACTTCTGTTGTTAACACTGTTGCTGGGGGAGAAACAAAAAAAGATGGCAGGATGGGGACAGTCCCAAGGGGGTGAGTGTAGGCCCTGCATTTAGACAGGCCAAGAATGATATGCGGACAAATCGCTCCATTTCTTTTTCAGTAGGGATGGCTGACATGGGTTTGTTTACACAGACAGAGTGATGAAGACTGACTTCTGCTGGCATGTGGTAAACCTCAGCCAATGTACACAACAGGGTTGCTGTTAGCCCAAGCTGATGTCACATGCTGTCTTCAAAAGGGTTGGGAGGTTATGCAGTTTTATATAGATAATGTTTAAGCATTGTTTTGTGTTGTCTTCCCTACTAAAGCAACCGCAAAGGCTAAATGTTGTTGAAATGAATTAGTAGTCAGTCTTCTGTTAACAGCATGCTTTGTGGAAGAAGTTATTCAACAAATCACTTTTAAACCATAGTAAAATATAGTATGATGGAAATGCAATGCAGTAAAGCTTATTTATATATTGCTTGAATCTTTAGCATTTTTCTTTAATGAAGATTTTATCTTAATACATTTGCTGTTTATTAAAGTACTATTATTTTGTACCATGCACCCACTTCCTATGGTTTAATTGTGATGAAAAACATCAGGAATGTCTGTATTCTACTTTCAGTATAAAGGGAGGTGGTTGAGGATTTGTGCCAGAAATCCAATGCTAATAATAGGCCTGAGATGCTGACAATTAATTTATAGTAACATATATGTTGATGATAACATAGATGATAACAGATATAAAACTAATTCACATAATATCGTGAATGTGGAGTTAATTTTCTGGACACTGAGTCATCTTTTAAGTGTTACAGATTCCACAGGAATTATTTAAGTTTCGTACTGCATAAAAAACATTGTGGACTTTATGAATCTGTATTAGGACAGCACAGAGACACCTCCTAATACAAATGTGTAATATGCCTGTAAATTTACTTTTCACAAATATAGTTTGTCTCTCAGTAGGTTCGGACACTGCTTGTGATCGGAAGGTCGCCAGTTCGTCTCCCATGGTCACCATAGTGATGTCACAGTTGGGCCCTTGAAGAAGGCCCTTAACCCCAATAGCTCCAGGGACTGGCTGACCCTGCTTTCTCAACTGTGTGTCACTTAGGTGAATACCATCTGCCAAATTAAAGAACTCCAGATAGGGCTCTTAGCAATAGACCTTTATCCACAGTTTTGTTTATGTAAAAGTCCATATTAGCCAATAGTAAAGGTGCTTTTTGTGTGAGATCTCTGCTTCCTTGAAGCAGTTAAAAAAAACTGTGAAATGAAACTCTCTTAATTACGTCAGTCATTCTTTTAAGATGGTTCAGGCTGCAGCTAAATCAACAAAGTAGAACTGAGCTCTCTTTTCTGAGTTTGAGGAGCACTTCCCTAAGTCTCTGTGATGCCAAAACAGGGCACTGTTGCAGTTATAGTGTTTTCTTTATTATGTCGGTAAAAAATGTTATGATAATAATTAAACAATCACAAAAAGACTTATTTGAAGTCTTTGTTCTAGCTATACCTTTATCACTCTTTTGTTCCTTCTTGCTTTCTCTGTCTTCCATTCGGGAGACGCTTTTGTCTGACGCATAGGTTTGTGTTTCCGTATCCTCCCAGAGGAGGGAGAAGTATAAGTTTGCCGATCCCATAGCTGTAAATAATCCATTCTTCATTAATATTCCCCCTCCCAGAATCTCCACGCTGCATTGTATGACATAATCGCCAGACTGTGAAAGTGCTGAGCTTTATTTAAAAGTAGCAGAGATCCAGAGGTGGGTAAGAGTAAAAATCCAGACTAGTTGAGCACTTTGTGACTGAGACTGTAAATGCTCAACATTGCTTAAACCCTTGTCCTTGGACTAGGATAATTGGACATACAGTGGTGTGATAATTAATGGGAAATTCACAGTCAGTCTGAATAAAATGCATCTTACACTAAAGCCTGACTCAAATAGCTGTATTGTGCTTGTACTTGAGATTAAGGAAGGGGAATGTTCCTGTACTTTACTGAAGTGTTGATTAATGGAGCTGACTTTCACAAATCAACTTTCGGTTCTGTGAGTTTGCAAGTCTGGACAGGTTTGCATCTCTGCTTTTCTTGTAAAGCCCTGCAATTGACCAGCAAAAATAACATTTCAAAGATAATTACTCTATATTCTATATAGCATTTGCCTCAAATTTAACTAACCTTTCTCAAAGTGTAGTACCTCTCTCAAATAAGAGTTTATTTGTTGGTTTGCATCTGTGTACGGTTTTTGTAGTCAAACAACACATGCAATTGGGTAGAATAATTGCAATTTCTTGCTTCTCCTCCCATTTGCTAGTCAACCTGCATATTTTGTTATGGCAAAATAAATACTGTATACAAAAAAATGAGAAGTAGACCAGTGTGCAGCAGTCTCCCTCTCCTCCAGCTACCTACAGCTCCTTCATTAGTCTAACCCTATCCCCACACAAAATCCCATCTATGGTGTTTCTTTGTTCCTCTCATGCTTTTTAAAAAAAATAAATAAAACAAAAAAAGCTGAAAATAGGAAAGACTAGTAAACACCAGCTGGGTTTGTACTTAATGGAACAAGAAGCTTTGTGTAGAGTGTCCGTTGAACGCTTATGCCTTTTTAGTGCTGATTAGATACATGTGGCCTGGTTTGACCCAGTCAGGGTTGGGTTAGTGTGCCGTAACGCCTTAACACTGACCTCCGCCAACAGATCTTTGTGTGTATTTGTGTAGCCCCTGAGGTATAGGGCAAACTGCCGAACAATTGTGACATGCACATACATACAGAGCAAAACCCCACTGCTAATAGTGTTTGGTGAGTGTTATTGGACAGCAAATTCATTACTGACATCAGATTTTTGGTTAGTTTCCTGCCTTATCGAACTTCTAATTTCATGTGAGTATGGACATGGTGGCTGGAAAGGATGAGCACAGGGATAGTGGATTTATTTGTTAGCTTTGTTTCTGTGTGTGGGTGTGTCTGTGTTTACATGCATATACGTATATCTACATCTTTGTGTTTGTATTCGTCTGAGTGCATGTGCGTTATTCATTCAGAGCTTTGTGATTTATGATGCAAAGCCTTAAACACACAGGAATGTTCCCATAGTATCAGCAGGCAGCACACCTGTCTCTTTGAGAAGCGGTTAAGAAGTTCGCTTTTCCATTACATCACTTCCTGCAACAGGCTAACACTGAGTTGATTCATATCTCCAGCTTCACTTTCCAAGGGGAAAATGCCGTGGAATGAATGAAGCTGGAACGATCTGCAGGGTTTCCATCTCGGCTTGTGTTCATGTGCATGGCTGTTGTCTTGCTCCTCTATAGAGTGAGTTAATCCTGCTGGGTGTCTGAAGTGGAGGGATGATTCATGTGTACTGATCCTAATCCTGCTACCAACATGCTGCTTTTCTCTGGATGAGCACTGTGCCTACGCCATACCGCACTGGGGCACTGCTCTGGCCCTCACATGCAGCACCTGTGGTGTGCTGTACACGCAAGAAACATTTTATTTCCTGTGTAAGATGAACGCTGTGTGGAGGCTTATGACTTTCTGATACTTATTTTACCCATATACTATTAACAGGATTTAGATTTGGACCAGGTAAGGCCCAGTAGCTCACAGCTGCGGTTCACAGATTAATTCTCGCCCCCTGGTGGCAGCAGACAGACAAACAGATGTTTGAATGTCACATTCTTACGTGGTGTTATGGTGGCATGCTGTAAACCATAGACTGGCATGAGTCATACTTTACCAGGTGATACTAGTATAACCCAGTTTCATGATGTTGGTGAAGGTGCGCACACTTATAGGATAATGGCTGTTATTTTCTGCGCCTCTATTGTTTAAAAATGGGTTTGGTTTGCTAAGCAAAATGTACTACTTCTTTTGAAAAAGTGTGTTATAAACTCTGTATTTTGTGTGCAGTTCCCCAGGCAGACAAAAGAGGGCGCAGTGTTACTGAAGTGTGCTGTGGAAGCAATGAGGCAAAGTAATGGGCCATTTTAGAATAAACACATCCTCTCACCTTAATTGGCTGCCTGAGAGCAGTGGAGGAGATCACCTGAGCATTTGAGCCCGGTCAGCTAGTTTGTTTATATAACCCATGATGTGTGTGTCTGTGTGTGTCTGTGGGTTTGCATAGATCACATTGACCAAAATGTCCCCAAAGTGTGGTAAAACTTGAAATTTCCCTACTTTTGGGGACATCTTTTCAGGTCCCCATTTGGATAACCTCAGTTTTATAAAAAAAATCTGTGAATGCAATCAAAAAACTAAAAATGCCAAATGTCTTGTATTTGGGTTGGTTACTTATGGTAAAGGTTAGGGCTGGGTTGGGGTTAAGGGTGTTGTGATTGGTATTAGGGTTTTTTTTTCATGGAAATGAATGGAAGGTCCCCATTTAGACAGGTATGCGAGTCTTTGTGTGTGTGGGCACAAGTGTATGTGCGCAAGTGTGCATCAGAATACACTCTTTCCCTTTTGGAATGTGATGTTGTAACGCCTTTCCCTTAATCGTAAGACAGAGACATAGGTGGCCTTCTCTTTAATTATTTTCCTTCTTATTCATTTCCTTACTCTACTGGTTCTTAGTTTTCCTGTAGGCGCTCCCTTTCCATCCGCCTCCAGCTGCACCTCTGCCTGCTTTCCTGACTCCCCGCTGCATCATCAGCACTGCCATGTTCTCGCCCTCCCCCCCCGTTCTCCTTCCCTGCTGTTACAGGGTGTCGTTGCTTCGCTGAAGTGCTCCACTGTGCCTCTCTCTCTCACCCCGAATCACTCTCACTCTGCCGCGGTCAGTGCTTGTCTGTTTGTTTTTCGGCGCTGATCTCATCTGCAGAACAACTTTTTTTATTTTTTTGCTCCCAAAGAGAGTCCAGTGGGGGATCCAGCTGCTGGACCAACCCCCCCCTCCCCCCCACCTAGCACACACGCACACTCAGTCACGCACACACACAGATGCCTATGGCGTTCAGCTGGATGTGTCATAGAGCTTCTGTGTTTCTACACCTGCCTCAGCGCGCAGCCAGGTACGCTTACTGGGGAATTTGTGGGGGGTGGGGGGTGCTGGTGACTTCAAGCCATTCTTTCATTACAGGCTGGTTTGGCAATGATGCGCCTGATTTTTTCATTTTAGCTAATGGCTTTTTGACAAGCTGGGGGACCTGGGGGGCATTCTACACTGTCCATCAGTACACTCTACTTCCACCACTCTCTAGCCAGCATCTAGCTCAGGTCCTGGGCCCTAACGCTACATGAGCCATTTCTCTGTGCTACTCCGGTCACACCACAGGCATCTTCCCAGCTCTGGAAGCGATATACATCCCATGATACGTGGGCTGAGTGAGCTAACGCTCGTCTGTGTCTCTGGTCTCCAGCACGAAAGTGTCCAGGTTGTGCTCCATAAGTGAGAGACTGAATCTGTCCAGGGACGTTTTACTGGAACGAGCAGTGGAGTGACACAAATTGTGATGCTGGGGGCCAGAAGCTATTGGCACAAAGCAGGGAATAAACCAGGTAGGGACACCATGACTAGTTCTGAGAACTAAAGAAAACCAGCTTCTCGCTTAATGGGGAGTCCTCTGTGTCATCGAAGTGAAACTTGTGTTCAAGACAATTTGCGCTGTTGAGACGGCTGCAGCGATGGGTTGGGTAATGATATACTTGCTGATGAAATTGTTTCTTTGTGTTTTTGAGGCCTTACAACTGTTTGTATAACATGCTATGTGCCTGTGTGTGAAGGTTCTTGTGGGCGTCAAAGGAGAAAAAGGTTTTGTCGACTGAAATATCCACAGGATTGGGGGATGCTTGCCATTAGAAATCCACTTTAAAGTGGTCTATCAGTCACAGAAAAAATATAAACATTGGGGGGGGTGGGGTCAGTTTAAGCTCTTGGCTCGGGGTTATTGACCAGTGGGGGGGTTAGGTTTTCTGGTGTGGACTCTATTGTTATGGCCTTAAATGGAAAACTGGACAGACATGTGTTTAGAAATGGACAAAGAATATAGTGTATCGTATACACAGTGTGAATTGCATTTGCTCTAGGCAAAGCTGTGAATTGGCAGTAGGTGGCATGGCAGGCAAGAGGCAGGATCAAGTTTGCTATACAGGTTTCTTCTTAATTGGATCACCGTATCAAACTTACAGAAGCGATTCACAAATAAAACATACTGTTGTCAAATCTAGAGGTCCATGGGCATTAAAAGGCTGGAATCACGTAGTATAATACCTTTGTGCTGGGGGGCCTTGAGAGCCAGATACAGTGATATGACTGTTATGCCCCCTGCCTATTTTGGGCCTATACTATTTCACACAAAATTTACTGTAAAATATACACTTGTTACTGTTTTGATTCGTTCCCTAAAGGACCTTCAAACGCTCTCACATACAGGAACTCCAATTTGCCCTCATCTGCCATCATATTAGACACGCCTGCCTGTGTGTTTCTCCCAACAGCAGGTCATGTGGCTGTATGCTGCATACCTACAGCATGCAGACAGGGTCAGCAGTCAGTGTGCGGCTACCCGACAGAATGGCTAAAATGCCTGAGCTAAGAAAATCTGAATGTGGTGTGATTGTGGTGCCAGACGTCGTCCTTCCAGCATCTCAGAGACAAACATTCAAACATTATATTATCTAAAGTTTACAGAGAATGGTATGATAAACATCCCACAGGGCATGAAAAATATCCACTCAGGGGAATTTCTTTATCTAGCACATCTTGTTAATGAGAATGGGCAGAGGAGTATGGCTGGACTACCCAATTACTAGCTAGGTGTACCTAAAAAGTGGTCTGAATGTATATTACATAATTTGTATGAGTACTAGTGACTTCTACTGCTATACAGCTCCTGTAATGAGTCTTGTGCAGTTGTGTTTGGTTTCAAGGCATTTTTTAAAGAAAAATAAAAAAAGATTAAGGCCAATAATTTCTAAGCTGGAGGTTGCCAGTTCAGGTCCCTATAGGGAATCTGTTGGGCCTTAGACAAAGTTAACCTGAATTACTTACAATTGGGCTAAACTGTAGGCCACTTTAACAATGAATTATTGTAGTTGCTGTTATCCTCTATAGCAGTAATAGTAGTAGTAATGCATGTGTAATGAACTGCGTAGCTATTTAAAATCCTACTAATTCAGAATAAAAGAATTTAAGCCAGTGTGTTTCATCAACTCATTGCTTCAGCAGAGCATAACCTGTGCTCTTCTCCAAAGTGTTCCAATCAGTAAATCACTCTCACTTGCATAACCCAGATGTTGCTTTTGTTTTTCCAAAGATTACTGTAATAAATGCACTGAGTCATGGTGCACAGTGAGACGCTGCAGTCCCAGCTCCCTCACAAAGCGATGATTGGACATCCCTGGCTCAATATCTGTGGCTCATTCAAGTGAAGCCTGTGAAATCCTAACTAATCCTATTTGGCGATTTGGCTGTTACCTGTGTGCAGCGTGAGTAGCCACCCAGAATGGCTGATAAAGGGGTTGCAGGGCCCTGTGTCCGCAGATGCAGACTGCTGATTAGGAGCATGTTTACTTCCGCATGTTCTCGACACATATAGACTAGGACACCAAACAGAGATGCCGAAAGGAGTTTGCTTGGCCTGTAATGGGTAGGCTCTGCTCCACTGCTTTGGTAAGCTTCTGCAATCTTCCATGTGGGACCGAACATTTCTCGCACGTCTGTGGTCATTCTGCATAGTGAGAAGGTTTTACGGCCTAAAATTATGCTGAAACATTCGGTAAAAAAGTAAAGTGTAAAACTGTAGGGCAAGAGCTATAAACTCTGGATTAAACTCACTGTAGATACACACAGGGAGGCTGAAATGATTTTTAGCTGTCCGCTTTTAGCACAGAAGTGTACACTAACCACCCCCCCACCCCCTCCACACACACACGCACACGCACACACACACACACACACACCGTATGGTCTCAAGCTAATGGAAGAAACAGAAGAATGCGTTTAGCCCCAGGGTAAGTCTCATTCATTATTTACTAAGTGCAGCCTTCTCACCTGAGAGACTGTCACGTCTCAAGTGGAGATGATGTTTGATTAATGTTACATTGCCTTTCTTCCTGTTAATCTCTTGTGGTCCATGAAACACTCTGTGTATTTCTCTCCTGTGGAGTCTCACTAACAGCGTGCACATCCAAGCCATCGGTGGCTCAGCAATGCGCTCGCTCTTTGTTGCTCCTCTTTGTTTTGATGCCATCCTATGGCCAAAGTGCAGCTCTGCTTCTTTTTTCTTGCTCCCTCCTCACAAGAAGGCTGCCGCACTCACACGGAATATCATTGCTTATTCATCGGCACAGATGCTCCGCTGGGTCTTAATGGGGTATCATGTACCTGGGCCTCGCCCGCTGTCATCAGGCTCAGAGCAGCTGCTCCTGGGGAAGCCGCCGTGGGTGCTGCACTGTAAACATTTTGCTGTTAAAATCGCTTAAAACAAAAGGCAACCAAGTTCATGCAAGTTCATGCTGTTTTATGTTTTAAAAAAAAAAACTTGTTAAAGTTGCTTACAATTTAGCTACTAAAGAAAATCAAAATATTTTCTTAATTTTGAACTAAATTGCTTGTTCTGCCACCATAGACAGGTCCATGCAAACTGTTACCTTAATCTTCCTGCTCCCAACCACTAAAACATTAAGCCATCTACTATTCAAATAAATCAATTTTCAGTCCTCAGATTGTTTATACATTTATCCAGTCTTCAAAACAGAAAAAAACATGTATGCACCAGTATACCAAATATATATAATTTAAATTTCAAGTGTGTGTGTGTGTGTGTGTGTGTGTGTGTGTGTGTGTGTATGTATGTATGTATGTATGTATGTATGTATGTATGTA
>JAODKN010000001.1:4247518-4265704 GCA_026774425.1 Petrocephalus zakoni | reverse complement strand
TGTCTTGTCTGTTTTTGGTTTTTTGGTCGGTTGGTTACCTTGTTTTTCGGCTGCGGTGGGGGGGGGGGCTGTCGGGGTGGGGGTGTGCCCCAACGGCCACCTGACCATCACACGGCACCCCCTGCCCTGTAAGCCAAGCCCTGACAGAGGAACGAGACGGAGATTTACTGCGGGCGTAAAGGCATATTCTATAAACATTGACACTCGCCGCAGCTGCTGGCTGGGTCCGTCCAGCCAAGGGTTCCTCACCGGACACTCGCCACCACAACCTTGTTCACCCACTCAGTCAATGTGACCCGCCTGTCTGTCACACACATGCACACACACACCCCTCCCAGCCCTGCTGTCTGTTCTCTGGCACATGCACGCTCAGCTTGCTCATGGGCTGGTTAGCCTTGGTAAACACCATAATTCCTCACAGCTCTAAGAACCAGATCCCCCAGAATCCTCCTGTCTGCTTTCATTTACCTGCAGAGTCATAGTGTCAGATAGGGAAAGGAAGAATGTTTGTATTCTTATAAGGTAATTAAATCATTTATCTGTAATAATCATCAAAGTGAAAAGTTAAAGTATCTCTTTTGTCATCTATGTGATGCACAGATTTGAAATAGGTCTTCAGTAAAGCATCCAGTAAGTGCTGATGATGCATGGGTAACACGTTTGTTGTTGGTCGTGTGAGTGTGGGCCCTGTGACGGTCCGTGGTGTCCCCTGCTTTGTGCCCTGTGCATTCTTGGATAGGCTCACGGCAAGCATTTAGTGGATAAGCAAGGTGGCTGACAGAACTTCACAAACAAAACAAACAAGAATTTAACACCACAAATAACTGCTGCTTGCCATGTAGAGTATTGCAGTACCAATGCAAAGGTTGTGGGTTCAAACCCCATGAACACATACACATTACTATACCCTTCACTTTACTATAATTCAATTTGGCTAAAAATATGAGGTAAAATGACTTAAGCAGGAATTTAAGGGTCAGATGTTAAGGGTGCCCAGCATGAGGCTTTTTAACGCGCTGCAAGGGACCTGCAACCATCTTCAATTTTCCCATTTCAGGAAGGAACGAGCTCATCGCTCGATACATCAAACTACGAACGGGGAAGACCCGCACCAGGAAGCAGGTGAGGCGGCTTCCATTTGGCCAATCAGAAACTTTGATAGTCAGACACGTGACGTGGGTTTTTCCATTTTACGTGCCATGGCACTGCGAAGTCCCCCTATGTTGACGTCCGGAGTTACTGGATGATTTAAGGTCTAAACCCCAAAGTGCAGATGCTATAGGATTGGATGTCAGTGTGTCTCTCTATCACCTCATGCACTCCGACTTGTTAGAATGAGACGCCGGGGATGGATGTATTGAAAGGATAAAAACTCGGTGCTATGTGGAATTTAATATGGCCGTGGAATTTAATACAGCGCGCTGTGACTACATGCCATCAAATCATTTGTCCTAAAATATCTCTAGGCCAGCAGTCAATCGCTGAAAAGTGTCAGATGGGAGGGAAAGGAAGAATGTTTGTATTCTTGAAGATAGTTAAATCATTTATCTGTAACAATAAAGTGAAAAGTTAAAAGTATCTCTTTTATCATCTATATGATGCACAGAGTTGCAATTTGATCTTTTTGGTTGTAGTGAAACAGTAATACATAGAATATGTATCTGTAAGACATTTAAGCGTAACACTTTGAGACATGGACACAAGACAAAGCAAGAAAAATACAGTTAAAATGCAGCTTAAAAATGTGTTTATGAAAATGGGCAATGGAATTGAATGGAGAGAAATGTGCAATATGTAGATGCTGGTTCCAGTATTAGGATTCCGGTGCAGATAAGGGACGTTAGTATTTTTTGGAGATCATTTATCAGCATTGTCATGTCCGCCATTGAAGTGCCTTCCCCGTTTGACCTCCTCCAGGTCTCCAGTCACATCCAGGTGCTAGCACGGCGCAAGGCCAGGGAGATCCAGGTGAAACTAAAGGTACAAGCCACCCCCACCCTCACTGGGCCACTGAAACACAGAGGAATAACCCTAATTACAGCATTCACCCAGAACTGACCCCCCCAGTCACAGGCCCACGATTTTGTGCCTCATATTCAAGAACTGCGGTCCCTGAGGTTCTGGCAAAACTCGATGAAACTACACGGTCATAGCAAGTCCTGTGACAGCACAAGCAAGAACTGGGACGAGCCGAGGACTGGGGAGCTGGATCAAAGAAACCCACAATATGTGGGATTGCAGTCAATGACATAATCAGTCTGTAATTGGCCAGGCATGATAACCCCACCCACCAATTTCTTCTCTTTTTCTCTATTTCTTAACTCAGTTACAGGTTAACTATCTTTTTATTGTATTGTGTATTGTGTGGCAGTGTATGCGAGAAGAGAACCATATTAACTGTGGTGTTGTTCCTTCCAGGCTTTGCATTTGGTAAGTATCCTGGTTAGAGGACATATGTTTATGTCTCTGGCGTGGGCAGTAGCTGTTGGGTCTGTAATTTAGCTTTGTCGCATGATGACAACAGTGCCAACATTGCTTTGAATCTCAACTGCCCTTGAGCTTCTGGGCAGGCCAGCTGCCATACCTAGGTATTTACTCACACCTTGGTACCTCACCACCCAGCTTTGGGAAGAAAACAATGTTTCCACATAATTTTCCAAAGGGTCCGTCTACTGAGATGCTCTTGAATCCGACAATCAAAATACTACCACGAGAAACAATAATGTCGACAAGTGGAAGGCAACGGGGCAGAATTATGGTTGTGTGGGGGCCTTCTGACCCTCCCCACACAGCCACACTTCGCAAAGACACAGTCCCACGAAACCCCTTAGGCTCAACCGCAAAAGCCTTCCTATGACCAGGCACCATCTCTCTGTATTACCCCCAAGCCTGACTGTCTACTTTGGTTCCAATGTCTTGCCTGGAGTTGGGACTCAGCTCGGGGCAGTGGGACACTACCAGGAGCATTAAGCACTTGCTCATTCTCTTCCCACAGGACCAGGTGGCTAAGGACAAGGCCCTTCAGAGCATGGCCACCATGTCCTCTGCCCAGATAATTTCCGCCACTGCCTTCCAGAACAAGATGGCGCTGCAGGGGCTGTCAAGGCCCGCCTACCCCACGGCGGCAGGGGTGAGGAGCCGGTGGCACATACACACACTTGTTTCGCAAAGTGACTCACATAGTTACTTAAGCTGTCTTATAGCCATTGGGGGTATTCTCTGCTGAGGGATATGCAGTAATGTGTCCATACTAATGACCATTCATATGTCTTTGCGTCCTACAGTTCTGGCATGGACCTCTTCCCGGGCAGCCCGGTCCTGAAGAGTAAGTCGTCCAGCCCGTCTATATGCGGCCATCATTGATTTGATGGAATCGGGCAGGATTCTAGCCTGTTTCTCTCAAATTGTTTTGCTGGCCCAATGATTGTTGGGGGTCTTTCTAAGGAGTGGCTGGATAAGAAAGCCCAAAAGGATGAGCCGAAATCCGGCACATAATATGTTACATAACAGTGCTGGGCAAGCTGGTGGCTTTGAAAGCCACAGTCCATTATGTTGCCTCATAATTGACTGTACAACCTTGCAATAAAAGATGAATAGAGAGTTCACTGAAAGTTAGAAATATATAAAAAATATACAGAGAGTTGAATTACGTCTGTCCTAGAACAGCATTATGAGTTTTAGGATTACTTGCGAAGCAAGGTTTCTCCGCAGTGTAAATGGCAAATGTCCTTTGTTCACTTATCTTGGCAGTCCTGTGGTAGATTCATGTCCGAAGATTACTAATGCTGCTCCGCCTTCCTTGTCTCACCAGCGTCAAGCCCTTTTCCCAGCAGAGCTACACCATCCCGGCCCCCGGCCCACCCCCCATAACAGGTGCTTCCGGCCCCGCTTAGCCTCTTGTTTCGCTCGGACTCGGAGGTGCTCCCAACTATCAACCTGGCACTCCCTTTGGCCTTTTCATGGTGGTGTTGATAACACTTGAAGTGCCGTAACACAGGCCCGGGAACAATCAGGGAGCCACGAGCCGTTAGATACGTTCTGATTTGGTTTCATTCTAGCTTTGACAAACCTCGCTGCATGCCATTGATGGTTTATTAGGCCACAGAGTGAAATTAATTCAGCCTGAGCCACACCAAAAATGGACTGCGCACTTATCTGCAGATGCAGGCTTGTCCTCAGTTGTCCTTCCACAGTCCAGAAGAGTCCTTGGAAAGTAGATCCCAAACCACGCCTTTGCTAAACGGCTTCCCCTCACCAAACTGTGTCTCCCTGACCCCTTTGTACTCCACAAGGTTACGAGAGCACAGCCGGCCTCTCCACGTCGGCCAGCGCCCCACCCTGGCAGGGCCGCAGCATCGCGAGCTCCAAGCTCCGTATGCTGGAGTTCTCTGCTTTCTTGGAGCATCAGCAGGACCCCGAGACCGTAAGGCTCCACTTAGTTCAGCCGCATAAAGTCCTCGTGGGACTTGATTGGTACACCCAGTAACCACAGCGCCCCCTCTCTCCACTCAGTACAATAAGCACCTGTTCGTGCACATCGGCCAGTCAAACCTCACTTTCAGCGACCCGTACCTGGAGGCGGTGGATATCAGGCAGATCTATGACAAATTCCCTGAGAAGAAGGGTGGACTCAAGGAGCTATTTGAGAAAGGGCCCGCGGAGGCCTTCTTCCTGGTCAAGTTCTGGGTGAGTGGGGTGGAGTGGTGTATGGTTCTGTGGGTTAGGCTGCTGTGGCTGTGATCTGAAGGTTGCTGGTTCAAGTCTCCAGTTCAGCAGTATGATCTCTCTGTTGGGCCATTGAGCAAGGATCCTGTGGATGCTACTAGCCCTGTTGCACTATGGGAAGGGTGCTTGTCATTCCTGGGATGTTTGCTGGCTTGTGGGGTACAGTGGACACTGGGGGAGGCCTCATTTATGCAGGGGGCACTGCGAGCTGGTAGAGTCCTTGGCCTGTCGAGTGGCAGGGCTGCTCTTTCAGGGAGGAAATCTGAACCCAGGCACCTGTCCCCCCCGCTCTCAGGCTGAACCCATCCCACATGCACACTTATTTATAGATCCCACCCCCACCACTTGTCTTGGAGGGACGCTTGGGGACACATGGTGTTGAGTCCGGCCTTGCAGGCTGGATCCCCCACTGGCACCTGCTGATTTTTCTGTGTTTAAAGTGTGTGCACATTAGTCAAAGGTAGACTCTCGCCCGTGCCGCAAATCATTTGGCCGATGTTGTGGCATTATGGTGGCCGGTGTCAATTCCATTGCCCAACGTATCTACAGGATAGGTCACCACAATCTGAGAAGAGGAGACGGAACATGTGTCGGGCTAAGCTGGGCCGGTGTGGCCTCTGCTCTGTGTATGTTAGTGACCCGGATTGCTGCCCAGAAGGGTTCCTGCCTCAAATGAGCCAGATAATTCAGCTGAATCGCTTCAGTAAGTGTCAGGATGTTACTAAGGCTAATGATACTTAAGTGAATAAACTGGCCACACATAGCTAAGCTCAAGCATTAGCAGCTCCACTGTGTCGTAATCATTTCTTATAGGGCCTAAGAGCAGAAAATCTCTTAGACACACAATATCACAGTTTTTAATAAATTGAAGAACTTCCGCAGCAGGGCGGGAAGCACCCCTGTTTAAAGCGTTCTTCATCGGTCGGTGCTGTGGATTTTCCTTCAACGTACTGGTTCGGCTAAAAGCTTCAGTGTAGAATGCATGTGTGAGGTAGGTCTGCCCTTCGGGGATCCTGAGGCCCAGGTTGGCATGACAACGGTGTCAGGCTGCTTGGCGGAGCTCCAAAGCGATGGCGTTCCGGATTGAATTTCCTGGTAGGCCTCGCAGCCTCCGATAGCAGCCCTGCCCGCAGGCCCTGTCCTAACAGATTGTCTCGCGCCTCGGAACTGCCGGGAGAATCTAATTTGAGCGGCGCGCTGTAAATTGTTACACAGCCGCCCCGGCTCTGTGATTCGATTTGGAAATTGCGGGATCTTGATTGTAATTGGATGAATTCCCTTGCAGGCCATTAAAGGCAGGGAGGGGGCCGGGGTCGGGGAAGGTTAAGGGGATGAGGAGATGAAGATGGATGGGGGTATTAGGCGGGGAGGGGGTTAGGATGACTGAGAAATAAGCGGAGCTGACTGGTTGCATTAATGGGCCATTAAGGAGCGGGGATTGTTGGGGTGGAGGGGGGCATTTTGGTGCCATTGCATGGCCAACACATCACCTGCACCTGCCTCTTGGGTGGGGTGGGTCCAATCATACAAGGACAGCTTTGATGTCTTAGACCAACATTGCTCAAGCTCTCGGCAAGGACCTTGGCTTCTCAGTTAGGGGGGCAGGTCAGAAGCAGGAAAAGGTATACCAGCACTGCTATCACTGGCACAATCTATTGCCAAGTGTCAGGTTAACCAAATCCCTACCAGTCATCCTGGATACTTCAGCTAGCTTCGGACACGACCCATGTCCCAGTAGGAAACTGGTTCTAGCCATGAAAGTTACCATTCAGAGTAGATCAAATTACCAGCTACTGTATGCTGACCATTTACGACAAGCAAAATACTGCTTTCATAACATTACATTCTTGCTTGTTTTAATTCAGACATAACTATATAAAAGTAAAAGACAAGTCAATATTAGACTATTTTGCTATATAAATTCATTTAAAAGCATGCCTAATATTATGCACTTATTATGCACAGCTTTGGTGCAGTAACTGATGAATAGCATGCATACAATTAACGTAAATGCTTTATTTGCAAATCTTGCTTTTCAACCTGTGAGCAATTGTGTCCGTTATTAGGTAACAGCAACGTAACAGATCCTACTGATCTCTCCCATTTTGGATTATTTGGAAGCTGTAAATTAAATCATTCATCCATTCATCTTCTGTCATAATTATAATGGACTGGGTCACCATGCTGAAAAACATAGCTGCATCCTTTTATTCTTAATTTGGATCTTCTAGGCAGGTCACATAGTGATCAAGCTCACCACCATGTAACAATAATAACCAAAATCTTTGTGTTCCTGCAGGCAGATCTAAGCACCAACCTTCAGGATGACAGCAACTCCTTCTATGGTGTCTCCAGCCAGTACGAGAGCTCTGAAAACATGATAATCACTTCATCCACCAAAGTGTGCTCCTTTGGAAAGCAGGTGGTGGAGAAGGTGGAGGTGAGGAGAAGGGTGGATGATGGAAGTGCAGTGAGTAAGCAGGGAACTGCCCAGGAAGGTAGATCTGGATGCGCTTCATGCTTGGGATGCTCAGTGGACTTTTCAATGCAGTAGATGAGGTTACAGGTCAAACTCCGGATTCGGATCACATTCCCCAATAATCCCGGCCACTTCAAGCCGGTGATGGCTCTCCACGATCCGTACACAATGCTCAATGTTGCTAAACTGATTCGTTCTCATGATGGACCATCTTCATGCATCCCATTTGTGCAAAATTGTCACTATTAACCTCTGCCTGTCAGGCTCGCTCTGAGCTGATGTGCTGAATCCTGAATTTGAATTCATGAGGTTTGTCTTTGAGGTCAATTTGCCTCCTTTGCACGTGTGCGTGTGTGTATTTGTACACTCCACACTTTGGCTTTCACACTCAATTTCCTCATGACATTCTCATGTTGAAATACTAACACAATTCAGTATGATGAATGATTTTTTGTAGAATAAACGCCAATTTTGTTTCGTTCGGAACCTCCATGGTAGTCATAGCTGTGTCCCCTATCAAACAGACGGAGTACGCCCGCTTTGAGAACGGCCGCTACATCTTCCGCATCCACCGTTCACCGCTGTGCGAGTACATGATCAACTTTATCCACAAGCTGAAGCACCTGCCCGAGAAATACATGATGAACAGTGTGCTGGAGAATTTCACCATTCTGCAGGTAAGGGCAAGCCCAGCCAGGATCAGGGAGAACTTTTATAGAAAGTGACATGCATTTTTTGAGAAAGCAGGGTCAACCAGTCATGGGACCAATTGCCAACACAAAAATCACGCCTTTGATCATGTGATTCAAACATGCAACCGCCTGATCAGAGGAACAGTATCCTAACCCACTGAGCCACACAAAGCCCTCAGTTCCACCTTATTTAATGTAATTTCCAAACTAACTGCATAAGATGAAGCACTAGGAATTCTGCTGACTACAAATCACTTGTTCTGATTGGTAAATACCTGCTCCATTGTCATCCCATATGAGGAATTCCGAAATTAGTCTCCCAGGCGTACTCGTCCGAGGTCCAGTGGGGCGAATTCCCAGCACACCGTGGACAATAGATCACAACCTGGTGAACGCGATTCTGTCAGCTGACCACTAGCCACGAGAGGCCGATTGGCATTTGTTAAAAATGTCCCTTTAATGACAGTTATCAATTAGCGGCATAGTGACTCCCTATCATAACCTGATGAGCTACAGGAAGAGAAGCTAGGCTGGAATGTCGCTAACGTAATCACCACTGAATAGACTGTTATCAGCTGAGTGTCTAGCAACTCTGCCCTGTGTTTCCTTAATCACCAAACAAGTGGTAGTGAGCTCAGGCCTCATGACAGACAATGGGGAATGGGAGCAGATGACCCCCCACCCCCACCGTGCTCTTAATGGGTGTCTATTAACTCCGCGTGATCTACTGTCAGGCTGGGCCTGATACAAGGGCTTCATTCTGGGATGGAGGAGACAGGGGTGGCTATGTCATAGCTCTCCTCGCTTAAAGAAACACAGAGAAAATATGCTTCATTGATATATGCACATACAGTAAGTACAAGTAAGTACCATAATGACCATTTATAAGCCTAAACTCTTTACCGACCCATTATAAGCCAGGCTAACCACCAGCACTAGCCACTTTATCCAGTGGACATTGCCCACACTGCACACCTTTTCTGACATGTCACATCTGTCATATTGTTACAACCATTATGTTGATTATTCCTGCAGTAACCATCAGATCTGTTATACTCTGTGGATACCCACAGCTCCCCTGTGTGTCAGTGCATCTATATTCTCTATTTAAATGTAATCGCTATTCTCCTTTTCCCCTCTCCCTCATGTGTCTGGACTTTATTTATATATACTGCACAATGGTCCTGGGGAAAGTTACTTTGTGCAACTGTATTGTGTATTGCATATAGATGGTATGACAATAAAGACCAATTTGACTTGACTTGGGATACCCTCATCCTCACTTCCTGAGCAGTTATCATTTTTGCAAATAGTTATTTACACTTACACATCTACAATTAGTGTTGTGTAATCTTCAGTGCGTGTGAATGTTACAGGATGTCGTCCGTGGAGGAAGGTGGGCGGAATAAATTGATGGTTTTATGGTCAGAGGTGCGGTCAAGTCAGTACGAGTGCCGTGTTTTCTCTCTGTGCCGCTCTGCCCTTTCCTCTCCAGGGAGGAAGTGTGACACGCAGGTGGCGTTCCTGTTTTTCTGAGCTTGGGGCCAGTGGGCGGCTGTGGGGTGATCCGACATGGGCATGTTTTTTTTTCTTTTTGTCAACGCTGCCTTCAGTTGCCCAGGCAGAGCTGCTCACCAGGCACTGTCTCTCCCGGTAGGTGGTGACAAACCGGGACACCCTCGAGACGCTGCTGTGCGTTGCCTACGTCTTTGAGGTTTCAGCTAGCGAGCATGGTGCCCAGCACCACATCTACAGACTCGTGAAAGACTGAGGCACTGTTGGAAGCAAGACCCCCCGACAGCACCCCAACAGCAAGAAAACCTCCTCCCGCACAGTGCGAGCAAAGCCTCACTCTCCTACAGAGCTCAGACACCGGGAATTGGGGGGGAATTTTGCCAGAAAGTTAAAGGAAGTCAGAAAAACTTGGAACATTTTGGCAAGAAGAGTGAGAATTATGCCTGGATGAAAAAGAGGAACAGGTCTTCATATTTTTTTACCGCAGAAGACAACTGCAAGACATTGCATGGACTGTTATTTTTCATTTAATTTGCCTAGTGCTTGTTTGTTTTAGGTAGTGTCTTTTTACCCAATTGCATTGCTGCAATACATTGAAAGGAGCTGATGAAAAGGTCCCACCTAGTGGTGATCATTTGCAACTACAGCACTATAGAGGATATTACGATAGGAGTCCTCTCTACCTGTTTCACTACTGTGTCTGCTCCCAGCCTTTTCGGATCTCTGACCGAAAGGTGATATCCCAGAATATGCCAGTCTTTCACTTCTGCCATTGTGAAGACATTTTGGCTGTGAAAAGATGAATTTCTTTGGATGATGAAGAAAATGTGTAACCTTATTTTGGTTGTTTTTAAGATGTAAAATAATATATAACATTAGTACCATTGAATGAAAATAAACATAAATTAAATCATTTTAATTCAGCTGCCATGGATGAGTGTTAATTTATTTTCAGTCGATTTCTCCTTTTGTAAAAAATGCTGATAATGGCAGGTCCTGGTTCTGAATTGAGTCATACCTATATTTAAGCATAAATATTTACTTGCTTTGTGACACTTTTGTATGCTTAGCAAGCTACTTGCAGTTTGCCAGCATGTTGTGGAAGGATGTCTTCCACATAGTTTTAGCATCTCTGGTCAGTAGGTGTGTCCTAACTGTTCGACCCTTTTAACCAGATTCAGATTCAGGTTACAACCTGGCTTTGAATTTCCTTTCTGGTGTGGGGGGGTCACATCCCTCCAGCCCTCCAGGGTGAAGTTGGTAGGCATGGCCTTGGAGGGGACAGTGTGCCCAGCTCTTTGTGCTGGTGTCTATGCCCTGAGGTCAGTCCGTTTTAGCTGACATAGGCTGTGCCTTCTTGGGACTTTGCTCACAGTCTGGACGACAGGTAGGCGTTGCATCGACGTCCAGGGAAAAAAAAAAATCAGGGAAGACCCACCATTTAAAATGACCAAAGCCCCTATGTGTGAAAAACACAGGACAGTGTTGCATATGTGCGGATTATTAGAGGCCTCTTCGGAGTCTGTCGTTGTAACTAAAGTGGGTTTTCAGCGCCATCGTGTGGAACTTGCAAGCTTGGACGAAGTGTACGGCGACGCATTTGCTGAGGCATTGCCCTACACTCCCGCGTCATAGTTTGTATTTAGCGGCATCTATACATTTTCGCAGTTTTCACCTATTTATATACTGAATATTTTACAGGGACAATTCAGTTTGTATTTCACCGTAATCACTATACTAAACCGTTATTTATACTCTGTTAAAACTAATGATGTTACAAAGATAAATGACTGCCGAGTACGGAAACTGGCTGCAGAATTGGAAAAACTCTAGTCAATAATCAGATGAATGTGTGCACAAGCTTGTTTGCAATTATGTTACAGAAGCAAGGTTTTTTAACTTTAGCGTGGATTTCTTTTAGACAGGGCTGTTCGTGTCCTGTCTTCTGCTTTCCACTTCTCGCTCAGTCGCTCTGGCTAAAGCCGTCTGCCAAACGCTGTAAATTTAAGTATGGAAACGCACCTCAGGGTGTAATAGCACGAATAGATGTGGGTTATCTGCGTACCATCCTCCGTCTGCTGGAAGCGGCAGCTCGATTACCGAGCTTGCCGTCCGCTGTTCCGCCAACAAAGTCTTTCGTCCCCCATCCGGACATTTTTCCGTACAGTGGCCCGCAGACTAAACACCGACCGCTGACCAATTTGGCAAGGCTTTTGTCTGACTTCCCTTTCCGTACGGGAACAAGGGAGCCTGCCCATGTCAGAAGGTTACTTCATTCCTACTAAACGGCCTTCAAAAGACGGCAGAGAGGCCCGTGGACACCTGTGGAAAGTGCTGCTTCTTTGAAGGAATAAGCGCCTCCGAGCAGAAAAGAAACAGACTTAACGCCAGTCCGTTTAACAGGCGCCGAATTCAGGCGCCCTCGCGTTCAAGTTTCTCATGGTTACCTTTGGCTACTTACTGTAGCAGATGGTGCTAGGGGATTGGGTAATATTGACCCCGCCCCCTTCCCATCACCCTATGTGGTGACCGTCCACCTGCTATGTGTCCAGCCGTGATCTGAGGTGTGCGGGGTGTGAGACGTCAGCCTATCATATGCGTTTATTTTGACACACACACACAAACACACACATATATATAAAAACAAGAGAAAAAAAATATACATACATACATACATATATATATGTATGTATGTGTGTGTATATATATATATATATATGTGTGTGTGTGTATATTTTTTTTCTCTTGTTTTTTACCTTACACGATGAGATATTTTCCTCAAATATATTAATGGGGTTTAGTCTACTTTCCAGCATAACTCGGTTGCAGGGAATAATCGTGCATATTATAACTATTTTGAAGGTAACGAAATGTCATTTTGAACACCTTTAAGTTATATTTAGGGGTTGGGGCCGTGACCTTTGCGCGTGTCCCTCCCGCCTTCAGATCGGTGGCTCGTGGCTCACGAACCGTTGGTTTTTTCCCGCCGTGGGTAGTTTGCGGGTTTGGGCGGGAAAGTTAGCGCGCGGTGGGTCAGCGGGGCAAATGGAGGAAACGCCCTGTACGGTGTCTCTAATTTACATGCTGCTGGCCGGAAGCGTTCGAATAAGAGCGGCTCGCAGACACCGAGTGAAACGACAAGAAGTGTCGTAAAAACGACAATGTGGATTTAAAATTCAGGTAAGGTTGTTAAAAAGCCACTAAAAACGAAGGGATGTATGAGCTCTGACTCTGAACGGTGTAATCGCAGCATAACCACAAGGTTTATTTTTGTTGGCTTTACGGGTATTTCAAACGAGCGGTAAAGTCAACCAAATACTCAATTTGGCTCGGAAACAGGGTTAGCTGAGAGCAGCTCCTCATCTACAGTGTTTGTGTTGTACAGGCAGGGAACAACCCAGGACACTGGCACAACTCCACACCTATTGAACCTGGGGGGTGATTTAGCAACAGTGCTAACCACTGAGCCACCATGCTGGCCCCCTAGCAGATTATAAAATTATGCCCCATGTGACCCATGGTAACTCTTACCTGTCAGGAGCTGTTTTCATACCTTCTGATGATGCCATATAAGGGGGCTACAGCCCTCTATGCACCTCTTCATTTGTGATTTTTAAGCAGGGTATCTTCTCTCTGCCAGCCTGCCTGACCAGTCAGTCCCCCTCTGGCACATGCAGTGCAGTTACTTGGGGCTGTGGTTTGTGCTAGTGGGTAATATTCACAACCTGGTTATTTCTTACATATGGTCTGTTTGATACAGTACTGCTTGAGAATAATCTCATCAGTTTTAAAATCACCATTTTTATTTTTTAAGCAGTCCAGTTTAGCTGTGTGCACTGGCAGTTTTGTGTGCGTGCAGTTGGCAAGACTAGCTTAAGTGTGAAGCTTCTGCCTCCCGGGTGACGATGCTTCACAGGGATGGAAAAAAACACTCAGTCTTGGCACATTGACCGGCATCTTTACGGGAATAGTCAGAGCAGCAGATGATAGGAATCGGACTCCACAGCAGGTCCCTCGGCGTGGGCGCGGCAGTGAGCCTCAGCATCTGGGACTGACGTGGCAGGGCTTTCGTGCGGCGCGGTCTTTGACTCTCCCCGTGGAAACCTGCACGCAACGTTTCCATCGCAGGGGCCCGTGTGTTTTGCGGGCTGAGCTTAATCCTTGTAGTGGAAAAATCTGCCTGCCCATCCATCCTGCTCCGAGTCCAAAAGTCTGGAAATCATGTCTCCTTTTGGACCTGACTTCTAGCTGGCAGAACATATTTCACTTGGTTGCTCAATGCTGTGGATTCGCGCCTTTGCTTCTTTTTTTTGAGAAATGACTCAAAGGCCACCAATTTAATCTGCCTTTCAGCTCAGGCATGCTAGAAATGTTTGAGGGTATTTATATGATTTTTTTATATTAGTTGGATACCATTTTTCAGTAATTAATTAAAATCCGAGTTAAGAGGTGTAAGGCCTGAGGCAGAGTACTGGGGTTCTAGGCAATCCTTGGCAATAAATGTGTACACAAACAAAAAGGATAGTAATTTCTGTCTATCATTTCTATCATTCTGTCTATCATTTCTATCACCTGTATGCTGTAGCTCTTTGTCCACCATCCACTACTCACTGCACATGGTCATTATTACTGTGTTATATTTAAATAATGTGCAATAACTACACAGTTATTTAATCTATGTACAGTATATAACTTACACAGTAACTTATTCTCTATTCGTCTGTATGAATATATAGCGCAGCAGAACTTTGCAGTATTTGTTTATTGTTGTTGTGTGTTTTACATATATGTCTGCACTGGAGGAGCAGCTTTTAATCTCATTATACATTTGTATAGTGACAATAAAAGGCATTCATTCATTCATTCATTCATTCAGGTGAGAACACACAGCTGACTACACTTGTTGCAGATTATTCCTAAGCCTTTTTGATTTGTGATTTGATTTAAAATGAAGCACTCTTATGACAAACACTGTCCACCATTGAATACACTGATTTGGCCATTGGTACATTCTTCTGGGTAGGAGATAATGGGATGGCATGATGCTTTTTACGCCACAATTATTTTGAAAGGGCACCCCACCTCCTTAATCCAAAGTGGTGTCTGGATGTAGTTAACAGCATCCAGTTAACGGTCTCTATATATTGTGACACTGCTTTAAAAATAAGTAACATCTCTTGCAGTAATCATTGCTGTAATACTACAGGAATCCACATGAGGGCGACTGTAGTTCACCTTAGCAATTTTTGCTGGACATCTTGCCAAACAAGAAAAGGACTTTATTATGATTTGCCAGAGAGGATGACATGGCTGTGGCAGCTGCATCACTGTGTGCTGTTTTTGGAGTATCCCACAGTGCTAATAAGTAATGCATTACTATATACATTGTAGCCTGATTATCGTGCATGCGCAGGCAAGAAACTTCGGCAGGTTGTTACATGTTTGGCGCCGAGTGCGTGTATGAATAAATTATCTCTCCATGCTACCACGCCATGGAAATTCGTTAATCCTGTATATGCCAGTACAACCTTCCTCGTCTAGGGCTTTGTTTAGGTTCAATGCCAGATAAAAGATTTTGTTTAATGGTTTTCCACAAATGTAAGTGTTGGAAGCAGCAGGTTCTATTCAGCTCCCAGTTAAGAGCCAAACTTGACTGTTTTTGCATTCTCTGCCTGAAAACCAGGTTGTTGAACAAAAGCCTGGAGAAAAGGAGTGGATTATAAAATACTTATTGCTGACTGGGAATTATTTCTCTCCATGGAAAAACAGCCATTAGTTTTAATTGTTATTATTCAAGGGTTCCTTTAGGGACATGGTCAGTGGCGTGGGATCAAAGCTGGCTGATTTTTGCTCTCTCTGGTGTTTACTGTGCATAAGTGGCCACTGAACTGTAGGGAATTAGGGTTTTTAATGTTGTTATAAAACAAAATATGCCCCCTCCTTTTTCTTGTGGTCTGCACAGTGCAGAAGTTTTGACCATACCTGGAGATCTCCTAGGTGTTCAGTGGGGATGATGGTTGTGCTTCAGAGTGACGATACTGCTGTCTAATGGGTATAGGGCTGTCCTGTAACTGTAAAAAGCAACATGCTACTCTTGAGGACCTCGGAAGACCTGTATCTGTCAGTAACCATAAAGCCATTGTGATTCTCCCTGCATATCAGTCCTGCATGATTGATATGAATGTCAGTATTAATACAGCCTGGCTTTACATCATCCTTTACATGGTCTATGGTGCGGACTTGCCATTTGAGTCAGGCCTAAAAAAGGTTTGGGTTACACTGGCCCGTTGCATGCATGACTGGTCCTGGAGTAAGCCAGGCCACACCTATCAGACCACAGACTGGGATAGCAGTAAGCTAAAGAAACCTACTGAGATTGTGGGGTTAAGGAAAAGTGATGTCAGCAGCTGGTAAAATCTCTAAAAGACTAGGGTATGCTGGCCGATATGGATTTTTTTTTAAGATGTAGGCCTGTGCACAGGTGCCGTTAGGCAGTAATGAATTTTCAGCAGAAGGAAGCAAGACCCAAAAAACGAGAAGAATTACTTCTGTCTCCTGTTCTGCAAGACTGAGAGGGTAGTTGGAGAGGAATTAAGCCATGCCATCGGGGCATCATGCTGCCAAGGGGCACATAGCGCAGTCTGCCAAGTACGTGCAGGAATCCTAGAGGTGGAGAAAAGCCAGCCTGCCGCAAAGCCATGGAAATACCGTCAATAAGACAATGACGTTTATAAAAGCGGCTGGATCATTAGAGGTTCTGTCAAGTTGGTGTGCCCATCTTTGGAGATGACGTCCATCCTGGGCTCTTGCAAATCTTGTCTTTCCTCCCCTTTGTCAACTTACAGAAATGGTTAGAGTCCAAGATCATCATCTTATTTTGGTTGGCACAGATCTGGTCAAATTAAACTTATGTGGTTGGGCTGTCTGGTGATGGGCACATTTTTCCAGCAATATTCCTCAGTCCGCTGATCATCCAGATTAATGTTAAGCACAGGGTAGTCTGTCTGCTGGCCTTCAGAAGACTTCTGGTGGTGTCCTTTAGATCCAAGAGAAAGAATGGGCATCAGGTGTCAGACTCTCATTGCATGTAAATGTATATTTTAAGTTACGCACTCCAAGGTATTGTTTTACAGTACTAAATGTTACTTGCAGTGTAGCAACTCTTTCATTCAAAAGAACTCTTTCATTTTCAAATGCCTGTGTTAAGTCTCATTACTGGCGTGTATTATAGAATTAGTCAAGACCTGTTGAGTATGACTGAGGATTTAACTAGGATTACATGCTGCTTATTCTGAGTTAAGGTTGTCGTGTTTAAGTTCCTTAACCAGTTCAGCCACAGTCCACATGAGTTTGGGGTCCAGTTGCAAATGCGTAGTTTTATGTGCCATATGTCAGTGTAGAAGAGGCAGATGTGAGTTTTTGTGACATTGTGATTGAAACAGTTTTAATATCCTGTTGTTATCTTTTTGCTCAAGGAAGACCTGTTCTGAGATAGCTGGCAGTAAGCCCAGGATGGATTATATCAGATTAGAATTTGTGTTCAGTTTAGGCTGTGAAAAGGCTGCTTTGTTTTACTGTAGCTGTTGAAGCTTGTTTGCTGGGAGGCTATGCATTTTTTTTACTGGAAACTGTCACTCAGGAAACCAAGAAATGTGCCGATTTTTCCTTCATGTAGTACTGGGTGCTAATACCTTGGAGCTGCCACCACAGAGGAATATGGCCCTTGAAAGTTGTATGTGAGGCCACCTGGACACTTGATCAGATCCATAATCTGCCTAGTCAATTAAGACCATCATGGCCATCATTTGTTCTTTAGTTTAGTCTCTGCCTGTTATCCTATGTATGATGTATATGTAATAATTACTATAACCGTGTCCAGTGGTTCTAGACACTCTTTTGTGGCAAAAAAACTACCATGGGCCCCTTCAACTTTCCTTCCCTTGACATGGTAGAATTTATTGCCATTGTTTTAGTGTGAAGTCCGAATTAATTATGGATGCTCTGATCGATCGGCCACCAATCATTATCGGCTGATATTCCTTATATATATGCAAGACATTTCTCTAATAAAAGCAGCTTTCCCGCACTCGAGAAAGCTGCACAAGCATACATTTGCGCACTGTGCAAAAGTGTAGATAGCGAGCGACTTTTTAGCACTGCGGTAAATATTGTAGATGAGAACAGGACGAGACGAGAACAGGAACAGGCTGACCACCAAACACACAGAGGTGCTCATATTCATATATAAAAACTTGCTGTCGATGCCTAACATGAATGTTGAAGAATGTTTTACATATAAGTTAGCTATATAGCCTGTCTTTGTTGGCATTTTACTTTGTTAAATTTGTATTAAGTCTCTGTTTAGAAAGGTCCTGTATTTTGCTTTGTCTGTTGGAAGTTTCTTTGCCTTATATAGCCTATAGTGAAATTGTTTCTCAAGTTTACGTTTGTTTTGAAACGTAGCGCATAAAATAAATAAATATCTTTTGAAACATGGTGGGGCAGGTATGTGGTTAGGAACGCAACCTTGTAATCGAAAGATCGCTGGTTCAAGTCCCTGACCCGCAAGTACCGCTGAGGTACCCTGAGTAAGGTACCCTCCCCAAGCACTGTTCCCCAGGTGTTCAGGTAGCTGTCCCTTGATGTGTCATACTGTCACATGGGTTAAAAGCAGAGAACATAAGAACTATACAAAGATAGGAGGCCATTCGGCCTATCAAGCTCGCTTGGGGAGAACTTAACTAATAGCTCAGAGTTGTTAAAATCTTATCTAGC
>JAODKN010000001.1:4223894-4241318 GCA_026774425.1 Petrocephalus zakoni | reverse complement strand
CCCCTGTCCAAAAAATCCTTTTTATTTGGGGCCCCCGCCATTGGGGTCTTAACATTTTTTAAACTTTTAATCACATTTTTTTTTTTTTTTTTTTTTTTTTTTTTTTTTTTTTTTTTACTAATGTTTTTTTTACAGTGTAGAGCTGGTTGAAGGCTCGCTATCATTACACCCGACTGTTCTGTTGGCTTTTTCTGTAATTGCCAGTAATAGAACTGGATGGTTTGAGTTGACATTCGGGTCACTCCCTTATTTAACCAGCAGGCCAACCAACATCAGCACAACGCAGCATCCCTTTCGCTCCGGGTACACACGCTCAGTTTGAAAAAGCTAGCAAACCAAAAGCTGCTAAAACGGAAGCCGGCAGAGCATGTTCGGAGTGATCTACAAGCCAGTCTCTCCTGTGAATGAGAAAAGAGCGGTGAAAAGAGCAAAGGAATTACGAGTAAATTTAAGGAATTCATGACATTGGATGAGCAGCCATTTTCCATAGTTGAGGATAAAGGCTTCAGAAATATGATAAATTACCTCAGCCCACAACCCAGTAAGCATTACTTTTCGAACGTCAAGCTACCAAAGTTATTTAATCTAGTTTCATGTCACGCACATAGTCTGCTACAAGCGGATCCAAAAGCAGTATTCAGTTTTACAACCGATTCCAATTTTGTTTATAAAGAGAAACTTTCCATTAATGCTTAAGTAGTGGCATTTTGGTTATTGTCACGCTCAGCCCCGCCCTTCGTGTTTCTTCCCCTGTTTTGCCCTCAGGCCTGGCTTGATTCGTCGCACCTGACCCTCATTGTGTTTGCCTCGTGTGATTTCTCCGCTTGTTTCCCTTGATCAGCTGCCTCTTGTTTGCCCCTTAATGTGCTGCCCTATTTCAGTGAGTCCGTGTCCTGTGCCCCTTGTCCAGTATTGTCAATGCCTTGTACGGTTGCTATTGCGCTCCTGTGTTCCCTAGTGTCTATGTCATTAAACGCCCTTTTGAAGGGCATCACCCCGCAGCCTGCTACCATCCCGCCGAAAGCGTGACAGTTATAATATGTTGTCAAGACAAAAAAGGTGCATTGTTATTGTATTTGGGATTGTATTTATTTAGTTTGAATTTGTAAAGTTTAATCAGATTTTGTTATGAAAACAAAAAAACTGGTATTTGAAAAATCGGTATTGGTCGATCGCACTTACAAAAATTGGAATCCTATTATAAATTCCAAACAACCAAACATTCTTCAGCCTCTTTTCCACGTGTTGAAATAGCTGTTTTCACATGAAGTTTTTTTTTTAGATGCAACACACTATTCAGCTCAGTCTGTATTGTTATCCGTGCATTACTCCACTGCCTAGTGCGACCTTGATCACCAAATGTTTACAGATATCCAGATAAAAGCTTCTTTTGTATTACATCTGCATATACACTAGGTGCAGGTTAAGCCTCTGTGCCTGTGATTGGAAGGTCGCTGGTTCAAGCCCACCCTCAGCATGTCTGTGGGCCCTTGAGCAAGGCCCTTAACCCCCAGCCCCCCGGGAGCTGCATGAGGTGGCTGCCCTTCACAGCCAAGCTTGCTCTCATGGAGAAGGTTTGGGGAGGTGAGAAGAGAATTTCTACATGGGGATCAATAAAGTATCTATTATTATTGTTATTGTACTGCGATCACGAAGGCACATAGTTTCATCTCATTATGTAGTTGTACAGTTGTTGATTGCAATAAAGTGAACCTTACCTTAATACCAAGGGAGGAGAGTGGCACCCTGATGCATGGCACATGCGAATTTGATAGCAAACAGATGGGATGTTAATAGAATAAAGTCTCTGTCAGGTGTGCTTTGTTTGTGTCTTTTTGTTTTTGCTGACGTTACTACCATTACAGTAGGGTATCACTATCGATTAGTCTGATGACTTATAACTCCACACACACAAAGCGGTGGTGTGTGGCGACAGTGGTCCCCACGATGATGTGCGATATTAAAATCGACATGGCATTTCATGTATCTGCAATTGTCACATTGCAAGCATCACAATCTGCTTGGTTCATACCATCAAGAAATTGTGCTAAAACATTTCTACTTCATCATAGTGCTGGGCGGTATACCGGTTCATACCGAAAACCGGCATTTATTTTTATTATAATATGGATTTTTCTTATACCGTAATACCGATTTAAATAGCAACGTCAGGAACGTGTTGCAGCGGAAACTGTTTAAGGGGGGACCATTTTTACTGGTACATCGCTGAACATGCATGCAACGGATTACCTGCATCCGAGGTGCGACACGTCACAACCGACCAATTTCCCGTTCGAGCTACACAACTCGGAAAAAACATGGCTGCCTCCACAATCACATTGTTATTGTTGTGATCTGAACTTGAAAGCTCATGGAAAGACATTTATTACTTCACATAAAAGACCGTGTGCGATTACATTCATAACTAGTAATACATTTAATAATATAAACATTTTGAAATATTTATAAGATAGAGAAGCAGTAAAGCACTTATTATTGACTGTGTAAGCTGCCATGTTGAAATGATGTCATGGGGAATCTCGTACAAATCCGACTTCAACCCCGGAAAAGGAGTGTGTTTCCGACAGGAAGGGACGTTTTTGTCCGAGTTGGGACTTGGAAAGAGAGAAACGAACGCAGGAGTTACTGAGTGGTGAAAATGGACAGAGAAGCTGTACAAGACACAGAAGAACTTTTGCTGAAAAAAGAAGCTGTGTCTGTTGTCTGGAGATATTTCGGTTTTAAATGGTCGGTTGTGGACCAGACAACCATTTATTGCAAACACTGTCGAGTTGTTGCCGGATTGTTTACATTAACACTGTAGTTGGTTTACAAAAAAATATTTACTATGTATTCCTTTTCTAAGACTTGTTCAGTGCAATACAACTTTTGAAAAGCACCTTTGGATAGTCTAAATGCCTCTTTGGATGCTTAAAAATTTTAGTTTTTAAGTTGTTTGCAAAATTTGTTCAATAAATTGGTTCTATATTTTGACTGCAACTGTCATGCAGTGCGATTCTTTCTCTTCATTAGTGCCACCCGCTTGAAAACTATCACTTTTTGGGGCCATGCAAACTTGTATTGCTTGTGTGCAAATTATTATTTTTTGTATAATGTATAATTCTCATGACAGTAGAATAGGTTATTCCTAGCCAGTCTACTGCAATAAATGAAGTGGAAAATATGGTTAACACCCACTGATGCATGGAGAAAAAAATACCATTGAATACCGTGAAACCGTCATAATTTTGAAAGATACCGTGATATAGAATTTTGGTCATACTGCCCAGCTCTACTCCATCATATGAAACAGAACTTGGCAAGCTTTGCAAATGTAATGATGATTCCTTTTCAATATGATCTAGTATATGTTAGGGCTGTTCGATTATGGGGGGGATCACATAATCATTATTTTGGTTGATATTGAAATCACGATTATTTGACACGATTACTCATATTGCTCGTTGACTCTGGAAACACTTGCATTTATTGAACACAAAGAACAGCAAACTTGACATTTTCATTGATAGCTTCCTGTTGAGCTTTCCCTTAAAATAACTGGAAGTATAATATTAAAATATTGTATAAAATAGTAAAGACAAGTAAATAAAATCAGCAGTGTAGTGCAGTTCCACTGTCTCTTGAAAACAAAGTAATAAATTAAAAGTACTAAAAATATAAATAAAATATGAAAAATATTAAAATAAATTGCTAAATAAATAAGTTGCACTCCAGTGTGTCTTTTATTGCAAAGGACGTTGATGCGGGTTTGCTACTTTGCCCTTTCTGTTTCTGTGTTAGTTGGTAAATCAGGCGGTGTTTGAATATTAGGTGGTTAGAGAGGTCTGCCGTGTTGCTGAATGGCGCAGACACCACCGCGCTGTTTTTGATCCATGTCTGTGTCTTCAAATCCAAAGTGTTCCCGCACCAGTGACCTTACTTTACATACGTTTCTTGCTGACTAAAGGCTGCTGCTGCTGCTGCTCTCCTCCTTTTGCCATCTATACTCGCGCGGACTTTTTAAAGCACCATCACCAGAACACATTTCGAAGGGGCGGAAGTGCGTGTTCGCGCGTCATTCTGAACGCAAGACAAAATAAGAGCGTAATGCGGCAAAATGATTTTAATAAGAATCCTTTTTTGTCGATTACATTGTTTTTGTAATCATTTGGCGCCGAACTCGAAGAGAGAAGGAGATCAGGACACTAATACACACTTCGCCTTCCACTGTATGGAAATATTTTGTATTCCATAGAGACAATATTGAGCAATAGCAAGTGATTTGTTGGCACAACTCACGGCAACATCAATTTAACAGACAAATATTGCCCTGAGAACTATTCCAATATCATGATCAGCTGTAATCAAAACACACAACACATTTACAAAAATTAATATTAGATGGTTATGTACTGTATTATGTAAGATGATGCAGCTAAATGACGGGACTAACCTTCATTTTAATATCTATTATTTTGACATTAAGGAATCATAGAAATTAATTTAAGCATTGGCAACTTTTAGGTACTATGCACCTTAGCACTCAGTGACCCCGCTCCGTTACTTTACAAGGTCTGCCACTTCATGGATGAGTTTCTACTGGTTGTAAATGCTTCCACTTTGCAATAATACCACTTACAGTTGACAGAACTTCTCAAACCGACTTATTGAAAAGGTGGCATCCTATGATATCATGCTTGATTTTACTGAACTCTTCAGACTGACCGATTCACAAATGTTTGTCAAACTGCCTACATAGCTAGGTGATTTTATAAACCTGTGGCAATGGGTCTGAATGAAACACCTGAATTCAATGATTAAGAGGTGTGTGCCAATACGTTCGTCCATTCAATGTATCTGTGGCTAACCTCGCATTATTGGGTGAGTCTGTCAAACCTGAATGTTTTCTTATAAGATGTATTTGCTTTGTTGATGTGCTGTGGTGATAAAGTTCTGCTTTACAATACTGACAGATGACTGTACTTTCATTCACTTTTCATGTGAAGTGCTTCCATGCACATGGTGCTTTTTGCTCTTTATTGAATCCTCACAGACTATGTGGCATCTTCAAACCTCCATTTGGCTAAGTAATCAAGGAAGGAAATTTTTAAGCATCGCTTTTTAATAATCGGGTATTTGAGTTTAATTGAGTAACCGTGACAGCTCTACATTACACAGATAACAACACAAATACTAAACATTTTGATCTTATCATTATATGTGGTCTGGTATGGCATGTGCCAGCACATTGTGTTAATGACAATAAAAAATGAATTGAATGAGTACTGTAAGATAATAATTTCAATGTGTCCTGCTTCCTTTTAGAAATATGGCAGTTTTCTTCATTGTGATGGTATGGCAATATTCATGAAGATGTCATGTGAAGGGTGGGAGTTTTGTGGGATCCTGCTTTGTTGGAAAGGGAATCTGGGCATTTGGGCATCTAGTTGTTTCATCATGTTGAAAATGTACACAGGCAGCCAACAGGCAGTTGAAAACAAGTGTGGCCTGTCAGATGTTTCCCGGCACCATTTTGATGTGGGTCTACTGTTGTATAGCCTCCATTTTATCCACTCGATTTTAACAATGCTTGACAATGCAGTCAGAAATGGGGGCCCCTGGTGGCAGCTGGTGTTGAGCGGGTCCCTGTGCCAGCCAATGGATCCAGCTGGGGGTGTCCTGCTGTTGTGGTATCAGGCGGTAGGAAAAAGCCTGCAATCAGATGTCACAGTAGGACTATTTTCCAAAGTGAATTACAGCACTTGAGAAATAACCTGCATTTTGCTGAAATGCTGCTTTTTTTGAAGGGTGATGTCATTTAAACAAATGCTTTACATATTGAAAAGTCATCAGCCCTTAAAAAAAGAACTGAATGCAATATGTTGAAGCTTATAGAGGCTGACTGGTCAAGGGCAAATAGTCAGTAGGGAAAATCCTGGCAGGTTGGGAACCTGAGATTGTGGTTGGGGGGAGTGGGGTGGGGTGGGGTGGACAAAAAGATTCAAGTACAGCAGCAGGATGTTGTGTGTTCTTTGGCTTTAACCCCTTCCTCTCCTCTTCCTAATCACTGGCTGTTGTTCTGGGTGTTGGTTCCTGGGCACTTGCAATTCCAGTGACATGCTTCCTTGCTCATAGGTCCCATGGAGTGGGTACGGTGTATCGAAGCTTATTTAGACAACGAGAGCTTTGTTAGGAACTGGAGCTGAGGGAATAGTACTACGTATTTTAAGTAAATGTTGTCCGATAAAGTTAGCCCCATGTAGTCTCCATGTGGTATATTGCCTTAGCAAGAAGCTGGAACAGACTGTAAAATTCATGTTTTTGTGAAGGATGGGTGAAACCTCTGGGAGAAGTGTCATCCTTTCATGTCTGTGGAGACTGTGACTCATATCCCCCCCCACTATCCCCTAACCCCCCCCCACTTGCGCATCGCAGTCCAATCCCCCAGGGGGAGCCGTGCGGAGCGTGGCCTCGCAGCTTGTTTATGAGTGTTTTAATCTCTGTGAATAACAGGAGCTTCAAACGGCCCTGCGTACTCGAGATTGATGCCACATGTGTCCCCATGGGCACATGGAAGCCATCAGTCAGCCGTGGTGATTTCAGGCCATGCACGTACTGCTTACTAATGCTCACGCTGGCTTGTCAAAAGGCTTCGCTGTGTGATTAACTGCCTGGTGTACCTCTTTAATTTGAAAAAGCCCCGAAAAATAGGTTTGACCCAAATATCTTAATTATAACCATAAATGCATTATATTCCTGTATTTATGATACTTATGCACTTCAGTCTGGCATATTCTGTAGTAATGATATTAACAGCAGTTTAATGTTTAGAGAAATAATGACTACTACATAGGAAAGGGTCTCTAAACTGTATGAATTTTTCTGTTTGTGTGGAGGATGGGCTGATTACTTGCCTGGGGTGCCAGTCCATCATTGGCCTTTGGAGGGTGCTGTTATACTGTCCAGGAGTCAACCAGAGTTTATACATTTAGTGTCCTATTCTGTTTAACCCAATAAAGTGACTTCATCCTCCAGGCCGCCAAATAAGAAATGGTCATCTCTGCTTGCTGCGTGGACCTGGGAATGGACCAATCACAGCCTGTCATAACCGGGTCCACCGAGCTACAGTAAGTGGCCTAATGGCACAATTCTGCCGTCACTGGTGTTTGTGGTTACCATTCTGCCTCTACTTAATTCTTATAACCCCCCCCCACACACACACACACACACTCTCAAACATGTTGATGTATAATATGAAATGCATTGTATATTTGTACGTCTTAACCTGTTTTAATGGCCCTTGGTACTTGGTAGTGTAAACCTGAATCATAAGCAAGCGCATAAAAAACATGGTACTTTCTCTAATTCTCCCCTGCTACAAACTGATGATTCACTGCATAACCCTGCATGGAACCAGGCCCTCTGGTTTAATGTCCTCCCATATCTTCCAGTCAGCACCCCAAACACACTGACATTTGGGCACATCTCCATTCATCTAATGTGCTGTTTCCCAGTTTGGTCCTCGGAGAACCACAGACAGTACACGTTTTTGCAAAAATGTGGGCTGTCTGGCAGGGAGCTTGGAGGGAGCAAAAACATGGCCTCTCTGGGGGTCCTATAGGACCGGATTGGGAAACACTGATTTAATGCATAGACCTTAGGACCTTATTGACTAGACTGAAAGCATGTTGGACCAAACCTTGAGTAAAAGCCTTTCACCACCTTGCATATCACTTTGGTGTCTCACTAGAAGATTGTGGGCTGTTGGATGCTGTAGAAATCTATGTCTGGTGGTGTTCTGAATTTTAGTTGCAAATCCAAATTAGAAAATGCTTCAGTTGTGTTCAGAAATGTGTGTCTCAAGCATAATTATTTACATAGATAATTTTGAAGATGGAATGTGCCTGGTAGACCCATGATACATGTGTGTATTTTCATTGTTAACAGAAAACCAATTTTTTTGTTTTATGCCCTTTGGGATGCAGGTTTTAGCATCATACATATGTAAACAGCTATTAAGTAATTGCTATTAAATGTCAGTTTTGGTATGCACTGAGAGCACCCACACCCCACAGTACTTCCTGCTTCTTGCTATTTTAGCCCTCTCTCCTGTGGGCTTGCTTATTTACCTTTCACAACTGCATAAATAAAATGCTCATTATATACACCTTAGCTGTATATGACACATACAGTGTGAAAGGATTCGTTTTGTGTTGCAGGAGGAACAGTGTTAGAGGTCTGCTCCTGCTTTGGAGCATGTGGGCAGGCTTGGCCGATTTGTCATCGCCGCACTTCATTATTGGCTGTTTCTGTTGGATCGATGCAAACATTTGACATGGCGGCGAGTCAACACTGGCACGGCAGGCAGAAATCGGGAACTTGAGAGGAAACCCATCAGACTGGGGACGACGTTACGCAGAAGTTCGGTTCCCATGCATGTAGCGCGGCTGTTTACCCTTCAACATCTCGACATTTTTAGGAGACTCGGCCTGCATCTCAATGAGCAGGGGGCTTTGTTGCTGAGCAGATCACGCTGGAAGCCAGTGGAGCCCTCCTTAGACATGGTTCTTTAGCTCCCCGCTGCCAAAGAAGGGCTTCGGTTGAGACTAACATTGCCAGCCTTAGATGGGATAAAGCCTGAGAGAGGAGGCCAGAATGGAGCATTGGCGAATGGGGCCGCTTGTGCTGTGTGCCATGATGGACCTGCGCCGCCCGCTCTGTTTAGCCCGCCTCTGGCTTATCTGTCTGGCTCTCCTGTCTCTGCTTCTGAATGAATGTCCTTTGCTCCATTCCTTAATTTGTGGCTGGCCCCTTGTTTTCATTGTCTAAGCCAAGGCTGTTCACACGAGCTGGACACGCACCCTGCGCTCGTGATGTTATGCGTCCTTTCCTCCCCCTGTTCTCTCCCCACGTTCATTCTTCCCCTTTTTCTCAAGAAATGCTTTGACAAGTTTCTCACTCCACCAGCGTTTAGCCCTCAGGAGCCGCACAGGTTAAGGATCCTGATATAAGGAAGAATAGCTAGCCGTTAGCTTCCGATTTATTTATCAACATACTCGTTGTGTGGAAGTATTTACAATTGCGCAATTGCTCTTCTGTTCATCAGTCATTCTTGCTTAACATTACTGCTCTCCCTTTCACATTCCCTAAGTATCATCCTCTCGGTCTGTTTAATCATAAGTCTTCAAGTCATCCATGCTCTCAGCTGTCCTACTTCTCTAAGTATAACTCTTCCTGCACCCATGAATGTCAGAGGATCTGATCAATTAATCTATTAATCAGTCTGTCTATGTATATGTATCTTTATTTATAGAGCACTGTTTTAACCACAGGGTTTACAAAGGGTGTTATGGACTTTTTATAAGAAGTAAAGGAGAAAAATTTCAAATAAGCCCCCAAGAAATTAAAATAAGCACAAAAATAATAATGAAATAAATAAAATTTCTCCAGAACCAGTTTTCTGTAGGAGACTCTAGATTTTCTGGATAAGTGACCCCCAATATTCTTGAAAATAATTGAATAAAATAACTGATAACACATGTAAATAATAAAGTAACTCATTACACAGGTCTGCAACCAAAAAACTGCATAAGATTATTTGACTGTTTGTTATAGATTTTTACTCACTGAACCTGGGAAAAATATTTAAAAAATTCCATCTTGTCAGGTTTTCTTGCAAAGCTCCTGTTTTTAGTGTAATTAAGCCTACAATTTCCCTTTTTAAACTGAAATCTGGTATCCTATTCTTGAGTCAAAAAGACCACATCCAATAATGATTTCTTACATTAATTTAATATTTCTAAGAGCGAGACAAAAGAGAAATACAAATAGAAAATGTGAGGAATTGAGGGGGGTCAGTGGGGGGGGTACAGCTGGTTTGGCACAGACAAAAAGAGTAAACGTAGTGTTAAATATATCATGAAAGAATACTTTTTTGTTTCTTTTTCAATTATAAGAAACATATGCATAGTTAATTGTAAGAAAATATAGATTTTTTTCATTGCTGTTGTGTTTTTTTATGTAAAAAAACAGAAGGGAGGAGGGAAATGGAGATCATTTTTGGATTCAGCACCCTAAAAAACATCAAATTTACAAAAATATCCCATGCAGCTGAAAAAAAAGTAAAAAATCCTATGCAGTTTTTTGGTTGCAGACCTGTGTTATTAATTGCAGTGTTGAATAGAAGCATTGCCAGCATAGTTTTGAAAGTATGAAGATGTTCTATGGGACCATAGTGACTAGAAGCATGCTTCCTCCCTCCTCAGCTGGGTTTGGAAATATAGTATTTAATAATAATCAGTAGATTACTGTCTGACATGGTGTTCAGTACACATTTTATATTTGGAAATGCTAATGGAAGATATGGCAGCCTGGGTTTTGGGTTAGTCTCCTTCTCTAATCATTGTTTCTGTCTTGGGATGCCTCAAGGTGTAGTGGTTGAACAGCCGTGTTACCTTGATGAACTCTCTTTGTACCCCATAGGCATGGTGTTCAACTGAGGCACTGCAGAGACTTGGGGAATAGGGACTGGTCAGCTCACCCTTCCTTCCTTTTTTCACATCCTAAAAAAGTCAGAGGAAATTAGGACTAGTTTTCAATTTAGTTCTGTCTTAATTGAAAGTCAGTTGTTAACAAATGAATTGGTCTCATCAAGTGTTCACTATTAGTTATTACTTACGAGGTCAGTTTGACCATGTGCTTCACTTCTGATCTCCTGTCCATCAAGGCCTGATTTTCCCTCACATGACCACCATTTTCCCCCTCTGGCCCCTGGGTGCAGAACCTGCTGGACTGTCACCAGGTGCAACCCTCAATGGAAATACAAGAAGTGACAAGCTAGTTTCCCGGGCGTCCTCTACAAGGGTATGATGTCATCGGCCACCTGCTGTTTGTACCAAAGAAACTCCTGCGCTACCCTAACAGGGCACTAAGGTTTCCTCTTGAAAAACTTTTCTGCCTGCTGTCTCTGCTCACTTCTGCTTTGACATACATGGCTCCTAGGCTGGTCTGCTTGTTCAAACAGATATGCAGCAGTGTGTCCTTGTCGTCAGAAGCAACCAGTCATCTGGAGGATCTTACGGTCTGATGATGACGGATTCATAGACCTTTATGACATACAAGCCCCAGGGCCATTTATTTTATATTTTCCAGTAAAATATTTTAGTATTTTGTACCACTTACTGTAATGCAAACACAAACATCTGCTTTGAGTCTAGAGGACCCCTTCACTCTGCCGAATGATGTACAGCGCAATATCTGAAATAAGATGTTTATTCTTCATGCTGTTATGTAAGTGAAATTCATCATTGTATCTCTGATTTACACACGACCACGTAGCTGGCTCCTTACTCGGGTCGCTCTCTTGTCAGTCGAGTAGTGTGTGACAGGCGGTCCTGAGGGACACAAAGTCATGAATAGTTACAAAGAGGAGCATTTTATTGATCTTATGTACCACTTGTGATTTCTTAAAGATTTCTTTTTCCACATTTTATTAAAAAAAACCTTTTTCTTTTCAAAGTAAAGTTGTACTAGTTTGCTAAACACTGGTGTTTGGTGGAATCAAAATGGTGCGGGTTGATTACTGTATCCCTTGAAACAACAGTCATTCCCATTTTCAGGTTTGCTCAGGTTTGGTTTTCGGAATAAATTATTATACTTACTGTGACGTTTCCAGGAGGAGAGAATATGTGTATCAGTCCTGTACAGCTGCCACTTACTGCATCATTTGGGCTGTCATTTTACTGGCCCCCAGTGACCCATTAAAATCCCCTTAAGAAGACCCCCCCCCCCCCCCAAGTTCCCTTCCCTGCAGATGCCACACAAATACATACTTAAAGAAACTTTCGTGATGAGTTTTTAGATCTTCAGTAATGCCGATTGTGGGCTAACCTAAGCTCTTCATCTATCTGTCGCTTTTATGTTAATGCCATGATCATGAATTTCACAGGTAGTGTGTTACAATAAGACCCAGGTCTTCCCTGGAGTTTCAAGGCACATGCAAGATGTACGTTTCCAGTTTCATGGTAACTATTCAGCTGATTATACTGCTTTAACCTCAAAGCTCTTATAAAATTGTACACTTTCTGCTTTTATGATCTGTTCCACAAAGTCGAGCAGTTGAAAAGGGGTGCAGTCAACTGGCACTTTATCTGAAATCAGGGCCCATGTTAAATCCTGCCATATGACTTGCAGGTGTCTATAGTGTAGGGCTGTGTTCTGTTTCAAGTTTCTGTACTGGTTAGTTGAAGCGTTCCTGGTTGGTGATTGAGCATGTGCGATGAGCTCCCTCTGTGTGACCCATACACCTGCTTAACGCCTCACTGCTCTCGTGCTGGTGTCCTCTTATAAACAGCAATGTTTCTCATTCACATGTGCACGCTCTTTGTAGAATGTTGTATTTTACAGACTAGAATGAATTGCCTTGGTTTGTTCTAAAACAAGTGACAGTCCCAGTACTTATATTCTATTTATTTAGTAAATGCTTTTATCCACAGCGACGTGCACTTTTAAGAAAGCAGGGTCAGACTGGTCCTGGAGCTGTTGAGGGTTTAGGGCCTTTCTCAGAGGCCCAGTGGTGGCATCAGTCTGCCGGTCCTGGGATTTGAACCTGTGATCTTGCGGTCATGTGCACAGCATCATAACCCACTAATTCGCACATTGCCCCCTATCTGGAATGAGAGGTTTATTTTTTATGTTAACGTAAATTGTATTTAGGAGGTGTTGCCCGTCCTGCCCGTCCTGCCAGTCTCAGTCCACTGCTCATCTAGTGTTTTTTTCCTTTTTTCTCCACTTTCTACAAGCATTTTCTCTGTACTCCTTCAAAAAAAATGGAAACTTTTGTAAAGAGAGACACACTTCTCTTTCTGCGGGCTGTTGACAAATTCACCCTTGGCTCAGGTTCAGCGAACACAACGGGGTATTTATGGGTTTACGGCTTCATCCGCCTCCTCCGGTTGGAAGTATAATGTTATGAAAATATTGACCAGCTGACATCCATCACGTCTTCAGAGGGTGACTGGAGCAAGTGTGCTGCGGCAGGCTTGTCAGAAAGCCTGCTCACTGTCAGCAGTGTTTTGAGTTGTTCCTGTTGTTTCATTTTAAAATGAAAAACCATCAGCTTGTGAGCACCAGGTACCATCTGGAATTTCACAGAAAACTATGGGAAGGCCTTGTCCAGTACTACAGTAAGAGTATATTCAGGTCAGGCGTGTTGTTTCTCCGTCTCCGCTCAAAATGTCATTTCAGGGCCTCGCCTAGTGTAGTGGCTGTTTGTAGCCAAGGGTGGCGGGGGGGCACAGATGCGTGTTTTGAGTGGTGGTAAACACCAGCACTGGTTATAAGGTGCCAGCCTGCTGACCGTGCCACTAATGGGCCTCTAAGCTGGAGCACTTTACACAGCTGGGGTCAGTAGCTGAGAGCAGGCCCGACAAGCAGCGTCTAGTCCGTTTAGTGGAGTTTGCGGCCCGACAAGCAGCGTCCAGTCCGTTCAGTGGAGTTTGCGGCCCGACAAGTAGCGTCCAGTCCGTTCAGTGGAGTTTGCAGGCCCCTTTGTGCTTTGTAGCCCCTGTGAATGCAAGCCTGTGTGCGGAGGTGAGAAGCCATCATATGAGAGTGATTTGGGTCCAGACTTTAATGACGAGGATCCCTGTCTTCTGAGCAGACAGTAGGTGGCAGTGTTCTGTTAAAGACCAGCATTCAGTGAGACGCTAGTGAAAACGAACCTCTGACCTTCAGGAGAACTGCGCTCATCGTTCAAACTCCACTTGGTGGAGACATGATCAAAACCTCGAATGCAGTGGGGACATCCTTGTGATGTTTCTGGTCTTTGTCTCGTCCTCCTGTCTAGTTCTTTGATAGGTGGTCAGTAGTTTTATTTATTTAATAGTACTTTATATTATTTTTATTTATTTATTTAAGTCATAAATTGGATTCTGGGCCTCTGAACGCATTGGACTGTCCGGCGGTGAGCTTGAGTTTATCCGGTTTTGCAGGTCCTGAGTGAGAGGGTCGCATATGTAGATTGTGTTCCCATAATGGGTGTTTCTGTGATTGACCTTTAATTGTATAATGGAAAATGTCAGGCAGGAGCAGGGCATTTCAAAGCTTTTTTTAACTAGAGTCTTTGAAAACTATGTCAACAAGCTGCTTCAGATGGGGGTGTAGTAATACATCTATATCATTTATATACGAATTTGGTAAAAGGGGAAGTCAAAGAAAGTGAGAATGCATGAAAGCCGGAAGACAACGTGGGAGAGGAACCAAAAAGTTGCAAATAGGTAGATGGAGAACCTCTGGAAGTCCAAGATTAACTTGCTGGCCAACCCCCCTGGGCCTGCTAACATTACTGAATACAGAAAGAGTGTGCAAAAGGAAACTGTGGTCATGGTCAAAGCCATCTCCATGCTAGCTTGCGTGAATCAGCAGATTGATGGGTGCATGATGTAACAGTTCGTAAGGAAGGTTTATAGTGACAATGACTGATTTTGTTTTTTTTTTTCTAGCCTAGAAGGTGGAAAGTTGCCTGGATTGTGCACTGTGCTCATCTTATGGAGTTCACGTGATCAACCGGAGAAGTGGATTTTGTTAATTAGCTAAGTACTGTACTTCCATCACTGTTAAACAGAGTTTAGAGTGTATAGTTAAAACAGGAGACTGTGTTCTGAAATGAGGAACCAAGAGGAGTCCAGAGAGTTCCACACAACGCTAATAAACAATATGGCGTCTGGCATTTGATGCCTGTGCTCGCATGACCAGTGTAGTGTACAGTGAAGCAGCTCTGGACCTTTTGCGAGGTGGGAGTTAAACATCTTGGGTCTGGCACTTCTTTTCTCCAATTCCAGTAAATAAATGCATAAAAAACAGCAAGCAGGAAAGTGTTCTTCTTGGTTTTCTGGGAGGATTCTGTGTGTGTTTGTGTGTGTGTGTGTGTGTGTGTGTGTGTGTCCATGCTTTGGGAAAGCTATTTTAATTTGGTTTCCTATATTAGTTTTAGTTACAGAGATATACTGAACAATTAGCAGCTGAGAAGTGGCATTCTTCTGGTGGATGCCTTTGATTTCTACAAAGCGTGCCCTGACCTTTGATCCGGGAGACAGGCCTGGCGTGACGGTGGAGCCTCAGGGCCGTCTGTCGGGGCATGGCTGGAGACTGTAGGTCTGCTCCCTGGAGTTTATCGCGAGGCCGGCGTGGGGTCGCCTAGCCGGGAGCGGCTGGCTCCGCCCACCCACCCCTTGCTGCATTCCAGCTAGTGTCCTATGGCACCGTTATTAAACGGGGCCCTGGCTGCACCCCCGGCGCCACTCTACGGTACGGTATGAGGAATGTGTGTTAAGGCGTTTTAGAAGCCAGCATTCAGCAAACGGGCAGTCCTGGTGCAGTGTTTTCCGCATGTAACTCGCACGTGCCTGCAGCTTGAGAATGGAACGTGCCTGAAGCCCCAGACACATACCAACTGGCCTTTTGGAGGCTGAGAGGTGCTTGTCCCCCTGGTCTCTTTCGCTATCCGTGAGCTTCAATGGCTTCTATGCAGTGTTTCTGGTGGCTCCTGGGGACACATACCCACATGGACCTTAGCAGGCCACTGAGGAGCCTGGTGATCCCATACTGGACCTCCAGGGCATGTTAATCACATCCCAGGCCTGGAGATGACAGCCTTATCGGGGACTGATTTCATTTGGCAGTGGGGGGCGACCTCGCATGTTCTGCATGTTTTTGCAGAGGGCCAAATCTCAAGCATGCACAGATACCTAAAGTATGCAGACTGGCTTTTTACCTTTATGAAATATCCACAAGATGTTATACAAATCCTTGACAGATTCAAGGAAATATTTGGCATATTTTCCATATAGGCTGCATTCTTTTCCCTTAGTTTTAGAGCACAAACCGTCTCACGTGGTTTGAACTTCACTCTCTGTTTTCTTTTCTCTTCTGGCGAGGTTGCTCTTGCTGTAGGGACCGTTTGAAAAATGTGAGAAAATGCTCGAGCCGGCTGGCCGCTCTGTGCCACTGCCTGGCATTTCGGCCCACTGCGAGACGTGCAAGTATTTCTGAGCGATTTTCAATTTGTTTGGCCAAGTCATTAAATATAAACGGAGAAAGGCCTGGAGTTTTTCATCCATAAAAGGCAGGTTTCGGGATTATTCGAAGAATATGCTTCCAAGCACAATTTCAGCACGAGTGTGGAAACTTCCTGTTTTTAATGAGGGCGTTTATCGAGAGTCTGTCCCACTGGCTTCCGTGTCCAGCGGCAATGGAGGACCCTGTTGTCTTTTGCGCTGGGTGAGCTGCTAGCATCACACTGTTCTGAGAAGGCCTACCGGCTCCATAGGCAACCCATAGGGGGCACTCAAACACTTGCAGATGAGGTCTGCAGCAATAGCTTTTTAATGGGCCCGGGTGCTTATGAGCTGAAGGAGGATATACGGGAAAATTTAACACCCTGTAAGAATATGATTAAAAATTTTGATTTAGGTTATTTCTACCTGAACGTTGCAGAATCTTCTAGATCTCTGGTCCTTTTGTTTTTTTTTCCTTTCATCCCCTGTCAGTCTTGTCTGTCAGTTTTGAAAATCAGTGTTTTTTTTTTGCTCCAAATAGATAATGTCTTGCCATTGGCTTGAAGATCACTGTGATCTGTCCTCGAAAAGTCATAACTACACTTGACTGAACTATATCGTTTTTTTCATTGCCGTCTGAAATTAGCTGCGGAGCCTGGAAATGGCAGCCTGCTGCTGTCTCAGCTTGACTATCACTGACGTTTCACTCAAGCACACTTGAGGGTCCTCACAGATGCCGTCTTAATCCGCATGGTGTATGTAGTTTGTGTGCACATTTCAGTAAGCAGGTGCTGTACAGAAGAATCACAGCGGGCAGCCATAGATGAGCCGTGAGGGCCTTCGATGCTGGGATGTATCCGTGAACATTCGTTTGTTGGTTCAGAATGAGTCATACATGTGGAGGTGGACTGTTGACTGTGCATTGGAGGTCACGTCTGTCACCGCCCAATGCCTGTGCATATTCCAGCTAAAACTTTTCACGATTAATGTGACAAACTGGCCTGTCCTTGGGGGTGTTTCATGGCTTAGTGAGTTGTCTGTGATCGGAATGGTGTCTGTTTGATCCCCAGCAGTATATTGACATCTCCTTTGAGCCCTTAAGCAAGGCCCTTAACCCCTTCAAAATGCTCCAGGGGTGCTGGATAAATGGCCTGACCCTGTAAAAAGAAAGATTCCAGTGTACCTGCACTTGTACATGTTCATTTGCACTTGTACAAGAGCAAATGAAGCATCATTTCAGTTTCAGTTTTAATTTAATTAAATTTCATTTCATTTCAGTAATCCTTGCCCTTGTGGATGGGCCCCGGTCTCGTCGGGAGGCTTGTGAAAGCAGCAGCACTCAAGCGAAAAGAACAAATTGTGCAACAGT
>JAODKN010000001.1:4203443-4213471 GCA_026774425.1 Petrocephalus zakoni | reverse complement strand
CCCAGTTGGCGGGGGACTCACTGTTTGAAGAGGAAACAATGAAATGTTTCCAGTTTTCCCATTCGGAAACAGCAAGCCAGATGCGAATGTAGTGTTACATACCAGAGAATAGTAAGTGAAAACTAGCTGCAAATTAGCTGCAGTTACAAGTTTAAGCTCTGGAGTATGAAGGTACCTCCTCTGTTCACTGTACCACTCTGCTGAAGTTTTGCTCATCAGTCCTAAAGAGGAAATATTACGGAGGCCTTTTTGGAGGTGCTTGACTAGGAAAAGCTGAACCGGGCGGCCCTGAAATATGCTCATTTAGAAAGAATGGTTTAAAGTACTTTTCATTCTTTAACATACACTTAAGCACAGAGTGTTCGGCCATGCAGTTAGTGGCTCTTTGCACTGGGAGGGGCCCAGCAAGTGAGTGTCCAGTGCACTTGTTGCAGGCAGCCAATAAAACATCTCAAATGTTGGACGGCCTCCTTGCTCCCAGTGCCTTCCCTATAGGCCCTAGTCTGTTACTATGGTGCATTTATAGCGCACATCCCATAAGCATTCAGTAAGTGTTTGGGCTGGGCTGCTCCTACGGCTCCTCTCCTGGAATCCGAAGGAGCAGCATGTGTGTCTCTCTGTACCAGGAGTGTTTTTCTCCCAGATTCTGACCCTCTCATGTCGCTGCTAAAGCTATTAGCACACAGGTGGCTGTTAGGCTCGTCCTTTGGCTATGGTGTGAGACCTCCATAAGCCGCCCTCCTCCCACCGCACCTGTTCCTATGAGCTGCTTTATTAGTTTTTGCTGGTTTGAACTCAATTGGTGGTATGTGGCTCAGTGAGTTAGACCTCTGTGCCTGTCATTATAAGGGTGCTGGTTTGAATCCCAACCTCAGCAGAATACACACATCTCCGTTGAGCCCTTGAATCAGGCCCTTAACCCCCAAAAAGAAAAACACCAGGGGCACTGGATTAATGGCCTTACCCCGCTCTTTGCCCCCAAACTTCACTCTCAGCTGTGTGGGGGGGTGTCTGTCTGCCTGTCTCAAATGAGAGCATGATGGGACATACAAAGAGGGACATTCCAGTGTACCCGTCCTCAAACTCCTGCAAATGGCAAATGGAACATTTCATTAAATCCCCTCCCTCTGTGAGTTTTGAGGCCTTCGTTCTGACCTCACTCAGGCGGAGGGGTTTGATTTGCAGCATAGACAGCCTGCATGGAATTCACAGGCACATCACTTCAGACTGTGATGGATGAGTTTATCTCGTGCAGAAACCCAACGCGCTGGCTCGATTTGAGCCGGACATCCAGGCAGGCGATGACCACCTGAGCTAAATTGCATAGGGACTGTTTCAGGGAATTGACCAAGTGCAAAGTGATAAATAATATCCCCCGAAATGCCCCCTCCCTAGCATGTGCCATGTATCCTTGCTAAGTCATTGCCTCTGAATTTAATGTTGTTGAAAGTCCCTCACACTCCATATTCCCTGGCCTCCTGCTGCCTGGCAACCACACTGCAGATATACCCCTGCTGAATTATAACCTTTAATCCTTCTAATTGTTCACTTTCGTAGAGCGGCTCTCTGTCTGCTCTGGACTAATTCTGTCTGGGTTTTCATTTTAATTCGCTACGCCGACCTTAAGCCCTTTGTATCTGCCTTTGTTTCACGACCTGGCCCTACATGCTCCGAGAGTAATTCCTCAAGGCCCCATGACACACTTTACTGACACGTTTCAGTGACAGCAGTGGCGATGCAGTGAGTTACTGCAGCCCGCATTCGCAGCCAATTATGTTTGACGTAAACAGCTGGAGAGCGATACTGAGGCTGCGATGGGCACTGGTTAGCCGAGTAGGGTGGGTGCCGGTTACCCGATATGGGTGGTTGCCGGTTAGCCAAGTGGGCTGGGTGCCGGTTAGCCGAGTGGGGCGGGCACTGCTTAGCCAAGCGGCCTGGGAGCTGGTTAGCCAAGCAGGGCAGGTGCCGGGTGCCTGAGGCTCTGACCTGGCGTGTTCGCAGTTACCTCCAGGAAAGGAAATGCTGAATTTCTGTCCTGTTGACTTTGAGATGAGACTTTTTAGGCCCACGCTAGCTGAAGAAGAAACAGGAGTGTTAGCATGACTAGTGCCGCTCTGGTCATCTCCCCTGCGTGACCTTTTTATTTGGATCTTAGGTCTAGACTTTCGCGTAACGAGTGTGCCGCCAGATGTGTGACGCTCCCACACGCAAATCTCTGCCCTCCATCGTTCCTGAATTTGCTGTAGCCCCCCCACTCCCAAATACCTCTTCTAATCATATTTCTCTCTTTCTGTGGCTGACGGGCTACCTCTTCCTTAGATGGGAATTGGTCATGGGCTCCAGGGCCTTTGATGTGGCGGGGAGGGTCCCCAGAGTGGGGCGGGCATTGGGGGCAGGCCGAGCAGTGCTTTGATGTGGGGGGGGGTGGGGCAGGCGTCACATGCTCCCCGATATTCTGTCATGAGTCCAGCTATGGGACCCCTGGGGAGGCCAGGTTCACCTGAGTGGCCCTGCATGTCCTGTCCCACACAAGATAGGAGCTGCTATGCTAACAGGCCCCATAGCGCTCCCTGGCCTCATTGGGAGTCAACCTCGAATATAACTATAATAAGAACACTAAAGCTTAAAGGTTGTTTCTGTAAATTGTGCTTTAAATGTATCCTGGCAGGACTTTACACGTTTTTATATTCACTTATTTTATATTTACTTATTTTGTGTTGAAGTATTTTGGCAGTTTCATTGAAAGTCATACATGCAAAGCTTGTTATGGTACTGTTCTTGTTATAATTGTCCTTTTTACAATGTCACGTTTTTATTGTGCGTACATACGTGTTTGTATAATGTGCAAAAGTAGTACTGCGTTTCCTGTGTCTCCAGTGAAGCAGCTCTGTCTCACAAAACAGGAAGTGACTTGGTAAAGTAGGTCAGATTCACGCGAACCTCACACTCGCATGCAGCTTTTGGGACAATGTGTATTTTAAGAAATCGCTTACAGCTCCGTTCTGAATAATCCAGCCTGAAAATCAGCTCCCGGTTTGCTCCCATTTTCAAATCTGCAACCTTTTTTTCTGTATCTCAATGTAAACATTGTAATGTAAACATGAGCACTCAAAAATTGAGTGTCTGCCATCGTTGACGTGCGGGTTAAATCTCCCTGTGACATTGCTGGAGTTCATCTGATACATAAAGACACTTTCATAGTTATGAGAGAGAGATAAATAAACACTCCCTTTCTCTTTTGCAGTCTGGTGTTTCTCTTAGTTCTGGTTTCGTCCACGCGCCCTAGAGAGAGAGAGATCTTTGTGGATTCGAAAACCTTAAAAAACTTTTTTCTCAGGGTTGACGTCATGCGATGAGTCTGTCAAGAGCAACGCGATCAGAGTGTTCCTTTGAGACTCGGTTGTGTGTAAACATTCAGGGCTCTCTATCATTGCCAAGATTTATTCCTGTCCTTTAGGAAGGCTGTGTTTATTTACCCATTCTTTATGTATCAGTCATAACAGACCTCCCTAACTGGCAATCCCGGCACGGTTGATTCAGTCAGAGCATCACCGGCTTCTATGAAACGTGAGCCGGTATGTTAATATACAAATAGGATGAGAAGGAGAGGCGGTGTTAGCCAGCCGTGGTCTTTGGCAGCCCCATAGCCAGAAATTAATGCTGGGGGGGGTTTGCAACCATACTGATTCAAGTTTAGAAGGGGTTTCGTAAGTTGGCTACCTGGCTATGTGCTTGAATGGTCGCAAATACATTTTGCTGGAGGGTTCAAGCCTGTTATTTGTGGGTACATGCCTGGTCCTTAGTTAACAGTGTTGCCAACCTCTTTGTATGTGGACAGGAATTCATAAAGACTGATTCTTCTTTACAGCTTTATGGTGGTTTAGTTCATGTAAAGACCCTCAATAATCAGTGAAAAGTCCCTCCCTGACCTAACTGGCACCTCGTTTCACTGGCAGTTGATAGCTGCTGTACTTCAATTATTAATAAGCCTTCTGTTCTCCAAGGCCGCCTTGTCTCCCTAGAAGAACGTCCTGACCGCAAAGGTTGCTGGAGGACCTCGTCATTCCTTTTGCCCTCGTTTGTTACTGTGCAGTTGAGTAATGGCTGCAATAATATGCTCTATTATTTTCCGAGCTGAATCCCCTTATTACGTTTGCTTTCATTTGCTTTCGTTATTCCCGAGTAACTAATGGGGACGCTGATCAGACAAAGTTGTGATTTTTTTTCGTTGCCTGTGAAGATGATTTTTTTGTGCCTTTACTCTTGACACAGCTGACTGTTATTTGTTTGCTGACTCGATTGACCAGGGAAGACCATCACTCCTGTGTCTAGTCAGAGTGCCCTCCTTTTTGGAGTATGTTTTTGTCCTGTTGCCCCTCTCTCTCACTCTCATAGTGTGCATGGCACTCTCCAGAGTGTAGCACTGAGAGGCGGCTTCCTCATTTTTAGAGCGAAACTGTTCTAGCTGCTGCTGGGGGCTGAGCAGGCGGCCCAGGGACGTGAGATTCCTTCCCGCTGAAGCTCCGTGGCTTGCTAGAGCCTGTTTGTCTCATTTCTGTTCACGTCCTGCAGATAGCAGCTATGAATGATGAATTCACTAAGTTGGCAGGTGCCCCTGTGATCTGTCAGAGACAGCGATGAAGATGAGTATGTCTAAGATGATGAAATATAACCACAAAGTGATACTGATGGAACTCTAGGAGCCACAATAAGGGCTGTGGGGAGAATAAGGGGCTATTTGCGTATGCATTAGAAACAGGAAGTCCTCTGTTCTCTATCAGAGAAGCAAAAATGGTACCCCCATAACATTTGTCTGGGCTTATTTAGGGTCAGGGCAGGAGAATGCCCCCACCCCTCCCCCCAAAAGAGATGGGCAGGGGCCTTATGCATTTTATTTTGGCCCTGAGGAGCTTTTATTTGGGGCCTCTTCATCCTGTGCCCCTGAGGGGGGAACACTGATGGAGCCCCCTCCCCTCAGGAACCTCAATCCCTTTTTGATGAGACGACCGGTTTTGATCGTCGTGAGTGGTCGTGTTTGCCTAGTACCCACCCCAACCGCCAGACTCCCCAAACGGGGTGAAACGCAGCATAAACACGCTCACGGTAATGAGATGAAAGAGGACGTGGTGTCACCAGACCTATTCAAGGGAAAGTGGCCTATAGTACAAAGCCTGAGGGTGAATGAGCCTGTATTTCAGAGCAAAGTCCCCACCACCACATGCACACTGTTCAGACCGAAATCATCCAGCCATATGCAGGAAGAGAATCTTTAGCATTAATAACTTTGCTGGAGATTTAAGAAGGAAAGGTGACACATACGTCTGAGGTCCTCGAGCCATGTAGAGATGGATATTTTTAGTTTTCTTAATGATTTGGAACTCTTAATCATGGCTTGTGGGACCATTGTATCAATGAAGCATACGGCAAAGAGAGTTTATCCTCGTACTTTTCCAAAGTACCTGCATCTGAGTGCAAGAATTAACGCCGTCCTGGAAGAGTAACAAACAATGAGTGGTTGTAGTGAAACGTCTTAGGAAATATTGTCTTTGGTTGGTGTCCAGACGTTTGCTGGTGAATTCCTGCCAGATGCCTCAAGGATTCTCAAGTGACCTTTGTGGTGTTTTTAGAAAGCGGCTCTGAGAGCAGAAAAAATGGTCCAAGTCGCTAGTGATTGTAATCTGTTCAGTCGAAAACGGAAACCGTAAAGAGGAGGCATAACGTTTTAATTATGGTAAATGCCGGCACCGGCGCGTAGTGGGAATCGCGTTAGGATACGCCCGATCGAGCGGCTGTGGCCCTCCTCCCGCCAATGCTGAACTTAGACTTCTCGGGATTAGTTTGGAAAGCCAAGCGACATTTTGTCCAGAGATTATCACTGCAGTGAGGTGGACTTGAAACGCCACCGGCTAAAAGCGCTGTCCCCCGGCTGCCGTCAGGGGGGGCTTGGCCTTCCGCTTGAAGCGGGACCCTTGTGTCCCCCGGCTGCCGTCAGGGGGGGGCTTGGCCTTCCGCTTGAAGCGGGACCCTTGGGACAAACACATGGACTTCAGATGGCAGAGAGGAGACTGAGGATTGGGGGTGGGCAGGGGGGCTTCGGGTGATTGTAGTCAGAGTGGCATGGCATAGCAGCGGCACAGACGTACAAACCACAGCGCCCTCACGCACGTGATTATCCTGGCACTCGTATTAGGCTAAAACTTTATTACTTTCCGCAGTAATAGTTTTAGCAGCGAGCTCAGCCGGCCAGCCTGTGGTTCTGCCTGCCTAATACCTTCTGCAGCACAGGAGGCCCTGTATCTTTGCACCTCGCCTTCCGTTCTTGCCAGTGGAAGCCCCCCCCCCCTTGGCGTTTCGACCCCGAGCGAATTAAAGGGACTTCGGCTGAGGAACCCCGAGTTTCGTTTTTCAGTCGGGACACTAGTTTGCAGCCACTACAAAACCAAAACAAAAGCTTCCATCTTCCGCTGACTGCTCTCTGTCCGCTGACTGCTCTCTGTCCGCTGTCTGCTCTCTGTCCGCTGTCTGCTCTCTGTCCGCTGTCTGCTCTCTGTCCGCTGACTGCTCTCTGTCCGCTGTCTGCTCTCTGTCCGCTGACTGCTCTCTGTCCGCTGTCTGCCGCGCAGCACTGCTCTTCCTTGCGAGCTTGAGAGCGAAGCTGCTGACTGCCGAGACGGATTGTTGCTGGGGCTGTGCTGACATTGTGTGGTGGCTAAGAGGTCCATCCACCTCTTTTCCCTTCTTCCACGCTTTCCTCAAAGTTCATCACTCTCTCTCTCTCAGTTTCATGACACACCCCTCAATGGTGGGCGCCAGTTCATTTAGGGTAGAGCCTAACTGATTATCTGCTGTGGATTTTTGCTGCTATTGTTATGAATACTAATAAATCCGTAATAATAGAAATGAAGTTCAAAGGCGTAAAAGCTTTACTTGTTGAATGACCACATTCTCTCACTGGACCCCAAAGCTCAGACAGTATCCCACCCCTGTCAAAGATGACGTGAGACATTTGTTGAGTAGAAAAAAGGATATAAAGTGAGGTGAAGCAGTCTCACGGTCTTCAAAGTAACCGCTGTCAGGCTATTGGTTGTGTGCGAGCACAGCAGCAGTGAGTAGGGAAAGTCCCACATGCGCTAAATTTGCCTCCCAGAAACAGGAAACTTTCTTCTGCTGTGCTGCCGTGAAAAAACGGTGGAACCGCACGCTGCTGACGGTCTGACGGTTCCCTGTCATAGAACACGAGATCATGCTGTGACTGTGAGGGTGGATCTCCTGAAGGCCTATTTAAACTCACACAGATACTGCTGGTATACGATGGGATCCAAAGCCATGTCTGACCCATGTCTCACTCGGATGCTGGACGAGCTGCAGGTAACCAGCGTGTCACTCTTCTGAAGATGAATGGCTAGAGTTTTTTGGCGATTCTGCTGACCACCGTCAATCTGGGATCTGACCGTCTTTCTGTTTTCCATGGATGCGTCTGCAGGACCCAGAGAGCCTTTCTAAAGAGTTTCAAAATGTGCTTTTTCACTCTGGTTGAGTTTGTTGACCTAAATAAAGGACCTTTGAGAAAGGCCAGAGGGGGGAGGGGCTGAAAAAAGTGTTTCTGACTTCAAAAAACCCAAAACACAAGGCTGAAGAAATGAAAGAAAGCGGGGTCTCTCTGAAAGACAGAGGGTCTTCCCACTCGGGCCGGGCAGGCCTGACATCAGACACAAGGCAGCCCCGATAGCTGGGCTTCGCTGCAAGTCACTGGCAAAAGGCACATATACGTTCTGCACCATAACCCTGCCCTGCTTCCCGCAGCTGGTGCCATTAATCTTGAATTAACAGTCAACCTGTACGTCTGTGCCCTGCTCCCTGGTTCACTTAACTACACCCCTCCTCTTAACGTTGACGGTCGCAAGGAATTATGGGTAAACATCCCCAGAAAAAAAAACAAGAAAAATGAAAATAAGAACACAGGCATGTGTGAGGGGGTTTGGTTCTGCAAATACTGTAAAGAGAAAAGTTTATTTTTATATGATGCCTTTCACAATGGAGTCACCCCAAGGCTCTTTACATGGGTATATCGTGATACATTACATGATAGAATAATACAGAATAATAATACAGACAGAATAATACAGAAACAGGGAAATGGGAAGACTAAGAAAAAGAGAAAGAAAACCAGATGACAACGGAAGAGAGGAACCAAAAACTCCCAAGTAGGGAGGGGAAAAAGAAAAGGTCAACCCCCCCCCAGGCATGCGAACATAACTAAAAGCAAGGTGTAAACTAGTCAAGGGCAAAGCAATCATCAGTTCAAGTTTGTCAGTCAACAACCTGCATGATTTTTAATAAAAAAAAATCTGGTGCACTGAATACTTCTTCCCATTTTGGACTGAGTGCTGGTTAAATGTGACAATCCCTTTGTGGTTTTTTCCTCACAGAATTGAAGCTGCTTTTTTTGATTGGCGGAACACAAGCTGCCCGTCCTGGATTGGGCATTCTGTGGCTTGACAGCTCAGGGTATTGGTTGGTTGTAATGCCAGCTGCTGGGCTCCCCCTGCTTCCCATTGGCCCTGACAGCACAGAGCTCCCCGGCCTATTGGATTCCCACTGTATAAGCAATGAGCAGCACCAGGCTTTCGTTTGTCACGGTACCAAGAAATCCAGGCATTTAGGGACATCACAAGATGTTCTCTGGAGCATCCTCAGATCATACTGAGCTGTCTATGCCAGCGTGAGTGCACACTGCCAACTACTAAGGCATTCTGAAATACAAAAAATAAAATAAATACATTTTCACCAAAATTTTTATACTGATAAGAATTGTTCTGTAATGAAATTGTAACAAAAATACAAAGCAGAAGCCTTTTCACTGAGACGTTTTGGACTCCCCTCTATATGTGGAGTGTACTGCAAGTGTCTTCCCTTTTAACACGAAACCAGCAGAGAGAAGGAGAACCCTCGGAAGCTGAGACATAATGGTAGGGCATCCATGAGGGTCTGATTGCCCCCCTGGCCTGTGGGATGGTTAATGGTACCCTTTCAATGGCTCCCTCTTTATTGCCTCCATTTCTCAGAGGCAGTGTGTGTGAATGGAGCACTCGGACCTTCAGCAAACGCAGGGCCATCCTGCTGCTCTGTTCCTGCTCGGTGAACAAATACCCCGGCGGACCAATGCAAGCAGGCCTGAAGACAAGGGAGAAGTGCCGGGGTGGGTTCTTGTTTTCGGCTTGTATCTCTACCTCGATTGCAAGCGAGCCCCCAGATCCATTTGGGTCACCTCCCTCTGTTTCATCGTTTCTTGGTGAAGCTTTGGAGATCCCTGCTTTCTGCTCTGTTTGTGTAACCAAAAACAAAGCCCAGAGCTGCTCGATCTGCCGGGCAACAGGTGTAGAGTGCAGCTTCCTGTGAGGGGTGGAACCCTGACGGTGCTGTCATCACCACATGTGCGGCCATCTTTGTTGTGCAGACAAGGCCTTCCATTCACAGGCTTAAGCATTGGTGGGCCTGTGGTTCCCCAGAGCTCTGCCATATGGGGCCACCTCAAAAGTTAATGGAAGAGCCCCTGTCTCCCTACGATGGTACTGGGGTTTCTGCATCACTTTGTAATGAGTGTTATTTTTGGGCAGTTATCCAGTTATCCGTGCAGGGCCAGCCTAGGCGAGATTCTGCTGAGTGCCCCCCCCCTCCCCAGAGTAACAGAAAACAGCTAATTTTGTAAATTCATTTACCTTATATGCTCCAATAAACGCCAAGTCTCTTATTGTCGCCGGTCTCTAATAAGCGCCGGGCTTCAGAGGCGACGCGGCCAAATAGTAGCCGGGTCTTTGATATTTGCCTACCTGCGTATGTTGTACGCGTCTGTATCTTTACAGACGTGTGTAATACATGTGCATGTCAGCATACGTGGCATATATAAGAAATATGGATATACCGGTACTAAAACTGCTTCATTTTCATGCCGGTTGACCAAAATACGGTCGTTATACGGTAATACAGGTACCTGTATTAGGTACAGAAAGACATTGCCATTTATCCTT
>JAODKN010000001.1:4179677-4193230 GCA_026774425.1 Petrocephalus zakoni | reverse complement strand
TTGTCTTGACCAGGACCACACCCCTAAATGCATTGAAGCAACTGCCATGTGATTGGTTGGTTAGATAATTGCATTAAGCAATGAGGTGTTCCTAATAATCCTTTAGGTGAGTGTATAAAGGAGCCTCTTCATTTCTGGTTTCTTCTGCTCGCCTTGTGAGCAATAGGGCAGCTCTGAGTCCCATTGACACAGAGTTTCTCCTCTGACCATGTGGGAGCATCAGGTTCCACACACATGGGTCACACATGGGTCACACATGTGGCATGGAGCAGAGCACATCCGAGCTGCTGGAGGCTGTGTTGGCGATCATCTAACCTGCCTCCCTAACCTCTTGTAGCTAAGTTTGTTCTTGCTGAAAGTGGACTGCTATTCAGCAGCCATTTAACGTTTTGCCAGGGGCTGTGGGCTTTGGGTAAAGCGTCTGACTTCAGGTCAGAAAGTTGAGGGTTTGTGTCCCTTTCTGTTTGGTTTCCTTTGGAACAAATTATCTAAACACTGTGCAAGTGTCTCGGGCAAATAAAATGTTCAAATGATCTTCATTTTGATTTAAACCTATAATATCATGTCTACCAAAGTATCAAGTTAGCCATCTTAAAACCTCTCATTTTCCTTTGATTCTATACATGCCAGTTTAAAGTTGCCGTTGGTGAGAAACCCGGGCAGATGTGATGAATAATGTGACGAAACATGGTAACAGGGTATTTGCCTGATTGGAATAAGATGCCAGCCAGGAGCGTGTCGCTTTAAAGCAGGGCGACTGTCAGAAGGCAGGCCAGGACCCGGCCTGCTTGGGCCCACGGCTAATTAAAGTCTGCATGCGACAGAAGCGGGCCAGGCGCACCTGTATGCGGGTGTTCATTACACAGGCCCGTGAGTGACGGCTTGGCCTGGGGGAGCCCCTTGTTCATTGTGATGCCCGGCCTTAATTAGCTGCCTCCCCACGGCCCCCCAAGCCCAGGCTTGGTATTGAAATTGCCGCGGTCTTCCGTAAGGTGTGTGGCCTGGACACCTGGGGCAACCGGCGAGCTACGCAGTTGCCGTGCCAACACACCGGCGGGTCTCTCTCGCTGCACTCTTGAGTCTCAGACCGCTGGTATCGTCTCGTCCTGGTTTGGGGGGGGGTTCGATTTCCCAGATCCCCTAGAGCGACGTGTTTCTCTGCACGGCGCAGGTTCTGATAGGCTGGAACGTGAAGCGCGCGGCACGATCATTTTTAGCAGGTGATAATCTGAGCTTTAATCTCGCCCGACGGCTCCCTGGCGCGCCTCCTGACACTAAGAATTCCTGCCTTAATTAAAGAATCCCCTAATTACTCAGACGAGGCAGAGATGCAGCGTGGGTGTTTTTTGCGCAGACTAAGCGTGGGCAACGTGCCAGTGGGACAGCTTGTGAGCTGGGCATGGGCCCCCCTGTCTAACGGGACGCCGGCTGGGTGTGGGCTCATGCTCCGTCAGGCCCGCAACGCTACAGCTGCACTGCTCTGAATGCTGATAGATTCTACCTGTTTATTACTAGGAAACGCTGTCTGGGGCTTCTGGGTTGTGAGTGCAGTTCTGCTTAATGTTGATACTGGTTCACAAGTCGGGTTTGTGTGAATCTTCTACATGACAGGTCCAATACTGCAGCTATTTACATATATATAAACACTGTAAAAAACTTACTGTAAAAAAAAATGTCATCAGCCTTTGCAAATGTAAAAATCTGAATCATCGCAGAACCACGTGCGGGCTGTTGCCACAACGACAATGCCACCACCCTGAAAGAGTGTCTCTGGGTGTTAGTAACCAGGTGTCGGCTTTTGGCTTTGATCTTTCTGGCACGTTGTGTGCTTGGTTTAAATATGAGCCGGGGGCTGTCTGTCAGGTGTGCTGCGGCATCAGGATTATGCCTTCTGTATTTTTTATTTATTATTTTTTTAATCGGCTATTGTAATTGGTTCAGGGAAGTCTGATTATGACGGGTCACGCTCGCGAGTGGGACGGACGGCTCATGAGCGCCGGCATCGTGTTTTACTCTATGGGTCTCTGCTTTGGAGATGCTGCCGCTATACTTCCCCCAGGAACAGGGAGAAACCCCTTTTTGGCATTAGTCATGCCGGGGCTAGCTGGGAAGGAGCCGCTCCTCCGAGAGCCAACAGCTGCCACTTATTCAGTTTGATATGGGTTTCGGCTCCATTAACTATTTGACAGACATTTGGCTTCGGCCAATGAAAATGGGTGGGCGGGATCCAGACGCTGTTGTCCATCAAGCCGTTGACCAGTGACGGTCCTGGAGGCCTCAGGGTTTTGTGGGAGGTTTGCCTTGAATAAGGACATCTTCATCAAAAAAGAAGGGAAAAAGTGAAGAGCAGAGAGAATCATAGGCCTGTGGGGGTCTGTGAGGAAGGGGATGAGGGCTGCCTCAGACACAGCTGATGAGGGCGGCCGGGGGCTGCTGCTCCCCCACTAATAACACTTTATTTGCTCCATCCCAACATGCTTCTGGGCCCCCCCTTGGCACCATGGCGACAGCAGTGTCCTCCCGGACCTGTCAGTGCTGGAGACAGACTTTAATGCAGGAATGGGACTCGCCGGCGTCAGCTTGATTAAGTCTGTACACGTGTCTGGGGAGTGAAGTCAGGGGCTTTAATCGCCTCGGCTCTCAGAGCCCCCCCACCACTTTAGACTTCTGTTACTTGCTCTTTGATGCTGATATCCACAGTTTATGTTCCTGTACCCCTCTGAGGCTTAATAAATGTACTTATTCAGTAATGATCTTGAAATACCTTCTTCCTGTTTCATCTCGCAGTGTCCATGCTGTGGTTTTTCTCTTCACAGAGCCCTCATACTCATGTAGTACATGCATGGTTTCCCTCAGAATACCCGATGCGGCCCCTTTAACCCCGAAAGAAATTCGTTCCCTGTCCATCCTTAGGGGATGCAGGCGAGTGTGTTTCTGTTGTTAGGCCTCTCTGTTGCGTGTGACCGTGGTGTGAGGCAGGGTCAGGCGAGCCAGAAGCAGCCGATTGTACTGGACGTCCGCCGTGAGCGGCTCCAGGAGCCCGTGTGTGTGAAGCAGAGTGAGTTTGCAGCACCTGGCTGTGTTATGAGATCCCGCCCAGTCCCTGACATACTAACTGCAGTCCCCCATACACCCCGTCCAAGAAGGAGCCGTAAGGTACGGCCCTCCCCCTCCCGTACAGCCTCTCCTGTCCCGCGAGCTGGCGTGCGATGGTGCCCCTCACCGCCACACCTTCCAGATCATCTTACCTCCTCTTGCCAAGATGTTTGACGCACTGCAGGGGTTCCTGTTACTGCCATCTCCACCCCCCGTAATCCAGTGCACCCCACCGCACACCTCAAGAGGGCTACATAAAACTACTAAGGACACACAACCCACCCTCCCAGCCTCTCTCCTTCGCCATCGCCTGCAACTCTTCATGTGTGAGTCTGATATGGGCCCACGTTTGCAGCCCGCAGGCCTCGAAATCATGTATATCGGGTGTACGCTGTATTTTTGAACACCTGCGTCCTAAACTATCCCAACTAGTGTGATGAAATCCATCTACACATCCATCCATCTATCCGCCCATCCATCCATCCATCCATCCATCTTAATTCTCCCCTTTTTCAGTAGAAATGTCACCCAAATGGTGCTTCCCTTTATGCCAAAGCTTTCCATTAGATGACTACATTTAGCAAATCAGCTGGCCTGTCTTCCTTTATTCATTTCATATGTCATGGTGTGTTTGTCTTGCTGGTCCTGCTTGTGCTTGCAGAGAGAGACGCCGCGTCTGGGCTCTGAGTGTACCATCGCCTGCAGCACTGCACAGTTAATGGTGCCAGTGTGGTGCTTTTATTGGAGGAGATGCCCTCCCGCCTACCAGCTGGCACGGCAGCCGGATGAGAACGCCACTTTCAGCAGGTCACATGTGATGGTGAAGATCTCTCAGGTCCAACGCCCCTCTGAAATGCTGGCCTGTTTCTCCTCACCGTGTCTGTCGCTGTTTGCGTCTTCGAGGATTGTCTTTGTAAGGCTGACCTGCATCAGTAGGATTTCATTGTATGCTATTAGTGTCTCCGCATCTCATTTGCTGGCCAGCGCTCTCTGGCGTTTCTGCGTGAGCCCTCCACTCTTTGCACCAGTCACCCTGGAGCCTCTTTGACCTCCTTCTGGCTGTGCTCTCACTGGCATGTCGACCCGAACATGACATCTGGTTTATTCGGGGCCACAGGTGATGCACGCCAGCGAAAGGGGGTTGTAGTGAAAGCGTGAGCGTGTTGTTTCTGTGACGGTCGCAGGCTGAAGCTTGTTAGAGAGTGTCTAGGCCTCGATTTTTATTTTGCTGCCGGGGTTGCGGTGGTGGTGCGGAGGTGGTCATCTGACCCATGTGATTAATGACCCCTCCTTCTCCGCCACCTTCCCTTGCTCTGCTCCTCTGCCTCCTACCCTCCCATCCCTCATGAGACGAAATGCATTTGACTTCAGACATGCAGATATGAGGGATGGGCTGTGTCCTCTCTGGCTCACATGGGCGATGAGGGCAACGTTTGGGAGACGCCCACTTCTGTGACAGTGGGGCTATGTGCGTGTCCTGCGGCACACCCTCTGCTGCTGCGGGGGAGGCCATCGCCATAGGAACCGGTGCAAACTGTGAGCAGAAACCATGTCCTTGCTCGGTGAAGCCAACCAAGGGGGTGGGGTGGGCCAAAAATGGATAAAGGAGTCCCCCATGCCAGCGAGACCCCGCGGTCCGTTTACATCTTTCGAACCGAAAGGAGGAATCCCGTCTTTCAGGGAAGAATGGCTCCGTAATCCCTGCTTCTGAAAGGAAGGCTTCGATGCGGAGGCCCGAAAAGAGCCGGGCCGGGCTCAGGCGGTGCCGACGCCGGCCCCCACGTGGGAAGGTGGCGTCTGTTTTTCCCGTGCTGGCGTTCCCAGCCCCCGAGGGCCGGGCACATGCGCCGGGATTATCAGGCACCAGCCCCAGCTGATCCTGGTACAGTGGGATGATGGGGATGTGTTATGGACGGGGACCTCGCCTGACGTCTAATCCGATAAATTGCTTAGAGAAACAACGGTCCTGTGTAGTTTCTCCAACCCCCCCTCCCCCCTTACTGGCAGCAATAAATAGCTTCTTTCTCTAACATGCCTAATCCTGCTAAACAGCACAGAATCCTATTAGTCCATGAATTGTAAATCCCGCTTCGGCACCTCGCTTGTCCTGTGGCGGGGGGGGGGGACCACAATCGCTCTCACATCTCCAAAATGGGAGAGTGCCGGCCTGGCGAGCGAGGGTGCCGAGCCTGTCCGGAGCGAGTGTGTGCGTGCGAGGGGCCTCTTGCGTGCTCCATGGGAATGTCACCCCCACCAGAGGGACCCCCAATCCCTATGTGGCTGCTCTCTGATGTCTGGGGAGCCTGATGGAAATTGGTTTTTATGTCGGGCAGGGGGGAGAGGGAACGGAACCACAACAATGTCTGCTCGCCACTCAGCGCTGGGAGTCATCTCGGCCATATGTTTTATTCCCTGATTTTGAGGTTAATCTGTGATGAAGAAACTGTTACTGATTCCTGTTATTCGCTGGGTTGTTTTCAGACTAAGCTCGTTAAAGCCGTTCTTTGTGTGTGCGTGTGTGTGTGCGTGCGCAGGTTTTGCTATAATTGTGAGGACCAAAGGACCTGACAAATATAGCAAAACCTCAAAAACATGACTAGTGAGCCCATGTTTTCGGTCCTCCCTAATTGAGACTTCATTTTATAAAAATCTGTCACTGCAATCAAAACACAAAAAATACCAAACGTCTTGTATTTTGTTTGGTTACTTATGGTTAAGGTTAAGTGTGGGTAGGGGTTAAGGGTGTCGCGATTGAGATTAGGGTTTTTCCCAGAGAAATGAATGGACAATCCACACTAAAATGAGAAGATGGAATGCGTGTGTGTGTGTGTCCTCATGTGCATGTTCACGTGCACGTACGCGCTGCACGTGCCGTCTCCTGCAGCCTAGACAGAGCTGTGTCACAGTTGAGCTCGGCCTTTCTGCCCGCGTCTGTCTCCGCGGTAGCGGAGCGTGACAGCAGAGAGGAGGAGCGCACCCCCGCTGCTCTTTTGCCGTTAGAGCCACGCTTTGATCCACCCGGGCTGTCTGAGACGAGCTGACCAGCCCTCCAAACGTCTTGGGATCAAGGGCCGCAAACATGTTATGTCTCCCTCTGTGTCTCGAGACAGCGGAACACGCATACAAAGCAGACGGGGGGGAACTGACATCTGCACCGTTTTGATTTTTTACACCCAGATCTGACCACCAGACAGATTGTAGGACACCTATCCTGCCTGTGCATTAGCACTCTGTCTTATTCAGCTAACCTGTGCTTTGGCTGTGTTTGTATTTAGCTAACCTGTGCTTTGGCTGTATTTACCTAACATGTTTTTTAGCTGTAGATGTATTTAGCTAACCTGTGCTTTGGCTGTGTTTGTATTTAGCAAACCTGTGCTTTGGCAGTATTTAGCTAACATGTTTTTTAGCTGTAGATGTATTTAGCTAACCTGTGCTTTGGCTGTATTTAGCTCACGTACATTGACTGTGTCTGTTTTTAGCCAACCTGTGTTTTGACTATATTTAGCTAACCTAGGGTTACCAGATAATCCATGTTATCCCGGATACTACTTTGAGGTTTTGCAAACTACTTTATACCTGAAAGGTCCCTGTGCTTGACTAAATAGTTCAGTCCTTCTTGTGCTTTGACTGGTTTGTTTCCTTGATTGAAAGACTCATGCAGCCTTTTCGCATTAACATCCAGGTCATTTTGATTGAAATGGTAGTTTGCAAATCCTGTCCTAGCTCAAAGTGTCCAGGATAACATGGATTATCTGGTCACCCTAGCTAACCTGTGCTTTGGCTGTATTTAGCTAACATGTTTTAGCTGAATCTGTAGTAATGCTGAACGATTTATCAATTTCAAATCAAAATCATGATTTGAAACAATGCAATTAGCAAATTGCAAAGGCTGTGATTTAGGATATGCATTATATAGCACATCTGACCCAGGGTTTAAAACTATTGTTCCGTGCTCTTCGCGTGCCAATCATGTTCACCAATCAGAAGTGGCCCAAAGTGACTGTGTATACGCCCACAAACACAGACATGTGAAACTAGGGTTGCCACACGTCCCTTAAAATACAGAATCGTCCCATTTTTGACGATAAAATAGTGCATCTCATTTTTAATCAATACGGGACGCGCTATGTCCCGTATTTCCGAGTTGTGATGAACGCAGCATCATCCCGTCCACATTTACTATGAAAATGCCGTTGGATCGATTAGATTCATTTGTCTTATTTATAGTCAATAAGATATGGATGAGTTAACAATGTAGAATATTAATTTAATTTGTTGACTGTTATGCACCATAAGTTTTGATAAAGCGACTGATTTTGTATGTCAACGCCAATTAATTTACAAAGATTTTTATTCAGTTTATTTTTGTCCATTGATAATAAAGTACTTCAGATATTAAGTATGAATTGTAATACTATTATTACGATTATTAATATTAAGTATGAATTTTGAGACCATGGTTTAAGTTTTGATTTACCATCATTTGGCACATGGTGGCAAGGGTCCATTATGGTAGGCGTCCTTTATTTTTCTGCATGAAGTGTGGCAACTCTATGTGAAACCCAAGTTAAACGTTACATTTGCAATGCAAAAAAATTTCGGTTCCGCTGCTGAGCCATAAGTGAATTACCTACCTATTTAATGGTCAGAGATTGTTCACAGAAAGGTCTTATTATTAGTGGTCCAAGCAGCGTTAGCCACAAGACTCCTATAGTTTTCTTAGTGGAATTGTTTTATTTTTATTACTTTATTTAACGTAACACAGTCACAGCTTTTGTGATAGTTGCTTTATGCGTCATTGTTCTCTGCTAATTTGACCCTTGTGTACATGGGACTTTCCGGAAACACTTACTTTACTATGAGTAAAAAAATGTGGTTGAACGCTGTTTGCAAACGCAGCACTTAAAATGTGCCTCTAAAAATACAATCACTTTACCACATTAGCTAGCGACCCTAAACATTTTTTGGCAAATAAATTACTATAAAACTAGTTTAAGCTGTTTTGTCTTAAATGTATAGTAAATTGGGCTGAAAAGAATGCGGCATAATCTGGTAACAGCAATCACACTAAATCATATGTTTTCACATTGTTTAGAAACTGCTCTTAGTGTACATGTCATATAGTGAATACTGAACTGAGTTTTTTTTTTAAAAATCGCTAATCAAATCGCAATCGTAATATCTGTCAGATAAATTGAAATTCGATATTTTCTTAAAATCGTTCAGCCTTAATCTGTAGCTGACCTGTACTTTGGCTGTCTTTAGCTAACCAGTACTGTATTTGTATTTAGCTACCCTGTGCTTTGGTTGTATTTAGTAATCCTGTGCTTTGGCTACCTGTATTTAATTAAGCTGTGCTCTGGCTGCCTATGTTATCTTCCAGTGCTCAGTCTGCCTGGGCAACAACGAACAACGCAAAATAACCTAGATTATATACCCATAGGCAGTGGAAATTTAGCTGTTCCCCACCGCGCCCCTCACATGGCTGTGTTCATTTCCTATCTCTGGTTAAAATACTCTCTGAGCCCCTGCCCCCCCTCCCATTTGAGAGACCGATCTGATTAGACTGCTCACAGTGTGTAGAGCCTGTGTCCCTCCAAGCCACTGTGAAGGACAGTTGCTATTGACAACTTATTGAATTTGAATAAAGAGCTTCCACGACGGCTACCTGCAAGTCCATTAAACGCAAAGCATGTGGCAGAATTTGCCTGTGATCTCAAAAGGCCGGGGCACCTTAATCACCCCACACTGTACACAATGTCCACACCAGATCCCGGATAGAATAGCCACTCTGTGGACGTCCGTTTGGTCATAAGCCTCGTATTCATGCGGCACGACAATCTCCCTTTTCATTCTGTAATCATACGGTGACGGACGGCCACAATGAGGGAGTCTTGCGAGAGCAGGGTGTTGCTGACTCGAGCAGAGTCTTACGTTTCACCGTTTTGGGTTGCCTGGCAAACGTCCTGTCAAAAGAGACAAAGACAAAAAAAAATATCCACAACACAGGGTGGGAGTGTGGAAAGTGTCGTTTGCTCATCGATGGGCAGTAAGTTCTGGAAGGGGCCCACACAGGTCGTAGGGTTCATGTTAACATTTGGGGGAAGGGTTGTGTTATGACCTGCACCAATGTGCATCACACAGGCTTTCTCCAGGAGAATATAACTAACCACATATTTACCACCTTTACTAGCAAATGAGTATGACTGAAATGGATGACATGATATGTTAACAATGATTACAGTTTAATATAACCATGATAAAATGCAAAAGTCAGTGGAAAGAATGTCTGGCTTTATAGAATTGTCTTTACTTTTTATACATACAGACATTTACAACAAATCCCAAATAATAAACCCACCTGTCCCCCCCTGAATTTATGCCTATCTCCTCGCAGCCATATCAGACGTCCACCCCATGTGGTTCTTGATTGGCTCACATGTCTCAGTTGCCAGTGATGGTCTGTCTCCAACATTTCTTTGTATTTTTAGCGGAGTTTAATTTAAGGCTGCTCAGGACTATTCCAACCCCCCAATATGCATCAGAAACACAAAGGGGCGTCCCCGAGCGTTAGGTCCCAGCCAGGGATGAGGAGGAGCTCTGTCAGGTACCAGCTACAGGGGAGTGTCTTGAATAAAATTAACTAAAAGATGGGATCAGTCTGGTTTTTATTTGATAAAAAATGCAGCATATTAGTAATGTTCCTATGAAAACACGTTAAAATATTAAAATTAAACACACTTCAGTGCCCTGCACCAACATATAGCAGAGTCTAGTTGAGGCTGATTTTTAGTTGAAAACTAACCTGTTATTAAACCATTCACTTTGAATATTTTACAAAATTTTGTGTGATTTAGCTATAAGGAGATGGAGCTGCACTCTAGCAAGGTGTGATTTAGCTATAAGGAGATGGAGCTGCACTCTGGCAAGGTGTGATTTAGCTATAAGGAGATGGAGCTGCACTCTAGCAAGGTGCGATTTAGCTATAAGGAGATGGAGCTGCACTCTGGCAAGGTGTGATTTAGCTATAAGGAGATGGAGCTGTGCTCTAGCAAGGTGTGATTTAGCCATAAGGAGGTGGAGCTGCACTCAGGCAAGGTGTGATTTAGCCATAAGGAGGTGGAGCTGCACTCCGGAAAGGTGTGATTTAGCTATAGGTAGATGGAGCTGCACTCTAGCAAGGTGTGATTTAGCTATAAGGAGATGGAGCTGTACTCTAGCAAGGTGTGATTTAGCTATAAGCACTCTAGCAAGGTGTGATTTAGCTATAAGCACTCTAGCAAGGTGTGATTTAGCTATAAGGAGATGGAGCTGTGCTCTAGCAAGGTGTGATTTAGCTGCAAGGAGATGGAGCTGCACTCTGGCAAGGTGTGATTTAGCTATAAGCACTCTGGCAAGGCGTGATTTAGCTATAAGGAGGTGGAGCTGTGCTCTAGCAAGGTGTGATTTAGCTGCAAGGAGATGGAGCTGCACTCTGGCAAGGTGTGATTTAGCCATAATGAGGTGGAGCTGCACTCTAGCAAGGTGTGATTTAGCCATAAGGAGGCAGAGCTGCACTCTGGCAAGGTGTGATTTAGCCATGAGGAGGTAGAGCTGCACTCTAGCAAGGTGTGATTTAGCCATAAGGAGGCAGAGCTGTGCTCTGGCAAGGTGTGATTTAGCCATAAGGAGGTGGAGCTGCGCTCTGGCAAGGTGTGATTTAGCTATGAGGAGGTGGGGCTGCACTCAGGCAAGGTGTGATTTAGCTATAAGGACATGGAGTTGCGCTCTGGCAAGGTGTGATTTAGCTATAGGGAGGTGGGGCTGCACTCTGGCAAGGTGTGATTTAGCTATAGGGAGATGGAGCTGTGCTCTAGCAAGGTGTGATTTAGCTATAGGGAGGTGGGGCTGCACTCTGGCAAGGTGTGATTTAGCTATAAGGACATGGAGCTGCACTCTGGCAAGGTGTGATTTAGCTATAAGGACATGGAGTTGCGCTCTGGCAAGGTGTGATTTAGCTATAGGGAGGTAGGGCTGCACTCTGGCAAGGTGTGATTTAGCTATAGGGAGGTGGGGCTGCACTCTGGCAAGGTGTGATTTAGCTATAAGGACATGGAGTTGCGCTCTGGCAAGGTGTGATTTAGCCATAAGGACATGGAGTTGCGCTCTGGCAAGGTGTGATTTAGCCATAAGGACATGGAGTTGCGCTCTGGCTTGTAGTGTCAGCCCATTAGTAATCTTACAACGCAACCGTGTGTTCTGCCAAAAATCATACTTTATGTTCTCCAGAGTAGGAAGTGTGGATGCTTGAAGGGTGTCAACAGGGGAGGGCGTGGATGTTTTGGAGAGAGACAAACTCAGGGGACAAGGCACTATTCTCGCATGTGATCAGTTGAGAGCTGCATGGCATTCATTTGCTGTGATTATGCTGGAGCTAGTATAATGGCCGGCCTTCCAGAACAATCTGTGTGTTTGTAGACCATCCTGTTTGTGCCACAAGACTCCAAAATGAAATGTCCTGGTTTGATCCCCAGTGTGGCCTGGTCTGCTCTCCTTCCTGAAGATCCTGAAGATAAGTTTCTTACATGTATCTCCTGGCAAAGGACAAGGTCAAATTTCAAAATGCGAAGGTCAGAGGGAGCGTGGGGGAGACCCTATGAGCCCCTGGGGCTTATAGTCAGCCCCGAGTGCTCATATCAGAGTCATTCTAAGAATGCAATACCTCGTGGCCAGACAGAAATTTCCGGTTAAAGGGGGGAGTGGTTCCAATAAAAAGAGCGGGAAATGGAGTGCGGGGGGGGTGGCGACTCGGCCTCAGGGCAAGTGTCTGGTTGCTGGAGTTGAGATGAATCCATTTCTGTGCATCTGACTCATTTTGTCTGCTCTGCCCTACCCCATTTCCCCTCCCTCCCCCTCTCTCGTGAGCCGCCTAGTGACCAGCGCTGCCTCCCTGTCTGGCTGGCTAGCCATCTCCACCCAGCCACTGGCACCATGGCTCTGGGGTCGACCGCTCGCTGCCGTCAGGCTTCAATGCCACGTGGCTTGTGGTCAACGTGGTCGCTGCCGGACTGACCCACAGGAAATGTTATTTCTGAAAGGTGTTTTCAATTCTCAGAAGAAATACTGGGTATTTTTTTGTTTTATAAAATTATCTGACTATTTGTGAAATTAACAGCCAATAAAAACATTCAAACTACATTTGGCTACCATACGTTTTTACACCAAAACATGTGCATATGCATCATTATACTTAAGATCCATCCATCCATCCATCTCCTACCGCTTAAGATGTCCTGTGATAGTTGTGGAGGAGAATACACTAAACCCCTGCAGAAAACTATTTTCTTAGACCCAACTGAGACTTCAGAGGTTTAGGGATGGTTTCCCGTGAGAATAATATGAGCAACATGAGTCATGGCAGTAAGTCTGGTCTGTTAGTTGCACTGATTCCGTGTCTCTGCTTCAGAGAGACAGACCAGAATAACCAGAGGCCTTACATGCTTTTTCCATTCCTCGAGGGAGACAGAAAGAGATGAAAGGTAGGGCCTTGACTGACGATGGGTAATTCTGGTGCACTGTCACTAGCTGGAGCTGCAGAGAGATGGAAAGGATGCTTTCTGCATCGTATGGGTTGTCATGGAGCCTCTCTGGGACAAACGACTTGTGTGACATGAGCAGAGATGGGTTAGCTGTGCTGCATCTGTTCTTGCAGTGAGCCTTTTGTGTCATGGCGGTATGCTAGCAGTTTGCATTTTTCCACATCCAGCATGGATCCAAAGTAGTATGTTAGCAATGTGTGGAACCAAACCCGGCTGATGGCCCTGTAGCACCCATGGGAAAATGCTAAGGGCCTAGGTGCCCCATATCTAGGTTTTATTAACATATCAACCCTAGTTGGTTCAATCATTCATTATTTGCATAGTAAAAGCATTCAGGTATACACAGCTGGTGGTACTGTACACAGCAGAGGGATTGCCCAGGCAAGGGAAGAGCCTTTGGGGGCCATTGGCTGTATCTGAGGGGCTTCTGGGGCAGGATGGGATTGGTCAGCTGAGGGGCCAGTTCTTGCGGAGAGAGTGACATGCCGGTCTGCCTAGCGGGCCGATCCCAGACCACTCGATGATCGGCGGTGATCTATTGTAATCTAGTAATATTCACTGCCAGCAGCCCCCCTGACATGGCCTGGGCTTCCCACTGGGGCAAACTTTAAGGCCAGCTTCCTGCCAGTCCTACTTGCTCGCTCTTCCTCCTTTGATGACCCTTCCGTGCCTGCTAGATAACATCACTGAAGTGTTTCATTCCAGAAGAACGTGGCTACCCAGAAAGGTGCTGACATCAGCCAGTACTTCCAGTGGCCGCTTCCTGCCTCCGGCTTGCAGCGCTCGTAGGTTACGTCACACCCAGTGGCCGCTTCCTGCCTCCGGCTTGCAGCGCTCGTAGGTTACGTCACACCCAGTGGCCGCTTCCTGCCTCCGGCT
>JAODKN010000001.1:4164534-4176132 GCA_026774425.1 Petrocephalus zakoni | reverse complement strand
CCCATCTGACCACCAATAACCAAGTCACTTAGATCACCTTTCTGCCCCATTCTGGTGTTTGATGTGAACATTAACTGCAGCTCCTCACCAACCTGTAACATATGGCTGTCTGATTAGATATTTGCTTCAGCCACTGTCTGAACAAGTGTGACTGTGTACACCGAGTATTTGGAGAGCCTTCTCCTTTATTTGGAGAAGGCTTCCATAGAAAGGGCCAACCCTATCATTAGCCAATGACATGTTTTGAATAGGTGAGTGACAGTGGAGGGGCCAATCAGCTTTCACCCGTGGCCCCGCCCGTGGTTGGGCTCTATTACATGGTTTCATGAGAGAAGAAGACAGGAGTGCGTGGTACTGGATTAGATGACAGGATGGGTCACCTTTGGTAACTGAATGGCGTTTGTGCTGTGCTGAATGGCCACATGCCACCCATGGCCTCTGCTACCCCACCCAGGCCTGTGGTGGTTCTCGTCAGTGACTGGCAGAGAGAACAGAGCCGAGGCCCAGGCCTGTGCCAGCGCACCTGGTAGTGCTGCCGGGAGCTGGGCCCAGAGCGCCGGCCAGCGGGCATGATGTTCCTTTTCCACGTGCTCCATCGCCGGTCTGGCTTCCTGCTGGACAAGCTCCCATGCACCTTCTGCACCTTCATGCATTCTCTGAGAAAGCAGATTCAGACTGTCCCTGGAGCTATTGGAGGTTAAGGGTCTTGCTCAGGGGCCAACTGTGACATCACTGTTCCAGCCCTGGCATTTGTACCAGGAACCTTCTGATTAGCCACCTACAAAAAGATGCATGAATGGGCCCTGTTCAACGTAACACTTTTTATGGTTGTAACAGATGGCTTCAGAGTTTGTATTATGGTCATAAATCTAATGTGTGTTATAAACCTGTTGGAGAGAGCCTAAGGTCGCAGCCTTATTGAATCGGTCTTCCTGTAGCTGAGCAAAACAAAGGCGGTGGTGAACTCTGACCTAACCTGTAGCCCAGCAACAACTCAAGTCCAGTCACCGTGACATACATGCAACTCCTCCACAATGGTCATCAATTTGTCAATTTTTTTGAACATTTCCTCCTGACAATATGGAAAAATTGCCGTCACAGACTTGTGTGATTCTGAGAATGTTATGTAATATATAATTACCCCTTTACCATCCTGCCTGTCAGGATGGTGGATTCTGGGTCCATGTGCCCTCCCAGTTTATCCAGTCATCTTGCTATTCACCATCAGGCTGAGTGGCTAGGACCAGAGCAGGTGCTTCCAGTTCCTTCACAAAGTCTCACAATGTCTTCTTTGAGGTCTTTGAGGAACATTATGCATTTGCCAACCAAACTGGCCAACTTGATCATATATAGCATCTGTCATAAGCTGCTTTTTCGTCTCTCCACCTGGAATTAGACTGATTCCAGCTCCTGATGTCACCCCAGACTTGAAATTACAGCCTTATGGTGTGGCGACGTAAATACCAAACAGGAGATGATGGCTTTCACAAACTACCAGGTCGTGCACTGTCTGTGGGAGGGCGGAGCTACCGAGAAAACTCCCCCCCACTTTCCAGACACTCGTCCCTAACTTAAAATTTATCTAGCAGAACATATTTTACTGAAGCAAGGAGTCTGCTGGGTTGTGAACCCACAACCCACCCACTTAACCGGGCTGTCTGCTTCTCTGTGCAGAGGGTCAGTGCCCTTACACTCCCCCAACCTCTGTGACATCATTCAAGTCTGTGCTCCTATCCAGAACGACTGCATTGAGTTAGCAGTGAAACTACAATCTCTTCCTTTGGCTGTATTTATAATTCTTCCTTTTCTGGGAACTAGTTATGTAATCAGTATTAACACAGCTCTGTTTACAGCTATTTTTTTTACCATTTTAATTTCACTTGTCACTGTTGCCCGAGGGAATCGGCAGGAACAGAATGTCTGTACCAAGTGGACAGAAGCAGCCAAGGAACACAGAGAAATCATTTATTAAGTCTGCCTCAGCACACTCTGGAAAACGGTCCATACTATATTTTCCATCTTCACCCTCTCAATGCCCTCCGAGTGAGTTTGGCCACCTATCAGAGTGCCGATTTCCTCCTGTTTCTATCTTTAATATTTGTTTTTATCTCTTCTGCACTTATCAGGACATATTTTTTTAAGTCTTTTTGGTTCTCTGGCTTGACCCAAGGAGTCGTTTTGCTCCCGGCTTGTTCTCCACTTGTCTGGATGTTTTACCCCTTTTGAGGCAGGACAAATATTGTTAATGGCCTGGTTCTGCTGTCTAAGGGGGGCGTGTACAGGGCCGGGGATGGGGCCGTGTTGTGGTGCTTCTGCCTCCCCCCCCACACACACACATAAAGCACTGATGCAATATAAGGAAAGTTAAAGTTTAACCAGCTGAGGAACTCAACTAGGACTCAGAGAAAAATATTACATGTGCATTGTTTTGAAAGAGGAATGATTCATATCTGCTGAGCCGAGTAGTGGAATGATCTGACATTTTCAGACAAGTTCCTGGATTAATTATAATCTGCTAATGAACTTGTGATTCCTTCTATTTGGGTGTGAGAGGTTATTTTTTAGATGTGTTTTGGGCATATAATAGGTACTTCTCAGTTTCATTTCCAGGTGCCCAAAATATTGCAGTGTTGTTTATATTTGTTTTTATTTAGCAGCAACTTTTGTACAAAGTAATGCAAATGTGGGGTAAATACCACATTAGAATTTGGAGGAATACATAACATATTCTTTAATAACTCCAAGGGGATTTATTAAAAATGTAACCCTGCTAATGTCATTCTTATCAGTTAAGAGCATTTCTGATAAGAACACAACCTAGATGGGACTCAAACCCACAATCCCCAGAGGCTGATACCTTATATATTAGGCCACTGGGTTATGCATGTTGTTTTGTTGTAATTCTAACACACCTGAATTGATTATTCAGCGCCCTTGCTAACTTAGTACTGTTGCTAATTAGTTAGTAGAAGTAAAACATCAGGGCTTTTAAAACACAGTTGTGGAGACCTTTGTTTGGACGTCTCCAGCAGCAGACTAACACCTTCTGCTGGCTGTTCTGAGTGTGCCAAAGAGGGTGCGAATCTTGCCTCGTTTACAAGCTTGAATTGGCCTGCAGAGTCGGACCTGTACCACGGCCACTATATGGGGCATAACTGTGTAAAGTGGGCCATGGTCCTAGATAAATTCATAAGACACACAACCTTGCTGATGGCTTTAGGGCATTCTCGCGGCTCTGATCCGGTCCGCCCGAATCTCCACAGGTCGCATTCTGCGGCTGTCCACCAGGATAGGGCCCCCAGACCAGGTTGTCCACGGGGGCCCATTTGCGGACAGAAGCGGGCCTCATTATCTCCACTTCAAGGACTCGTGTTCCAGGCCAGTAATTGCGGGGGCTCCCAGCGAAGCACACGCCGCTTCCTGGCTAAGTGCGGTGATTTTGGGGGGGGGGGGGTGCTGGGAGGCTTTTTGATGGGAACTCTGTCACCAGCTTGTGCCTCGGGATAAACATTAAGCAGTAAGAGCCAATTTGGCAAGTAAAGAACCCAGAGCCTCAGCCCTCTAATCAATGCAGTTGGGGGGGGGTTTCTTCCTTCTGACATTCCCAATATGGGGGGATGCTGCTTCCTGTTCCCAAATTCAATGTGGCGGGAAAGCCCATGGACCAGTCAGCTATGTCCTGGGGGATTCTGTCTGTTTTACTGCCCAGCAATAAGTAATGAAGTGGCCAGCGAGTGCCTGTATCAATTAAGTCACAAGGCGGCCAGTGATCGTGTTCCAGTTGTATTGTGCAGTGCTGCTAAGTTGTGAGCTTGGGTTCAGAACAGGGGTACTGACACACCCAGATAGACTCCAGCAGGGCTGGCGTGCAGCGCTTCATTCATGAGTCCCTACCCCCTCGCCGTCTGGATGGAAGGAGGATTCCCTCGAGACCACAAACCTCAGCTCTCCACCCACCCATGCATGCATCCACCCACCCACTCCCCAGAGGTGCTCTCGTCCGGCCCGAGACTGGCTCTCCGAGTCACGGGACTCAGCCCAACCTTAGCACGGAAGACAAAGGGAGGAAGCCTGGCGCGGAAACCTAGGAGATCCCCTGAAAGCCTGGCTGAGGACAGGGCCCTCCATGGGCTTCTCCTTCCCTTTTTGTCGGTCCAGATGCCGAGCTGTGTGGGATTAGTCACAGCACTTCTCCATTAGCCTCTTAGCCTCCTCGCTGAGGTCAGCCGTAATGACCCAGCAGGTAGCTTCCCTTCCTGTCTGACTCTCCGAAGCAGGTCTTGCCGGGAAACCAGTTTCTCGAGAGCGGTGTTTCCGCCCGTCTGGTCTATTCAGCCCTGCTGGGTACTTAGTGGGAATCGGAAGCTGCGAGCTAGCCGCTACCGCCGAGGAAGTGATAAGATCGTCTAACAATAAGCAGTGTGGTGTGACGACGGTGTCGGCGGGAGGGATTTAATGTCAGGATCACAAAGTGTGTAGCTGCTCTATCGATGCAGTTTTTGATGGAGCATGTGACGGTTATTTAAACTGTCTGCTTCATCAGATAAACTGCATATCATGTAAACAAATCAGCTACTCTTATTAGTATTTTTACACTGTTTCCTAAACAATCACACCCCCTTACGACGTCACGGCATGTTTCCTGCAACCAATCAAGAAAAGTCCACAGACTTCACCATGCCGTCAAACGACAACTGTGAATGAGTCAGATCTAACGCTGTGGCGTTAGGGCGATTTTTGAAGCTAGCTTGGCCGTGCCAATTCTGGAAGGGCTCATTTGTGTGTGTAGGGGTGTAAGCTGTTGTTCCGGGCACAATCGCTTTTTTCCTGTGTTCCATACCTTCTCAGCCCAATTTCAGGCCACAAACTCCTTTTTATTCCAGTCCTCACCGACGGTCTAGTATATAGAACAGGGGCCCGCTCAGCCCGTAGTGTACAGTGTTTTACGGGAAGATTGTGGTGCCGCCCTGCTGCCCGGGGGGTCATTACCAAATAACGGTGTCACCATGCTGTTTGAGATACCGTGAACGAATCAATAGGCTGCAAACGACATGCCTGCTGATTTTATTACACCAATTGTACCGAGAGTCCGCCTTGCTGCCTTGTTTCTGGGCCATTAAGTCCTCTCACTGGGGGGATGCAGATTAACTTTTATCTGTGTGAATGGTTCCTCTGAGACAGAACGCACTGAGCACACTTGCTGTTGTGTTTGGTTTGCGCCATTACTTAAATCACAGATAATGTGTTTCACCGTAGTAAAACTGCAACTTCACTGCAAGAAGCACAGCAAAGTCAGTCACTACAATAAATATCTTACCACGTATCCTGCCAGCCGCCGGTAATCACAAATTAAACAAAACAAAAATACAAATTAAGCTTATTATACTTCAATAAGACGATGAAGTACAATTACGACAATAAACACTTAAACGCAGTGGCCCATGATGAGTGGATTTCTGTAAAAGTCTGGCTATCCTTTCCAGTGTCCCGGAGAGATCTGCAGCATCGTCACACACACCCACCCTGTGCTCCTGTTGACGTCACCCGAACCCCCTGCCGCTAATCGCGTCCAGCAGAGCAGCCCGTCTGCACCCGAGCCAGTTCCCTTCTGCCACCCAGACGCCCCCCCCCGGGGCAGCATGGCGGGTTTTGTATGAATGGGCTCTTCCTGCTCCGATGCACGACTTTGTGCCCGTCACTCCTTCCTTCTCGTCATCTGCTGCCCCCCCGGCGCACAGGTGGGCCGCCGCTTGGCTGCTGCCAGGCGGCGTTTGCTTTAAAGGTTGAAGGAGTATATCAAGTGAAGGAATTTTTAAAGCCCAAACCACATAAAACGACACAGCCACCCTGTGCTCTCTATACTGCCAGTCAAACGACTCGGCCACATCCCAGAAAAGCTCTGCTTCCGCTCAATTATTTATCCTTTTCCGAGACGAATAGGTAAACATCAAGTTAGTAAGAGCCTTTTTAATGGCCTCTTTATATGGAGTGAGCCGCTGCTAGCCTCCGGCCTGGTGGCGTTTCGCTCTGTCTTTCCTTTCCCTCATTTATTTTCCTTCTCCTCCGGTCACTCCATCCGTGTCTCCGGCGTGTGTGGCGTTCCGCCGTGTTTCCGTGCCACGTTTCACCTGTGCAGGGAGGTGCTGAGTGAGAGGGGAAATAGCGGGGGGTGCGTGTTAGCATGCACTCCTGGCTGGTGCATGAGCCTCTTAAAGCCCAAGTACGACGCCAGGGGTGATACTAGGATGTTTTTAAGGTGGGGGCCATAATTCAAACCCTCGTCTGGGTAAAAGGTTACATTATATTTGTGCTTCTTAGAATTCGAACCCACAACCTTTGTGTTTTGTTAGGACAACGCTGTCCTTGTTGAGCTAAAGGAGTTTAGGTGGTTTGAGTTGTTGAGTGACAGGGAAATGGGCCAATCAGCTTTCAGCTAGCCCCTTCATGTAAGCTTTTAGCGTTTTAGCATTTGTAGGGTCTGCTGTAGATCAAAGCCGTCCTTCTTTGAACCTATGGGATATGGCAGCGGCCCGCAAGCTGGGCCTGGGGGGGCTTCAAGGATGTGAAAATGAAGCCTCACCCTCTCCGTCTGGCAGGAAAGGCTCACCGGATGTGGCCAGCCTGTGTTTACAGAGTGACGAGCACAGGTGCCAGGCGTTCCCGCCTCACACCCTCTCAGGCAGCAGCCTGTATCACCTCAGGGTGAGTCATCCCTTCTGGAGAAGGTCGCCATTGTGGAAATGATGTAGCAGCTTTTGCAGGGGAGAGGCCCAGCACAGCCAGTCACATTTTATTTATTTAGCAGATGCTTTTATCCAAAGCGATATACGATTGCGAAGGCTGGTCTCTGGGGCAGCTGGGGGCCCGATGCCAAAAATCACTATACATACTTTGGGATTTGAACCAGCAACCTTCTAAGCATGGGCACAAAACCCTAACCCACTGAGCCACACAACACTTATTGTTAGCCTGTTATTCCAAACCATTCAACGTGTTATGCTGGTAATAATGCCATGAATCGTATGAAATGGAAACTACAGCAGTTGTTTTTAATATGACCCGTTTGTATATTTTTCAGGTCAGTCCATGCGACTTTGACAGGCACCCGATTAAAAGGTTCCTTCCTATAAGGAAGAAGATTCGTAATTTTCTGGGAGACATAATTACTATGGTCGTTTGAGTGGGAGTTAGCTGCCATTGTAAGTGGGTCGGGCAGCCCCAGGCACTGTTTACACGGAACCGCGGTGCAAAGCCGCCTGTCCCCGGCCCAGACCACCGCGGCTAACCGCTGCTTGTCCTACACTGCCTTACACTCCAGCAGCAATGTTCTCTGCTGAGAGTGGCTGCCTTCCCTGCATGAGAGGAAACGTGAGTCGCCTGGAAACCGAACCCCTGCCCCACCCTGCAGATTATATGGTGGAAAAAAACTGCAGAATAACAACCAGAATCATCGGGCAAGACCGACTCCTGACTGCTTTTGGGGTTAAACTGAGCCGCCACATCCCCAGAGTGGTCTAAAGGGTACCTGAGTCAAGAATGAGGCCTGATGGTTATGTGTTCAAATCCCTGGGAACATGGCATGAGGTGCCTGGGCTGTTTTGGTTGTCTCATGCCCTGGGGGGCGATGACTGTAAAAGCTGTTGACTGAAGGGGCTCTTTTTTAGCCGAGGCCCCTACCCACGATGCACGTTGGGATGCAACCACAAACTGACTGAAAGTTACCTTGAGTGTTAGCATATGGTAAGAATAAATAGCCAATGGGCTGGTAGTCTCACAGCTGCCGGAAGCCGCTGGCTGGGTTTTTTGATGTGGGATCTGTCTCTGTCTCATCTCAGTGTTTATTAAGAGGGTGAGGCACCCGTGACAGTGCTGATGATGCTTTATGGGCGGCCCATTAATCACTGCTGTGTGGCACAACAGAAGAGCTGGTCTCACAGTTTGGAAGCGTAACATCAGCGAAAGTGGCGGGCTATCGCATCCAGACCTTCTGCATACCCAGCGAATTCGATCCATGGCTATATATATCGATATAGTTTTGCCTGAAATCGCTGGTGCTAGCAGTGAAACAGCTTGCCAGATTATCAGTGGAATAACATTGCATCGTTTTGTTTTTTTCTGCAGAAAATGAAAGATCAGTTTGCTGGCCAGACTTAGTAATAAATTCTACACGTTTTACAGAGTTACATTTTCAAGTGGTGAAAAGATCACGAGACGGCAAAGTTAAATTCTTAGTGGAACTCTTTTATTGCCAGATCCTTTATTGGACTGTGTTAAGACGGCGAGGGAGAATAAACGCACTTACACACACGAGGGGGAACCTTTAAGGAGATGAAAGTAGATCAGTACAACAGGCAATAGAGTGAGCTGTCATACTCTGAAAACTATCAGACTTAAAGGTTCTTTTTTTTTGGCTCGGCAGCTTTACTTTACTCTCACTTCTGCCTACGTAACATTCCTTTTCTGTGTTTTGAAGCAGGTGGAACCGCGTACACCTAGAGGCACCAGGAGAGAACAGGCCCTGCACTGGTTTTGTGCCGGTAGAAAGGAGGTACAGTATTTGTTGGTCAGGTCACCTAGATCAGCTTTTACACCCAAAAGCCCCCCCCCCCCAGGATTGTTCAGCATTAATGGACAGAATGTGTCTTTAGCAGAGAAGAATATCACAAACAGCTGAAGACTGAGAAACACTTTGTAGTGAAATATTTATAATGGGGAGAAATAACAATACTCTGTGGATATTTCTGGGCTTCAAAGCAGATATGCACGGCGATGTGGCAAGATAGCCTGTCCTAACATGTTCTCTCCTGAGGTTTCCATAACAGTGGGCTTCTAGGAAAGAGTGTAAAGTATTGTCTGTTTGGGTTGAGGGTGGGGGGTGAGCTGCTGGGAGGGCAGCAGGGGGAATGCACTTGGGGGGGTTGGTGGGGGCCCTTTCCCCTCGTGGGGAGATAAGGTGGTGTGTTTGGTGTCAGTGACCAGCAGCAGCCACAGAACATTAGCCAGGCTGCTGCCTGGCGAACCCAGACACAGCCAGCCCCCGTCTCCCTCTGCCATTACGCCGTCTGAGGAGCGAGACCCGGGGGGCGGCTGGGGGGGCGGCTTTGGAAACACAGGCGAAAGCGCGTCCTCTGCGGAGGAACCGCTTGTTGTCACGTGGGCCTTTATGGAGGTCCAGTGAGAGCCTACAGGAGCCCCAGGAGAAGTCTTGAGAACCTGCTTCTGTCTGGCTGTAGGTACCCTCGCTGGGGTTTGGGGGGGGCTTTCGTCTCCCACCACTTCACGTGCTTCACCGTGAACATCCCCATGCGGCCACTGTCACCTTGAACCCTGGCCAGCCAGCTGTGTCTGCCTCCATAATTCAGCGGCTCTTTTTATTGGCTCCGCCTCCGAAGTGCAGCCTGCTGGATACAGAAGCCGCCTTGTCAGTCACCTCACTTCCAGTGTTTGTTAAAGAACGAGGATCAGGACAAGACTGGGACTATTTTAAGTTTGCTGACAAAATGGAGGCTACAGAAATGGACTCTTTGGAGAGACGCCTGGGCGGGGACCTGGCGTCAAACCAGCCAGACGAGGCTGACGACTTTCATTAAAATTTCAAACATCTCATAGAGGGCGTATGAGCAGAACAGTGGCTCCTGCGCTCTGACGGTTTCCGTGTTCATGAGAGATCAGGGTTGCGACATTCCCCAGCATGACAAGCCCTTGTACCTTGTACCTTCTGCGGCGGGGTTTACTGTAAAGGTCTACCCGACCTGACCCACCTTCCCAGAATAGAAGAGCCGTGGCGAACGCAATAGTTGCAGTGACGACTGTAAAAGTTGCTGTGACAACCACAGAAGTTGCCGTGGCAACCACAGAAGTCGTCGTGGTTATTTATTCACTGAGCGTCAGTTACGCCACGCGACCTAGCACCCGACCAAACAGGTCGTCCCTGCCGGTCCCTCTTGAACGTGCGTCGAAGCGTGTTCAGCGAGATCATGGAGGGCGTTCCTGTTTTGGTGGTGTGTTGCTTTGTTCCCACCAACACGGCGAATGGCACTGCAGTGTGAGAAGGTATATAGGAAGCTTGCAGATTCAATACCTATTATATGCAGCACAATTGAAGTTCACCGACTAAAATAGCCTCTCCAATCTGTGGACGTGATCGGAGGCACTTGTGCTGTCCCCTGATATTCCTCTGTTGTTGTTTACGCTGGACGGGATGTTCTCAGGATGCTCACTTCTTCAGAAGCAGTTAATCTTTTTTTTAAAAGTAATACTTAAACGCCTCAAGACCCATCTGTTCCAGGAATCCCTCTACTAGCTTGCAGAACTACTTGTTCCCTGAATGCTCTTCGGGTTGCATTTCTTGTCATTGAATAGTCTTATTAGGTTCTTACTTTGTTAGAAGATGTTGTGTAGCTCCTGGTCTGATACTGCTGACACCCGTACCTGGGCATTCACTGGACGCTCGGCCTAGCTGCACTTATGCCTAGTTGACTCCTTGGCAGCTGTATGTTTGTAAGGTGCTATTTGCCGCACTGGTATATCCCTTTGGACAAAAGCTTCTGCTTAATAAAATGAATTTATATGTAATATTTTACAAGTCTCAGAAGCCCCTTTAAGAGCAGTGGTGTATAAAATGAAAGACTGTTAAGTTCCAGAGTAATCAGACATCTTAAATATAAGGCAGAATGACAGAGACTTAAAGCTTATTTACATGCACATGAAGTTAAACCTGACTGCACAGGTGATTCGGTGCTGGTGTCGGATTAAATGATGGCACGACTTCATTCTGCAGGACGGAGGGCTCACTTCTGCTGAGTGAAAGTGCCTCAAACCCTTGTAAAGAGAGGTTTCAGCTGGGGACTGTTAGTAGTGCACATTGGCCCATTTTTTCATTGAGCATGACTGAGCACCTCGCTGTGGTATGCGGTCACTGATGCAAATTCTTCACATAGGAGGAAAAAGTGTCAGTATTTTCACTCACTTAAAATGTCTCTCGTAATTACTGTGCTTTTTACTGTGCTTATGGTTGGGGGAAAGAATTACAACGCTGTTATTATCACGGTAAATGCAGTATGAATTTGTCATTAGAGTGACATTTGTAAGCATGGCCTTGGGCGTGACGAGACGACGGCCGATGACATAGTCCTCAGTCGCTAGGAGCCTTTTTGTCACGCGATGCTGATAAAGCTGTGAGCTTTCCTGTAAGATTAATAAACTGCAGCGGGTCAGCGTGACGCCCAGGGGAACCTGGCTGGTGTTTAATGGCCATAGAGTGAATGTTAGCACAGCTCGTCTCGACAGTGCCACAGAGGGTTTTATTCGCGGGACGTCATGTGATGTCACAGGGTCATGTGGTGTAGGTGACCCCCTCCCACCAGAGGTCGACTGAAGTGTCCTTGGAATCTCTGAAACCCCCCCCCGTGCTCAAAGCATTGCACATTCCCACCGGGAGGACTCCTCTGCAGCTTGTCACCCACAACACCCCCCTCTCTAGCTGGTCTGCACATTACGCAGGTGAGACAGCAGGCTAGGCAGAGCAGTCCAGTCAGGGGGAGCAGTGTGGGGGAGGAGGTGCCGCGTCAGGGGGAGCAGTGTGGGGGAGGAGGTGCC
>JAODKN010000001.1:4109797-4140857 GCA_026774425.1 Petrocephalus zakoni | reverse complement strand
TGTGCGTGAAAATCCCAGTAACTGAGCAGATTGTGAAATACTCAGACCGGCCCGTCTGGCACCAACAACCATGCCATGTTCAAAATAGCTTAAATCACCTTTCTTTCCCATTCTGACATTCAGTTTGGAATTCAGGAGATTGTATTGACCAGGACCACACCCCTAAATGCATTGAAGCAACTGCCATGTGATTGGTTGTTTAGATAATTGCATTAATGAGAAATTGAACAGGTGTTCCTAATAATCCTTTAGGTGAGTGTATATGATGATGCATGATGTTATAGTGTTTTTCCTGTATGATTATGGCCAAATACGCACTTGACGTGTACTGTACTCAAGGGAAAAGCCTATAGGAGAAATAAATAACTTTTACAAGAACTGTACATTTTACCATACATGATAACCAGAGGTGTAAATAGCAGGTCCGGAAAGTAAAAATCCAGACCAAGATTTTGCTTCAACTAACCATAAAGTGCATAAAGAGTCATAGTCACAGAGTGCTCAAGTAGTTTGTTTAAACAAAATCTTGGTCTGGAGTTTTACTTGCCAGACCTGATATTTACACCTCTGGTAATAACATATGGTTTTAGTAGAAATTATGTTAATTGCTTTTTGTTTCTTAATACAACGTTATATTGCTTTTATATTATTCTTATGAAAGACATGCGTAAGAGTCATGTGTTATTTTAAAAAAAACTTTTCCATGTGGGTTTGTGATCAGCCCTGCCCTGTGTGTCTTTTCCCACTGTGTTTCCCTCAGGTGGGGCTTAATTAGCCTCACCTGAGCCTTGTTGAGCTTTGCCTTATGTTCCAACCCCCTTGCTAACCCAGCACACCTGCCTTGTGTTTGGTCCTTGATGTTCTACCCTGTATTAGTCCAGTCACCCCTGTCAGTTATTGTCAATGCTGTCTGTCGTTCTCGGCTCCCGTGTTTTCCCTAACCCACCAATAAACACCCCTAGGAGGGGTTTCACCACCGCAGCCTGCCTAATGGCTCGTTCCTCCCGACACCACAGAATAACCGACCAGCTAAACAAGCGACCCCGCGGCTGCACCCAGGCTCCGCCTGAGCCACTAAACCGGCAGGAAGCGGAAAGCCCAGAAGAAGCGGAGGGCTTCTTCCTATGGCGTGGGGATCGGTTCCTGTTGGACGAAGAATGGCTGTGGCAGCAGATGATGGGCGAGGAAGAAGATGAGTCCGTCTCTCCAGCTCCGCACCTCACTGCACAGCTAACGACTTACCCCTTCTAGGAAATGCGCCGGGCCCTCATAGGGGCCAGGGCTGTGGAAGACGCCTTTCCACGGGTTATACATATCCCCAAGAGGCTTGTCCTTATGGCGCCTGCCTCCATTCCTGTGGCGCTGGTTCCTGTCCCTGCTGTGCCTGGCCCGTGTCTGTGATCTCCCTGCTGGCCGTCTCTCGCTCCACGGTCCGCATAGCTGCGTGCCGGGATGAGCCTCTCCACATCTCCCGGAGGGTCCGGCTGCGTTCCTGGTGCCAGAGTTAACCGCTTTGTCTCCGCCGACCTGGGCGGCAGAGTTCTCCACCCTGCAGGGGCTGTGGTGGACGTTGGTGTAAGGTGATCTCGACACCGCCCAGTCCCTGGATCGCCTGCACCGAACTTTTGCAACCATCACCCCAGAGGCGCCGCCCGACGCACCCAGTGCGGCCCCGGAGGCGTCACTAGACGCGCCCGCCGGTTCCTGCCAGGCTCCAGATGCACATGGCACGCTCCGAAAGGCGTCGCCTGGCACGCCCAGTGTGCTCCAAGAGGCGTCGCCTGACGCACTCTGCGCTCTCCCAGAGGTGGCGTCCAACACGGCCAGTGAGCTCCCTGCAGTCCGGTGCAGGTGAGGGCGTCGTTGTGTTCCAGTCCGGTGGCAGTGAGGGCGCCGATGCGCTCCCAGAGATGTTGTCCAACACGCCCGGTGTGCTAGCCCCCTGCAGTCCCGACCGTGCCCAGCGCGCTCCAGTCCTGTGCAGGAGATGGCACCGCCGCGCCTGAAGCGCTCCCAGAGGTGTCATCCGTGCTCTCAGAAGCGTCGTCCACTCCTGGCGCTCTCTCAGAGGTCCCGGTTGCATCCCGTGCACTCCCAGGGATGCCTGAAGATGCCGCGTAGCCGGGCTCCTCACCTGGATCCTTGTCGTCGTCGGGCTCTTCGCCCAAGCCTTCTTCGGCAGTCGGCTGCTGGCCCGGACCCTCCTCGTCTCCGGGCGTCTCACTCAGGTCCTCCTCGTCGTTAGGCGCCTCGTCGGTCACCTCTCCCGACTCTCCCTCGTCGGCAGGCTCCTCGCCACATTGCCCGGGTCCTCGCCTGGGGCCGCCACATTGCCCGGGTCCTCGCCTGGGGCCGCCACATTGCCCGGGTCCTCGCCAGGGGCCGCCACATTGCCCGGGTCCTCGCCTGAGCCCGCCACATTGCCCGGGTCCTCGACTGAGCTTCGCCTGTTCTGACTCGGCGTGGCCTACTGTCACAGACTGGGCTCTCTGCTACCCGCCGAGGAAGACTGGGGCATGCACGGACGAGCGTGCCCCATCCCAGATTGGGGCATGTTTCTGACTTGCGCCCTCCAGGTCCTGCTCTCCCTGCGGAGCCCCCGGTACTGCCGTCTCAGAGGCGGCACCCACTGTTCCAGCGGCCTCCGCCCTGCCTGCAGGTCCCGCTGTCCCTGCCACACCTGCTGATCCGGCTGTTCCTGCGGCTCCCGCTGTTCCTGACGTCCCCGCAGCTCCCGCCGTACCAGCAGTTCCAGTCGTGTCTGCTAGTCCTGGAGGCCCTGTGTCAGTGACACGGCCCTCAATCCCGGGTACCATTGGGCCCTGTCGGCCCAGAGGTACGGTCCCCAAGAGGGCCTCAAGCTCGGGTTCCAGTCCTGTGCAAGAGATGGCACCGCCGTGCCCGAAGCGCTCCCAGAGGTGCGCTTCTCAGAAGCATCGTCCACTCCCTGGGGAGCCCCTGAGCCAGGAAAACGCCGGCTCCCAATGCGGCTGTCCGACGCTCCAGGACCCCAGGAGCCCACCTTTGCCTCTACACCTCCACGTCTATCTCTGTTCTTGTCCTGTTGTCTGTCTCAATGTGCCCTGGTGTGTCTGTCCCTGGTCTTGTCTTCCCTGTCCCTAATTGATTGTCTTGTCCATCTTTCCGGTGGTCTCTCTCCCTGCCTGCCCTTCCTCTTCCCCTAGTCTATCTTATTTTAGCTGTGTATCACCAGCCTTAGCCTACCCACGTCTCTGTTCTCCCGCTGGCGTTGGTTTCCCTGTTGTCTGGGTCCCTGTCCTGATCTGTTGTCATGTTTACGTTCTCGTGGAGTTTGTTCTATTTTGTCCAAGCTTGCCTTGTCTTCCCCAGGTTCTGTTCCCGGAGTCTGCTCGTCCGCTGTTTACCTGTGTCCTTCATGCCTGGTCCTGACTTGTGTCCTGGCCCCATGTGCCCGTCCTGTCCTTCGGTCCCCTAGGCCCCCTCCCGAGGGGTTCGCCGCACCCAGAGTACGTGCCTTTGGGTGGGGCTATGTCATGATTAGCCCCGCCCTGCGTCTTTTTCCCTGTTTCCCTCAGGCGTGGCCAAATTAGCTTTGCTTTATGTTCCAATCCCCTTGTTAACCCAGCACACCTGCCTTGTGTTTGGTCCTTGATGTTCTACCCTTTATTAGTCAGTCTGAGTCCAGTCACCCCTGTCGGTTATGTTCTCAGCTCCCGTGTTTCCCCTAATCCCCCAATAAACACCCCTTGGAGGGGTTTCACCACCGCAGCCTGCCTAATGGGTCGTTCCTTCCTCCACCAACACCACAGGTTTGCATATCACAAATACATAGTCAAGCTGAGGGCTCCATCTCAGCTTCCACTTGTGATGTTTAGCAAAACCAGCAGCGATCAGCTCCTGAGGCCACCCTAGAAATCATCTTTTCTTTTAACATGGGTGTCATAATCTACTTACAAATGATCCAGTCTTCCGGATGTCCAAGCAGCAATGGGCCACCCAGTGCTGGGTCAGTGGGAAACAGCACGGGCCTGGCTGCCTTACACAAGTCACACAACGTCTTTTAATGGCATTGACAAGTTCCTAAAGTCCCATCACACAGTCCTTGGCTTTTTAAATGGTCTAGCTGGTGTTTCAGCTGCATGGCTTCTTGCTGCCATATACATCTTTTAAACGCATTATACCTTTGCCGTGTCCTTTCCGCTACTGAACAAATGTCAATATTCAGGAATGCTATTTTTCCCCTCCAAAACTACTGGAAATGTGCCGCAGGAGCTAATCTGGAGCTGATTTATTGTCACGGTTAAGCTAATAAAAATAGCAAAACAGGCGTGACAGGGTTTAATGGAGTAGTACGGGAATACAAAGAGGAAGACAGACCGTTACGGCCCGTCGTTGAGTTTGTTTAAACTCCAGCGCCAAGGGCTTCTCCAACTTCTAAGATGTTTTTCCTTTCCTTTAGCGCAGAGCTACGAAGTGTGCAATTCCAAATGAATTTGCCCCATTCGGGACGCATTTGATTTTCTCCCCCCAGTACTGAAGCAGGAATAGTTACGATGTCCAATTCGGAAAAGGCAGGCAGCGTGTCACTGGCAACTCACTAAAAACGTGCGTGACTGCCACCACCTGCCAATAGGCACAATGGAATGTGCTTCATTTCACTAGTTCCACCAAAATTGCACGTTTAAATGATCCGTTAATTTATTTTATTCTTCTGTATGATCATTCCTCCTGTAATTATAGTATTTATGAAGATTATAGAAGGATTATTGTACACTACTGTTATTTGGATAATAAAAGAGTACTTTCTCCAAAATGTTTGAAAACTTTCATAGGACACAGTGTCAGAGAACAACACGTTTAGCTTTTGGAAAGCCCTCTGGAGGCCAACTGTCCTAGACTGTGTGGATTTTTATTTTCATTCAATAAATTCAAATATATATAATTATTTACTTGGTAAATATTTCTGGATTTTCCTTTAGCTTGAAATGAAAATAATCTTGTTTCATTACAACAGATCACTGCAAAATCCCCCCTAAACTCTCTGGTAGTATTTTTTTGCCCTGTTGCAATCAGAGAAGATTATACTGTGTTGCCAACTGCTGAGTTTGACTTTGAACATCCACTTCCCATCAAAAATGAGCCCAGTATACAACACAGCAAGCAAAGGGCAAGAGATGGCATTTGACTTTATGAGGAGTTCAGGTGTCATTAGGTAGGCCTCCATCTGCTGTTTACAAAGAGCAGCACCATGGCACGCAGGGCCTGCCCCAATTTCACATGGAGATATATTTAACTCATTCTTAGAATTGACTTAATGACACTTTTATCCAAAAACAAGGGGGGAGGGCTATAATGTATCTGTGCTCCCTAAGAGGCTTTTAGCACAATGCTTTACTTGATAGTTATAGGAACTGATACAAGGGTCCCTTGTAGTGGGGCAACTTCTCCAGAAGGACCAGGCACTGGGCCTGAAAGGAGCATAACCCGTGCATCAGTCCCTCTAAAGCTAAGCAGGGTGCTACTGATGCTCACTGAGTTCATGGCAGTTACTTCTCTAGACCATTTGACAGGTAGCAGGACCTCCAGAATCCATACAGTGATCCATAAGAAGCAATAAACCATAGGGCCTCTGTTGATCCTACATACTGTCTTTGCTCAGTAATTCCTTTGCCTAAATGTGTGATCTGACGAAAACATGACCTTTACACTCTTATAGTATCCTTTTCTACTTGCAGTAGAACCATAACTACTTACCCGGCAGTGACCTCCGTAAAGCTGTGACCAGTGAGGTCAAAGGTCATCGGCCCTAGCAACACAACTCAGACCAGTTGTGTGTTAGCACGAAAGCAGCAATGGCGCAGCCTTTGCGAGAGCACTGTGGGGGTTCGAGAAGCCACCAGCCGTTGCTGAGCAGGTGTGTGTATGAACAGGTGCTCTGGTGGGGGTTGAGGAGGAACAGCTGATGCCAGCCACTCCGCCTTAGGTCCTGAAATAGCTGAGGCCTTTGAACAGTTGGGCAGATGGCTGTTGTTTTTTGACTTTTGCCCTGCTTTGTGGTTATATGAGTGAGGCAGGCTTGTCTTCAGCAGATGACATAAAGGAGCATTGATTCAACAGGACCTCTACCGCTAAGTCATACCATCTCAGTATGCCCTATGTGTCATAGCCCTGTTACCGCACCAAGCCACATGGGGGGGCTCCAGGGTCTCTAGGAGTATTGAAATATTTTACCTTTGAACTGTTCACAAGCCAACAGATGTGCTGTTAAGTGCTGGGGTTTAGCCTGAGCTTCACGTCCCACCAGGATCCAGACACACCTTAATATGAAGGGCCTCTGACCTCCAGCTAGGCCTGTGCGTGCAGCAAATTCATGCAGTGCATTCTGGGATGTGCTATGGGGTGAAGTGACCATTGAGAGGTTATCTGTCTGGCAGACAGAATTAAAGAAGCGAGCAAAGCCTCACGTCCAGCCTTGGCAGCTGCGCGGCGGGTGACTCGGGTGCACGTGTTGTTATGTAAAAGGGGATGGGGGCTGGGAGGCTGCACCAGTGAAGTAGGTCACACTTCTGGGGTCTTTTCTTCCAGACAGACAGAGAATTCCAGGCTGCAACTGGAAGGACTTCAGTGGTGTGGTTTAGGTCGGCCAGCCGGCGCAGTATTTCAGGCATGGTGACAGCTGCTGCTACTGTGGACATGGGGCAGGCATTAGCGACATTAGGCCTGGGTACACAGATCGGCGCCCCCCAGAGGTCACCCATCCTACTGCAGCTTCGGCCATTTGAGTCCTGCTCTTGTTGTCTTGGGTTGCATCCTTAGTTTGTGGGTGAGTCCTGATCCATCAGCAACATTTTCCTTTGAGTTCCCCACTAATTTTGGCAAATATACGGATGAACATGTCCATAGGGGAGCCACGTGAGCAGAGGCTGAAGTATTGACTCTGAAATTACACACGCTGCACACTTACGGCACGGACGCCATGGCAAGCGGGAAGCTGAAGGCTGAAGGGCCAAAAATTAAACCAATAATGGGTTTGACTTCGACCCAAAGAGTATGGCATGCTAAGAAAACCAAAACACATATGCTTAATTCAATTCATTAGTTCACAGCAAGGCATAAATTTCTGTGGGTTCGACATGGAAAAAAATAGGTCCTTTGGCATTTGGGTTGTTTACATCTTTCATTGAGCATGTTTGGCCAGCTGGAGTAAATCACTGCCAGCAGGCCGCTGTGAGAAACGGCCAGCGGACGTTTCCCATCATGCCCCGGGACAGGCCGTGCTTGTCTGCTTTTGTTGTGGTTGCAGCACCTCTGCCTGATGGTGGAGAGGGTCAGGGGCCTGACCACCGTTCCGGAGCCAGGGACCACCACCCCATCGACGGGGAAATATTCGGCAAACCTCGGAAATACTTGTCAGAAAACGTTCCTCTTTCTTAGTTTCATGACCTGTGGATATTTTTTATTTTTATTTTTTGAAACACCAGGTGTTCCTTGGCAGCTGATGGAGAGACTCAGTCTGCCAGATCTGGGTGAATTAGACCATGCCAACAAACTGGGGGGGGGGGGGGAGAAAACTTTATGCCGATCGTAAACCATTTAACTAAATGACAACTCAAAACAGATGCATGGTTGCCTTTTGAAAACGTAATAGAAATTTGTAAAGCTTTGATCCCCGTGGAAATGAAATCACGCATGTTCCCGTCTGCTAAATGTCTGTTAATATTGCCAGCTTTCGTCTTTAATCATGGTTTTTCGTGTCAGTATGTACAACGTTGTAAAATTAGCCCTGTACCAAATGCATCCAAATGGCATGCACAATATTTGCGTAAACGGGAGTCATGTTGTCCCAGGAAGTTCCTTAACCCTGGTCTTGCTTGTTGTGTGTTTGTGACTCCAGTGCTGGGAACTTTTTTGGGAATCGGAATGTGGTGTGATCGTGATTGTGAAGTACCCCCATAAGTTGGACTGTCCTGCAGGCAAATAAGCCCAACCCAAGGGTGTTTAGATCAGGGTTTCTCAAACCAGTCCTCAAGGATCCGCAGATTTTCTGGCTGGGAGCTGGGAGGGAGCAAAAACCGTGGAGCGTCTGGGGTCGCAGAGAACCCGGTTGAGGAGCACTGGATTAGATCACACAGACAAGAAGCCCTTGGTCCTCTGGGGCTTATGCGCACCTGGAGGGGCATTGTAAGATGCAGACCTCGTATGCACACTTATCACATGCTTTCTGCAGCTAATTTTAGGTCGCCAAGGTGTTACGGTATAGTGGTGTGATTTTGCATAATATTCATGTCACTTTGCTGGTTTCTTCTCCTACAGTAAATCTTCTGCACTGGCACCTCTCCATCTCTGTGATGGTGTTAAACATACAGGGCTTGGACAATGAAACTGAAACACTGGCCAATATAGTGTTTGAGGTTTCACGCCTGTATATGCGCAGCCTGGTGGCAAATCTTTGCTGATTCCATCAGTATAAGCAGAGTGTGAAGGCTGAATTAGCATAGCAATAGAATAAACTTACATTAAATATTGGGTAACACTTTACTTGAGGGGCCACAAATCATAGTAGTACCTCATTGACTACTGAAGTACTAATCATGAACATGAATTAGGTAATGATTAACTAATGAACTAACTAATGAAGTTCCTGCAAAGAATACATGAATCATCATAATTGATTAATGATGAAGTAACGCATAGTTAATGGTAATTAATGCATTTACTAAGCATGTATTACTGCATTATTTGTGGCCCCTCAAGTAAAGTGTTACCAAATATTGTAATCCACACAACATAATGGGAGATATATCAGAGCTCAAAAGAGGAAAAATTGTTGGTGTGCATCTCATTGGCGCATCTGTGTCCAGGACAGTCTTTGTTGTGTATCGAGAGCCATGGTACCCAGGGCAATGTCAGCATAGTACCACAAAGGATGGACCACATCCAACAGGAGTAACTGGGGATGCAAGAGGAAGTTATCTGAAAGGGATGTCCGGGCAATAACCCGGATTGTATCCAAAAAAAACATAAAACCACAACTGCCCAACTCACTGCAAAATTAAATGTATACCTTGACTCTGCTGTTTCCACCAAAACTGTTAGTCGGGAGCTACACAGGGTCATGGTTCAGGGTTCAGCTCTTATAAGGTAAAGGTATAGTAAAAAGTTAAAGATACATTTGTTTATGATTAGGCTCTTATAGCCAAGCCTTTGGTTACTCATGCCAGTGCCAAGCGTTGGTTTTAATGGTGCCATCAGTGCAAATCTTAAGCTCTGGACAATGTGAGCTATGCATTGTTCTCTGGTGAGCCCGCTTTCACCATCTTTCCCACATCTTGGAAAGTTACGATGTGAAGAAGCCCCAAAGAGGCTTACTACCCAAATTTTTGTTCAAATGTGGTTGAAATATTGTACCCGGAAGGTTGTGCCGTAATACACCAATACACAGCACGACTGTCGAGCATCTCCCTTGGCCTGCACAGTCCACCAGTGACTTTGGGCTGTTTTGAAGGAGTAAGTCAGGAAACGTTTTCTCTACAAGCATCATGTAGTGACCTGGCCAACAGAAATGGGTCAAAATCCCTCTGGCCACTGTGCAGGACTTGTAACTGTTATTCCCAAAAGTAACTGTGTTGGCTGCAAAATGAGGCCCTACACCATACTAATAAATTGTTGTGGTCTAAAACCAGGTGTTTCAGTTTCATTGTCCAACCCCTATATGTACACTATATGGACAAAAATATTGGGACAACTGGCCATTACACCCATGCATGTCAAGATATTTTGGACAATTCTTTGGTCCCAACTTTGGGGGAACAGTCTGGGGAAGGCCATTTTCTGTTCCAGCATGACTGTGCCCCAGTGAACAAAACAAGGTCCATAAAGACATGGTTGGGTGAGTTTGGTGTGGAAGAACTTGACTGGCCCACATAAAGCCCTGACCTCAACCCCATCAAACACCTTTGAGATGAAATAGAATGAAGATTGTGAGCTAGGCCTTCATATCCGACATCTGTACCTGACCTCACAAATGTTCTTCTGCATGTGTGGGCAAAAATTCCAATAGACACACTCCAAAATCTTATGGAAAACCTTCCCAGAAGAGTGGCAGCAGTTATATCTGCAAAGGGGGGACCAACTCCACATCAGTGCCTATGCATTAAGAATGGGATGTCATACAAGTTCCTCTAGGCATCCCAATACTTTTGTCCACATTGCGTGCCTTGGTTTTAAGTGAAGAATGGCTCAAGTGTGTCTTTTGCAGTGAAACAGGAAGTTGGTTTACTGGAAGCCAGTCATCTAGTTTGTGTTATTTTCAGAATGACACATGCATCTTACCCAGACACTGACTGCTATCTCAACCTGCTCTCTTCAGGGGCAGTGGAGTCTGGTGATGTGCTCCCTCCTGTTGAAATTACATTTACATATTTGATTTGTTTAGAGAAGCATTTATTCAAAGCAATTGAGAAACCAGTGTGGTAGTCAAAATCAGTCAATCCCTGGAGCAAGTGTAGTTTGGGAGCCTCATTTAAGGAACCAGTGGTGAAATCACTCTGTTGGCCCTGCGATCAGAACCAACAAACTTCTAATTACAGGCGCAGCAAACTAATCCACTAAACCATGTGCCCTGTAGTTCAGTATAGGCTGTGGTCTCCCACCATTCTCATTCACACTGCAGGCACATTTTGGCAGGAGCATGGTTCTTTGTGGTACTTTAATTCCATCCATACATTCATCTTTTTCCTATACCTGCTTCTCCTATACAGTGTCGATGAGCTCTGGAGTCTATTACAGAAGCTAAGAGGCATAACCCAGGATGGGGCGCCAACCTATCGCAGAGACTTCAATTTCATTAGAAAGCTATTTTATGTCACCTATGTTTTCAATTTCTAGAGGTACAAAATTGGGCCAGAACACAGAACTCTAGTTGGGATTTGACCATAGCATGTTGTCCATTCAAACCCCCATGGTCCTGATCTCCTTTACATCTACAACATGGAGAGACAGAGACCACAACATGACATGCACTGGATAGGGTTGCCAATGTATCCCCCACTGCAAAGATTATTCTAGTAGGTAGTTAAACCCAGAAGAGAGGGTGCTTCATCTCAGCAGCCTTCAGCAACTGAATTCTGATACTCGGGAACGAATATTTGAATCAGATATTGTCGAGACAAGTAATGTGAGGTTAGACACTCCGTTTATTTGAAAGCAAATGCTTTCATTACTCGACTATTTGCCCTTCACACTCAGATGAAAACTACAACCTTGATCATAACATTTTTCATAGTGAGCATAAGTTCAGGAGTTCACCAGCGGTAATTGGCATGTGTGTGGGCATTCCAATCAATCTGATATGAATTATTTTGTCAACAATTCTTTTCTTATGGGGCCTTTGGATTCCCAAGTTCATTCACGGCGTTGCCCCTCATTCATTTCAAGGCCTGTTTTTACAGGTGGTTAGATTGGCAGTGGTATCTCAAGAAGGGTTCTAGTTTTTACCAGGAAAATTGGTGGGTAGCATGATGATCGAACTTCATTCTGCTGTATGCACTTGCCCTACAGCAGAAAATTGGTTTCGTACAAGTCACTTCGTGATCAAGATCAATTCCTGTGGCTCGTGACCTCTGAATTTGATTGAGGTATGGATGGATTTTAAGACAGCAGGGACTGCTGGGGAGAGACCCAACATTTGGCTTCTCATCCTGTGAAGGTGTTTTTCCTGCTTCATTCTCTGCATGCGTGTTGAGTGTGAGTCACTGCTGCTGTGGCAGGGACATGCTCCTGGCTGCTTGAAAGTTTTATTTTGGGTTTGAGTCTCGATTTCTCACCAAGCCACCAGTAGGTATCGGGGCTTTTTCAGTGACGACAGTTGTGGCCAGTGGAGGAAACACAGAGAGGAAGTAGAGGGTTTCTATAAACTGTAGGGTTGGTATCTGACAGGAAAATTTGATGTGCTGCTGTTGACTTTACCATGAATTGCCATTGTAAGATTGTAATTGATCACGTACGCAGAAAATAGTTCTCGAGCAACAATTTTGTTTTTCCGGATCCTGTTTTCTGCTGTCATGGTGGCTTCCTAGTAAGGTGCTGTTATTTTTGGTTTTTATATATGTACTGTGTTTTACAAAGGATGACCAGTGGCTCAGGGCATGTACACATGTACTACAAAAGACCTGAACTTTAGCAGAGCTTTGAGATGTTCAGGTGTAGACGAGGTGCCACTCGGTCCAGGTTTGGACTTTTCCTTTCAGAGAACAATTTTAGCCCCAGCTAGCACTGGTATTCTTTATAAGCTATGACATTTGACCATTCATGACCATCAGCACACAGCCCATATGGCTGATGCTATTTTAATGGGCAGCTACCGGCAAAATTGGTCAGACTTTCCATTGTGCATGTAGCATTTAGTGATGGGATAGAGGTGGCTGATGTATGCTTCAGCAGGTTAAAATCCCAGAGCTGGCTGAGTGATGTCACTGTTGGGCCCTTGAGCAAAGGCCTTAAAACCCAGTAGCTGCAGAGAGTGCATGAGCCTGCTTTCTCGAAAATGTGTGTCACTTTGGATAAAAGCATCTGGTAAGTACATAATGTAAATGATACAAAATGTTCAACCTAGCAAGCTCAACCCACAGGTCAAAGAAGAATCTGCTCAACAAGCACCACATCTACACACTGCCTTTCTAAAACTCTCAACAAAGTTCTTATCCCTTTACCAACCCTGTTCCTTTTTCAGAATACAGAATGCAAATTCTTGACTGGCCCAGAAATTAACATTCAGTTGTGTGTTTGTTTTACTAAATGATTTGCTTAACAGTGGTGTTTGATATTGAACAGTTCTTCAAAATTTCTGAATGTATTCATTTTCATGATGTTCCCAGAACATTAGCCTAGTATGACAACTGCTACTATACCTAAGACTAATAAAATGAACTCAAATAACGGGCATATTGGAGCAGTGGGTAGCGCTGTCACTTTGTACCGCAAAGGTTTGAGGCTGGATGGTGTGTAGGCTTATAGCTCTTTCATAAAATAGCATTTTATTATAAAACAATATTTTTAAACGTTAAATGTCTTTAAAGGATGTTTGGGTAATGATGCTATCTTGCTGATATCAACAGAACCTTTATTAAAATGTAAAACATGGCAGTAACATTGCATTAATGCTACAGCAAGAACATCTCCTTCCAGTGTTGAGAAGACCTTCACATAACATTACAGGGAACACAGTTCTGAGAACGTCCCCTGTAAGCTGGGTAGGTCTGGCTCAGGGGCCCATGTTCCTCATACTGTGGACTGGAGGTGTCTGATGAGGTCATCAAAAATGGCAGGTCCAACTGTTTGCTATTTATCTTCTGTAACAACTTCTTTTCAAGCCACATTTACAAACCACATGAAAAATCAAGGGAGGGGGAACAATTTGCATACGTCAGCTGTACTTTGACTAAACATTTTCACCATCTCATGTAGCCCAAAATAGATTAGCTCCCATGTGTATATAAATATGGATTCATGTAATGTGTGTTTACTAATACAGAAATGTATCCATCCATATGTCCATCTCCATCTGCTTATTCTGTTCAGGATTGCATGGAATATGCGGAAGAAGTATTCTTTAAAATATCTCTTATTCAGATATTTCATTTTTATGGGGTCTATGCAAGTTGTTTGTGATGGTGGAAGTTTCCAGGAAAGTTACGCATCTGAGAATAAACATATCGCTCATGTGCACATTTTTAGGACATATACGAGCTATAACTGTATTCAGAATTATCAGATAGCTTTCTGCCAACAGCATTGAAAAGTCCTAGTTATAGTTCAAGCTGTCTAACCTTTACACTATATTTTAACAAGCATGACTACACAGGTATATAAAGCATATATGCAGTTTCAGACATCTTTATCTTTGTAGCTCATGAAAACTGGTTGATGAGCACTAACTGCTGTCTTCCCAAAGCCTATAATTTCTCGTGCCACAGACATGAATTCGTTAAAACCATACAACTGAAAGACCGATGAGGGTTTGTGGTCTTTTCCGGCCTTATGGCAGCCGGTCCCTGCTTACCATGCAATGAGAGACAATGCTTTGTGAATTCACCCCTTTCTTCAAATAGATGTTTCTCCACAGATTTGGTCTATGGGGTAAAACAAGAGGGGAAGTAACTCATTTTCTGGCTGAAACCAGCCACACCACCTTCTCCCAAATGAGAAGCTATGTGCCTGAGAATCACACATGCTGTTCTGGCATTTCCTGTGTGGCTCCGGGCACGTGGAGGCTCCTGCTTGGGGTTATTGTCTCTGCCACAACAGGGCTGCAGCCTTCCCACGATGCACTTCAGCCTAGGATGACACTGAGGAAAGAACAATGATCCTTTAGCTGGGTTGGGCTGGGCCTGTGGAGGGCGGGGGGACTTGAGATTGCGCACCTGGAGGCCTTTGACAGTCCCTGGAAGGGCGCAGGTGTCTTCCTCTTCCAAAAAGCTACGCTAAAGCTCATACTATTGCTCTTCCTTTGATGAAAGAAGCTTGTTGTTTTGTTACCTGGTTTGCAACAGATTTCCCTGCTATGAAATGATGCTGTATTTGCCATTTACACAAGTATAAGGTATCCCAGAATGCTTCTTTTTCATATATCCCATCATGCTTTGAGACATATACAGGTGAAGGCATTGCTCAGAGGTCCTGTGGAGATGTAACTACTCGGAGCTGGGTCTTGAACAGGGGACCTTCCAATCGCAGGATTTTCTCTCTTTTGCCAGTGGTCACTTTGCTTTCCCTCAGACAGGTTTCAGAGTCGCTATCAATTTTCTACATATTTATATTTGAAAATCACCTACAGATGATGGGGGGGGTTCTCACAATACTGTTTGGATTCTCCAGTTTCCGTTATTTTACGGGAGTAAGGTTGAGGGCACTAGTACTCACTACGGACACATTCCACGAAAGAGGAACTAAAGTTGTTTTCCGTTTATAGTTTTCACCACACATTGTGAAATGTTTGCATGCAGTTATTAAAAAAATCAAGAATGGACTTCACTGTTTTCCTTTGTGTGGCCTAAAAATGGTTCGCGTTCTCCCTGCCAAATCATGCAGCGTGCTACAGGGTTTGCATGAATATTTTCCGTATGTATTTGGCACGGGATGCTCAGCCGTCGAGGGCGGCCTTCTGACCTGCCCACCCCCCCATTTTCTGTCGGTTTATTTCCCCGGGTACTGTCCTTCACAGTCTCGCATTCCTCAGGATGCACTTTAAGTGAACTGGTGACTCTGAGCTGCCCTCAGTGTGGAGCCGCGTGCATGTGTGGTGTGTGCGTGTGTGTGTCTGACCAGCGGAGGACTCTACATTGGACTTCATCGGTACCCAAAGAACAGCAGGATAGCACACAAGCCCTGACGAGACTCTCGGCTTGTAAAATGTAAGTGAGGTGAATGTGAGTGTGCCCACAATCACAAACAAACACAGGCCGACTTCCTGACAGCCTGTGGCCATTCATACTTAACTCTTTGTGTGCCAGAGCACCGGCACATCTGTTGCTTTCAGTCACAGAGTAGCTCTATAAAATCAGCTGCTATTCCAGGAGGCATCGTCATTCCCAGTTGGTTAATTGCTAAAATGCTGGGCCTAATCTGCCCAAGGCCTGTAACAATTTGTTAGCAATTTGCTGTCTCAACTTGTCTGGGGGGAGGGAGCCCCTCACCCTAATTTAATGGGGGTAATTTGGCAAAAAAAATGTTTTGCTCACACATGTGCATGCATGCACCCACAAGCACACACAGCACACATCACAGTACTTTGGATGCAGCTATTTCTCTTGTCTCTCCTCATATATGGGACCTGATATTCCATCCATCCATCATTCCTTCATCCAACCATGACCCTTCCATAACCACGTATTCAGTACAGGGACATGCGGCTTCCACATGCACAATCGAGGGGTCAAACACCAGCCCAAGCCCACCAGAACATAGAGGGGTCCCCCTGAATTGAGCAAACAAATGACATCATAAAAATGTTCACCAAGCAAAGAAGCTGCTAAACAGCAGTCATTTGTAGAAAACTTGGGGCTCCATTTGGATAAACCACACCTTTTTAGGCTCTCCGGGCTTGGGGGATGATTAGACTCAACATTAAAGCATAACCCATGGCCTTTTTAAGAAGCAACTTCTTAACAGAATGCATTACTCAGGCTTGGTTGGGTTTTATAATCTACTAAAGGTAAATGGACATTTTTGACAGTGAAATTTGGACCTTGTATGGATCAAGGATGTTCTTGCATTAGTGTGATCTTTGAAGCTCCCCCAATGCTCCCTTATACCTGAAGAGCTGAGCTTCTTGGGAGCAAGGAACGTGAGTTCTCCCTGGACCAGATGCCGGGCCAGCTCTTCTCACACAGATACATAGCACACATTCAGGGCGATTCAGAGTCACTAGGATCAGCTCACCTAAAGTGCAGGTGTTTGGCGGAAATCCCCATGAAAATGGGGAGCTGGATGGAATTAATCTTGAAGCCTAATCCTGTGACAGTAGACTCAGAGTTATGCAAGTATGGTTATTTTTAAAGATAAATATTTAGTGTACAAGGTGAATTTGAACATGATAACTGTATATGAGCACAGAACTTGACCCAGGCAGATGAAGAGAGAGGTGTCCCTCTTCTCCACCATACCTCTACCAACTGTGGATGGAGGACAATGAGGCCCGCAGAGCAATCACTTGCCCCACAGTTATATTTATGTAAGAATGTTTTTCTTCTATGAAACCGAGTAGTGCCGTGTTCTGCAAAAACAATACGTAGGATGCCAGCCAACCCTGGAGCAAAGCCTGTGAACTGAGACTTCATGCAGGATGGTTATATTTATGGCCTGAGTTATGAAATGTATTAATAATTTTCATGATAACCTGTTGCTGCCAGGGGTAATACTCTGAATATTAACTTTGTGCAGATTTCAAGAAAAGATGTTCTGTTCCAGCAGATAAGTAGCATACTAATAGGCCTGTTTCATAGAAATTCTGTTTATTTTACTGATGAACAAAGTGTTTTTAGGGGTACAAGCATGCAGTGCTAGAACTGTATTGTATTTGTTAGGATATTTGTCATTATTATTGTTCTGTGCTTTTGGTGGAGTGGTGCAAAATTCCCCCCACTACTCAGGCAAGTAAAGTCATAGCCATCAGCCTGATGGTGGCGCTATAGTGCAGTGTTTTATGTTTTGGCCTATACCTCCGGAACTGTGAGTCATAGAAACTAAATTATTTTTTCCAGACATTCCCTGGCCCATGCCAAAAAATACTTAGTTAAAATGGGACTGTGAAGCTCCTCCTACTGAGATGTTTTGTTATTTTGCATAATGTGATAAATCTACTTTTTTGAACTTGTCCTAGACTGTTCATTTCGAATCACAAAAAAAATTCTGTGGCAGCTTGACACCATGTAGACACTAAGTCATACATAGAATTTTGATCAGGCAAATCGTTCCAATGCTACAGACAAATTAATTTCTTTCTTTTTTGCACTTGACCAACAGAACATCCGATTCTCACCAAACAAACAAATTTGGCACTATAACTCAAAATAGCTTGTAATAGAAACCACTGGACAAAAAAAGATTACATTTGGTTCATCTATTCATGGACAGATGTCACAGCTAATCATTTGTTAAAAGTTCAGCTACTCATTAAACATGATGGAATCAGATTCCAGCAGGCTATAACTACCCTTTTATATGACCTATGACCTGTTCAGGGCTGCAAGGAGACACCTGTCAGCCTAATGCTGGCACTATAGTGCTGTTTTACATTTTGGCCCATATTTTCTGAACTGCAGGTAAATTCTCTTCTCTGCATTTTCCTTGGCTGCAGGCAGTCATATTTCTTAATTAGATCATACAACTTAGAAAATGTGCAAAATCTACTTTTTTAAACTTGTCTTAAACTGTTCATCTCAATCTGAACTTCACAATTACATGTAGGATTTCAATCAGCCTAATTGTCCCGATACTACAGACCACTGAATTTCTTGTTGGATTTGTGTTCATGAGTATACCTCATTTTTTCATAAACGTACATAACCAAAAATACTCATACAGGCGATTTCATAGGCTTTTGTCTAATGCTATGTCTAGGTTTTACTCTGACAGACTGTTACATCAACAAGTACAAATATTTAGATATCACTTTCATAAATACCAGTTTTTCCTATATTGTCTTCCAGAGCTAATATGTGTTATGGTTTCTGGGTCGTGGATATATATAGCATGCAGTGTTATTATAATAGTATTGCCTTTGTGAATCTGTAAGCATCGTGTGTTGATCATGCATAAGTGAACCTTTTACATGGTATGTGCGCTATACCGTGTGGCTACCGAGACTGTAGTTGCGTTGGCTAATATATTGTGCTCGATATCAGCTGTATATTTAACGAGTGGCTCTTAGAAGCTCTTGCTTTTCTTAGCTGAATGGAAGCCGTGTCCGTTTCCCTTACAATTCCGCTCTCCTCTGTGAGGGGAATGGGTGGGTACTCCGCTGTTACACTCCTACATTCTGCTGATTTATGGGTTTCAACAAGCAGGTAATTTAAGTTCACCCTGCCTTTTAAATACAGGGATTAGTCTGGCTCTTGAGCCGTATACTGATTTAGGCCATGTAGGCCTCCTAGCTATACATTAACGTGAAATTGGAATTTCTTTTCAATAAACGCGTAAACGGCTCTAAAGGTGGGGAGGGTGTCACCTACTGGCACAGTCCAAGGTCAGCGCCGGGAATTAAAATGTAAAACATACGTTCTTTTTTAATGACAAGGTTTTCACCGAACATTCCCTGCATTGTGTCTTGACACACGGGTTATCGTCTGCGCGGCTGGAACTGCAACTAGGACACGCTGCTTTTCCGCAGAAACGAGTCTAAGGATTTCCGCCCAAATAAACGCAATAAAACCCCAGCGCTCCCAAAAAAAATCCTTCTTCCACTATTTTCGGGTTTACAATACCCCTCGGGTAAATCGGGGTTTCTGAGTGTCCCTTTGCTGCGGGTATGTATGAAGCTGCGTGACATTTTAGCGTGCAGTCCCCCTCTCCGGGTTACTATAGCCTATTATTTCCGTGCATTATTAAGCCGCAGCTAAGAAGTGCCTATAGTGAAATCGCTTGGTTTTAAATGCCCACACCCCCCTTCCCACTCCGGCCGAAAGCGACGGAGAACCACACCTATGCATTTTCGTCTGCTTATTTTAAGTCGCTTGCATCAGCGAAAAGAGAAAAACAAAGTATCCAATGAATGCGGTGGAAGGGCCGGGCGGCACTCGGGCGGCACTCGGGCCGCAGCGCCGGTCCGGAGCGTGCCGGGGGCCGATGGCAGTGGCTGCCGTCAGTGGTGTGCTTTTCTGCACCCCCGCCGGATTGGCGGAGTCGCACGTCAGTGAAGCGCCCTCCTATCCGCCCTCCCCTGCTCCCGGGCTGGAAGGTTCCGTGTGTCTCCGCGTCGAGCCCCGGATCGCTCTGCTGCGGTCGATCCGCATTCAGTGCATTTTACTGTAAAAATGCGCAGATCTGCCGTTTGAGCAGCGAGAGGGATGATGCACTCTGGCTGCACATTAAGCGGTTTCACCGAAAGGCTGCTCACACCCCCACAGTGTGCAGCAAACACTCCCCGCCACGAGCTGCGCCAGCCCAATGCCTGCTCCTCCGTCGCGATGCATCAATCAACGTTACGTACAATACAACGTTTTATTATTTATTATTTTTTGCAAATATTTCATTTTTACCAATTATCTGTCACTTTTTGGGTTATTAGCCTAATTAATTTCTGGAAACATAAGCTGTAAGTGTCAGGTAAATGGGTGCATGGTGTGATAGATGACGATGCTCATTCGCAGTCACGCAACCTCTCACAGTTATGTGAGCATGATAAACTATTATAAAAATAAAAGACCAAGTCGTTGCATCTGTATTTGCATGTTCTCTCTCTCTCACACACACACATATGTGTGTATGTATGAGAGCAAAATGTGTGTGTATATATGTATATATAATATATATGTGTATAAATTCTACATATTTATACAGACTAAGTACCAATCATAAGCTGGAATGATAAATCTTATTATGACTCCATTAGAATATTGACAGGAATGTAAATTGCAGTTGTGTTATTGTTGATAAATCGGTAACATCTCCCTGTCCTCATGGGGTCTTACGGAGTGTACTCTGTAATGAGGACTGCCTTCACCTGTCAGGGTCATCAGTGTCCCAAACATGTTTTTAATAACCAATCACATGTAGTAACCTTAAATCCACTTGGCTCCTAATGGCTCAGTCTGACTAAACGTCACCATATTTGCAGTATTTTCTTTAGCTGGATCTGACCAGGTTTCAGTGTCCACTAAAGTTCCTGAGATGCGTTTTGATGTGTGGTCACTGTAGCAGATGGCAAAGCAGTATTTGTAAATTGCGGTTCACCAAATGAAGCAATGCTTGTGTAGTATTGCTCGAAGAGTACGATCCTCTGAACTCTATGTTCCACTTGGCCTGATGGGTGTTAGAAAAGCGAAATGATCCCAATTTAAGTCACATTCCCAATAACACCATGTATACATCTAAACGTCATGTTTGTTTATCATGTTCTTGGTGTAAATGGCTGCAGTATTTTTTAAGTTTGTCTTTATCATACTGGGGTATTTTGCCATTTGAGAATTTTATTTCTTAGAAATTTTAACATACCAGTAAAAAGAAATGCTTACACGCAGCTCAATGCAGACAAAGTCAATCATTTGCCAAGTCATTTTTAATTGATTGTAACAAAAGGAGCACAACATACACACTTGCACACGCGCACACATGCACACACGATTCAAAATGCAAATATCAAATAGAGGCTCAGTTTGCAACCTTATATGATCTGTTTAAAAAAATCTGAAAGAAATACTACCTATCAAATAATTACAAAAAATAAGCGCTTTGAACAAGGGAAAAACAAAACATGCCAAGGATAACCCAACCCGTTAAAAAAAACCAAACAAAAAACAAAACATAAATAAGTTAGTTTTCTCAGTGTTTTTACAGTTATGTACACAGGTACACTTCACTGTTTTACACAAATACACATGCAGTGTAATATGAACTCTGAATGATAGTGCTAAGTCTTATGGGGAGGGGTACATACATTAAAAAAAATATATTTTGACACATGCTCTTGGGAAGAAAAAAAAAAATCTTCAATCGAAATTTTAAGTCAGTCTGAGGGTAAATATACTATCATTAAATAGAAAAACACAATATTTTAGTTACAATGTATTATACGTTCAGTAGGACAATTCACCCGAAACATCATAATAAGTATAAATATGACTGTTTAATTAAACAGCCGTGGCCAATTTACAATTAATACTGCAGATGTTGGCCATATGCATTTAACTTCAATTTAAAGTAGTTTTTTTAAAGCCAACTAATATTCACAAGGTGCCAGGATTACAAGGCTTTACTTATAATGAACAAAAATAGGGGTCATGCTCAAAATTATTAATTTATTCAGACTAAGGCATGAATGGCAAAACTACTGATGAGTGTTACCTACCTGTCCCCTGCAATTGGCAAAGTCTTGGACTCACCATTAATGGGTCCAGAGCATGATCATAATTAACCAAGGAACCAAAATGATATCCTGTACCAAAACTTCTCATGCACACATACATGCCGTAAAAAGCAAAGAAGGTCACTTTGACAGAATAATAAATTAGACTGGGATCATGGACACACCCTGATTTGTAAATTTTGTTTGCATTGTTTCCATGCAAATTATTTAGAAAAGGATTTGACACCTTTTTTTTTTGCAAAATTCTGAGAACTACACTGCAACTCTTCAAGTCAAATCAAAAATTCACAATTTATACAAAGGAAAAAAAAGATTCGATAAAAATTGTGCGCTACATATGAATAGAAAAATATATACACAGGTAGTAAAAAAAAAACGGCCAAAACGCGCAGAGGCTAACTGCAAATTGCTACATTTACTGCTATAGAGGCAGATTAACTTGCTGAGTGCCAGACTGTTAGTGTTAAATTCAGTGTCTGTAAGTCTCCACATCCTTGGAAGGGTCCAAATGAAATGGTTTCCCCTCGTCTATCGGCAGTTCCTTTTTACTGAAGTATTCGGTGACAACGGGTTTATCTTCAGCTCTGTGAAGAGAACAAGAGAGATAAGAATTGATAACAAAAATATCTTTACTTCCTCCTCGCAATACGCCAAATGCAAGAATTAAGTTTTGGCATAACCTCCTGAATGGGGGGGGGGGTTACTTATCCACCAGCTGCATGACTTTTGTATATATTAATTCCATTGCCGTTTTCGTGAAATACGAGCTGACCAAAAGCACACTTTGCAATATTTTTACGTGGAATGCAAGTTTGTTATCCTAACCTACGGACCTCGCAGAGAGACGGCATGAGCTGTATCATAAATCGATGGCGCCAGACAGAAGTGGAAAGCGGTGTAAAGGCACACGTAGGCAGGGCTGCGGGGCTGCTGACGTGTTACTACAGCCGTGTTTACAGGCGGCAGGAAGCCGCGTCCCCGGGACTCGCATCGCGCCCTCCGCCTTTAGCGCGGCTGCGCCTAATTCTGCATCCATTTCTGCATCTATTTCTGCATCCATTTCCAAAATGACGCACCGACACTTCGGGCACCAGTTAGTGCACGAATACTGGATAAACCTGCGGAAGTGACCAATTCGTTCGCCTTCATATTTACGCTTTTAATGACTTTCTAAATAAAGCGTCAATAACTGTTAACATTTAAATGCCAACTACGGTCGCTCATCATTTTGTTACGCAGTTAAATCTACTGTCCCTGTAAAATATTTAAAGGGCCACTTGCAAACATTTAATACATTTCTGGACGGACACTTCTATGACCCGCCCGGACCCTTTCCGTCATCTTTTGATCACTGAGTAACTTTGAGAAAAACATTGTTTCGGCGTTTTAAAGCGGATAGGGCTTTGCAACATTTCCAAGTAACAAACCCAGTCAGAAGTGCAGGCGAACTGCAGCGCGATCAGCCGCGTGCAAGTCAGTAAGGAAATAAATAAATGCATAAGCAAAAAGCGCAGCTTACCGTAATGCTCACGTTTGTGTCTTTGGGCCGGACTTCCTGGGTGTGCTTTCGGCCGAGTGCGGGACCGCGGGGCTACGAGTGACTTCGTCCGAACTGCTCCGCGATCTTTTATTTAGCGACGGGCGATCTGGCGTGGAAAAGATGCACAGCGTTACAGAGACGAGGGGCGGCTGCGGCACGCGGCTATTAGTGCGGTTCGGTTCTGCGCCGCGCAGGAGCCCCAGCCCTGCCGTAAGCATTCGGACCGTGCACGATAGCGCGGTTCGGTTCTGCGCAGGAGCCCCAGCCCTGCCGTAAGCATTCGGACCGTGCACGATAGCGCGGTTCGGTTCGGTTCTGCGCAGGAGCCCCTGCCCTGCCGTAAGCATTCGGACCGTGCACGTTAGCGCGGTTCGGTTCGGTTCTGCGCCGCGCAGGAGCCCCAGCCCTGCCGTAATCGTTACCGCACTTGGACCGAAACTCAAACCGGATCCGCACTCGGTTCGCCGGGCGCCGTACCGGCACTCGCTCGCCTTCTCTTCCGACTCGCCGCCCGGTCCGTGCAGTCCGTTTGCCCATCCGAGCCGTGCCCGGGCGCCCTGGTTCCGGCGCCCTCCGGCACCGAGCCGCCGTGTCCATTAACATCCAGGCCGGTCTCCGGCGCGGCGTCCGCCGGCGTGCGGCGCGGTCCGCCGTAAAACTCGGGGGCGTCGTCCGCCGGCTCCCACTGGTACCTCCCGGGCGGCAGCGGCCGGTGCGCCGCGAAGTCGAAGTTCCACTTGCCGCATTTGGCCTCCTCGATCTCCCGCAGGCGCTCGCTCAGCTCCCGCTGCAGCTCGCCGTGGTCCGGCGTCCCGAAGAGCACCCTGCAGGCGGACGGCTTCGGCAGCTCCGACACCCGCGCCTCCATCCTCTCCAGGGGGGGACTCCCGTCCGACAGCCGCACGTCGGACATCCTCCGCGATCGGGAGGCGAAAGTGGGGGGAAGAAAGTGGCGGAGAGCGGCGCAGGAAATGCCCAGGTATCCCCCCGCTCCGCTCCGGTCCGGTCCGGTTCAGGCGCGACCCGGAGCTGGCGTGGAGGCGGCGCTGGCCGCGGACGCAGGCATGCCGTGCGCAGGGGGACGCAGCCCGGTGGCGGCAGGTCGGTGCGGCGCTGCGCGCAGGGGGCTCGGCACCATCAAGCCCGGAGCTGCGCCGGAACACAAACTGCAGCCCGTCGAAGAGGAGCGTGCGAGGAGCCGCCGAGCCGCTCCGGATCCCAATATGGCGCCGGCTGAGCGCGATGATTGGCACCCGGAGCTATTTAAACGCAGCGAGCGGAGCCATTGGCCGCGGCCGCGGCCCGCCCACATTTCGGGCCAGCTCGCCTGCGCGCCCCCCGTGCGCGCGCCCCGGCGCCCATCCAGCGCCCATCCAGCGGCCGGGCATCTGCAGCCTTACGTTCGGCCACATCTCAATTATTTACATTTTCAAAAAAATAAAAATAAAAATGCTTTTAACTGTGCAAAGCATGAACGCGATTATTACGCAGCCGCTGCCGACTCCCGAACCTCACTCTCCTGTCTGGCTTTTTGCACTCTTTAGCGCTAAGTACTGTATATTAATTAATATCGATTGTATGTAAACTTATACTTATTTTTAATTAAGCTATATGTAAAAAAATGCGCAGTAATGCAGCGCGCATGTAGGAAAAGCATTTTGCGCGTCTTATCCCGCGTTCCTAACGCCGTTTCTACCTTCGCATAGTTTCGCATTTTTGGAAACGGGCCGGCGGCTGCGGTCTCGCTCCGAAGCGTTTCGTTTCCGCTCGGAAATCGCTCCCCGAAGCGGAGTGAATCCGGCGCGGCGGGAGCGTCCGCGCTGTCAGACCGCGTTTGGGAGCCCGTGTCAAGCCGGGCTTAGGCTGGATCCAAGGGCTTAAATAAATTCAACCATTCAAACGAAATTAAAAGAGTAATTTAAAAATAGGTATTGCGATCGAGGTTGAGGTGTTTAATTACACCACGTGACTTTCTCGGTCCATTTAGTGCATTTGCTCATAGGCTCAGCAGATTGAAAAATGTTCACCCTAAATTGAGCAGTAACACACACTTTGTCACTGGGCAATAGCAGCACAGGGAGCCGAAGGCTCTTTACTCTGTACATTTTTTAACGACGTTGGTACCAATTTCCGAAATGGAAGATGACAGTTTTGAAAGCATTTCGGCTGCGCCGATCCTGGCAGCAGTCAGTCTGAATTACCACAGGCCGCCATTCTAACACCGAATGACACCGCTTGATGGGGTTAGGAAAACTTCACCGAAACACAGAAAAAAACGACAAAAAAAAACCACACCCGAATCCAAGCAAGAAACAGGTCTGTTTTTGTCCCATGCTAAATTCCATTTTAAAGAATTACACATCTTATATTATGTTTACATGCATTTTATATTCTGTCAAATTAATATAGTCCGTTTTTATTTAAAATGTGATACTGAATGGCAACTTTAAAAGCTCACACCTAAAAGAAGGCCGGCTCTGACACCTAGTGGTGGGACTGAAAACATTCAGTTTCAGCGTCAGTCATCATGGGGCACCACGGAGCGGCCTTTACACGCTACGTCCCCTCGGTTAAATCAAAACGTTCGTAAATAGTCACGTTAGCAATTTGACTCTGCGTACTTACATATTTATGCAGTACAGGCCATCACTTTTTATCCCACGTATTTAATATATAATGCATACAGTGCCATATTAACACTTAAATGTATTTGCTATACACAGGGGTATGATCTTCAGTCATAAAGTCAGCTGACTGTCCAAAAATAGTTCAGCAAATCACAGGTGCCTGGGAGCACACGGTTCATCAAGCCCCTTTCAGACAGCTTGAAGAAGGCTTACGAGTGTAGCCATTTAAGGATGTAGAAGTTCCTCTTGCCCACCCTAAGCAAGGTCAGCCCATTGGCAAAGACCTGTACCATCCGGCACCTGCCCGGGATGAGAAGCAGGGTCAAACGGGTCACAAGATTTATCGTTAGATCCTCCGTTTGTTTGCTCTTTCTGTTAATCTGTGTGTGTTTTTAACAGTACGAGAAAATGGGTCAATTCACCACCAGAACCTCGACACCCAAGTCTACTGCTTCCAAGAGACTTTGTTCCAGCTCAAAAGACAATAAGACCGATACAAATTAATCACCACTGAGGCAGTTAGGGTCTGCATTGTGATTAGTATAATAAGCTGATGGTTGCTGGCTCTGACCTGAGCTAGAGGACCACAGACCACAGCAACAGCATTTAGCAGAGGACCGCCCTATGCTGACCCACGGGGCCCACTGGGAACAGCCCCCGCTTTCCTGCAGACGTCCAGCACAGTCATTCCCGGCTCCAGGACCAGCTCGCAGACAGACACCTCCCTGAAGATCTCCTGCAGCATCTCCAGGCTGCCATGGTAGAGGGTGTGAGGGTCCAGGGTCCTGCCAGGGTCCTGCTTCTGCTCATTGATCACATGACCCATGAATGTGAGCGGCCTCAGGCACCTGCATGGGGAAAGCAGTGACTGATCAGGGAGGGCGGCCCAGTCACACGTGGCTCTCCTGCACCAACGTGGGCAGATTCATAAACATAAACTTCTGTTACAGCTGCCAGCATGCACAAAATGGAGCCCCCATCCCAAAGCACTGCATGCCCACCTGTTATTTCACTGCACATCATAGTCTGACTGTCTACCTTGCACGTGACAAATAAAACCATTTAATACGTCTCAATATCATTAAGTCTTTAAAAAGCATCTTCCAGGACCAGATATGTAAGTTTTTTTAGTGGGTTGGTAAAGAGTATAATTACAGACCCTAGCTTTTGACAAACTTGCATGTATCTTCTAGGCCAATGTTTACTACATTCACCTACCTATTTACCGGTATTACCATCTCTATGTATTATATTTAATTTTATACAGTAACGTGTATGCAGTACAAGGTGTTGTGTGGCTGTGTACTGTGCATTCTGCAATCACAAGCAATTTCTTCTGGGATAATACGTTTTCTGCTTAGTTCGTCATTCAGGAAGTACTGGGACAGCTCGAAGGGACGTACGCTCCCGGTCCAGCCACACTGCATTTCCCGTCGTCTTCCCCAGCTTGTCCCCCGCAGCAGCACCAGCGGCACGGTGAGTCCATACACGTCCTGCCCAGTCATCCTACACCATGTCAAATGATGAAGGCAGAGTCCAGATTAAACAAATTTTTTCTAAGAACCAGCCTTCCCTGATATGAAGCGTCAGCCTATTCCAATTAGAAATTAAAGCAGACTAATTAGCTATATTTGCAAATTCCTTATCAGTGATGCAGTGCAGCCATTTTCATACAAAATGCCATACCTTGGATGGTTGCCCCATTTGGCCGTCTGGGTTAGTGTGTCATTCGATCATTGTGTCTCAGTCGGCCTTTAAGGCCCGCCGGTAAAACATCCAGTGATTAAGGACCTGGGCCGAAGTGGGCAAGTGTCCCAGAATCTTCTCGAATAGCCCCAGCAGTAAAATAAATGACTGACCAGATAAGTACCTGTTTTCGGATACCCGATTCCACCAGGATCATGTAATGTACCGTTTAATCAGATGTATTTTGCATTAGTTATCAAATACGCCACTATTGCTTTGCTCTCCTGCCGGGACTGCACGCGTTTCTGCTCGACAGCGCCCCCTTTCGGAAGTGCCTCCGCCCCCAGGACGGGAAGGACGCGGCGCTCCGTTCGCGGTACCAGCCGGCCTTTTTAGCACCGTCACCGAGCCAAGCTTCTGGGGCTCGCTGGAGAAACGCAGCTCATGATGGGTGAATAATCGGTGCGGGCAATGTTTGATGGCTCTGGCCTTCTCCTCACCGTACCGACGATTAGCCGATCAGCTGCCCCGACTCGGGCAACATGCCCTCTAAAAGCCTCCTTCGGCTTAACAAAGACAGACAATCCCGCTCGCTGCTCTCGGTGGAGGCGAACATTGGGTAAAACCCGGGATCTATGTTTTTCAGTCTCGATAATAAATGGCGTTTGTGTCTCGCTAGCGCCTTCCACGAGTTCACTGTGGGCGCCGCCATGTTTGACGCGAGGGAGCGATAAACAGGCTGTCCCGCTGTGCAGAAATAAAGGACGTGGCGCCATCTACCGGCGGTAAGAGGGAACCTCAGCCCCCTGTGCAAATTCTGCCCGGTGATTCTCGTCACTTACAAGTTTGTGAAAGACAGCTGAAGTTTAACCTTATAAATGCCGATGAAGAGGGATCCAAAATGGTACTTTTAAGTTTAGCTTAATCTTAGGAATTTGTCAGTATTTTTAGGGATTTATGATGGCTATTAAATGCCTCAAGTCCATTTTAACTTGAAAGACCAAACCAAGTTATAGTAATAGTAATTATAGTAATTAACAACACAGAAAATTACAGGAGGTGGAATGATTTATGAAAAGATAAGAGTACAATGTTCAGTTTCCTGCTTCCTGAAAAATGGTAGCTTTATAAACAGGTTTCCCATTGGAGGTTTACAGGATTCTACTGGTTTGGTGGTCAGGTCAATTTAATTTTAGTGTTTAGTGGAATATATAAAATAAGGCTGAGGTGATGTAAAACAGACCAGACCAACAAATCATTTTGGGACTATGCCACTCTTTAAGCATTATGTAAGTAGTTCAATACATTACAAAAAACAACTTTCATTCAGAGTTAGAATGACCAGGAGAACAGGTAAGAATTTGGTGTTTTATTGTTTTAAACCCATCAATGTCAAATCATCTGTTGTTTAAATGACTAAAGATACATTCATCAAACATTTACAATATTGTTATTAGTCCATAATTACAGTTCAATAACACCAACTTGGTCAGACTGAGTTGCAATGCTCTCATGGCTGCTAGCTAGAAAACCACGTCATGAGATACTAAGAACAGAAAACAGAAACATTCGGCATTGTTCCTATTTACTGCATGAAACCCCAACGTGAAAGGAGAATTGTTAGTCGTGGTTTTGTTTACTGCAGCCTCATAGGACAGTTATGGATACTGATGATAGTAAGGAATTAGAATGGATAGTCAGGACAAGTACTTAATGCATAATGCTGAGCGCTGTGGGAAACATAAGGAGAGTGCTAACAGTTATGCTAACAGTACCCAATAATCTCCTGAGCTAGTATAAACTGAGGAAGACAAGCATCATATTCCCTGATACATATTTAAAATCCCTTGTCAGTGAAACACGAACTGATACATAGTGAGGCAAGAGAAAGTGATACAAAATAACTGGTCAGTTCTGCATTTTGGACGTAGGGTGTAGTTGTGTCTGCTTGGACCACAGATTAGTTATTTCAGTGGACCATAGAAGGTGTCAACTTTCATAGCAGATGCTTGAAAGGATTTCAGAATACAGAAATGGATGGATGGGATATGTACACCTGCTGATAGCATTCTGATAGCATTCGTGGCATGCCCTTAATCATGTGTGCAAACACTGATCTTCCTACTGGAAAGTGACACATGTGTCATTTGCTGTGTCTCCACCCCACATACATGTGCTTCCTAAGGCACAAATGGCGTCGAAACCTTACCCCCCGAAGTAACATAAATCAGCAAAAGGTCCTCATGAGAGCTGTGATGACCTTTGTAAGTGGGAATGTCAACACTCAACAAATTTCAGTTTCCATTGCTAAGGAAAGCTTAAGTGATGATTCTGAAGTGATAAGCTACACAGCCAGCAGGGGGCGGTGTGACCCCATAAAATTAACACAAGACAGCATTAGAATACCAGGTATTCAAGCATTCGTGATGTTCCACACGTCCACCTTTCATTATCATAATCTGGTACACACACAGCTGCAGGAGTTTTTACTGCAAGAAATAGCTCTTAAGTTACAGTGCTCTGGACTGATACCAGAACAAACCAAATGGACTTGCCACATTTTGTACTGGTTCTCTGATGAATTCATGTCCTCCTGTAAATGCCATCAACCCAATGACCTCGCCTCCATGAGTACTGTGGGCCAGAATGTTGAAAATTCAAAGAAAAAAAAATGCAGTCATCACAATCTTGTTCTACTGGCTATGATCATCAGCAGTCAGCATCAGTTCAAATGAATCCCACAAAGACACGGGGCAAAATTTCAAGATTTTCCAGAATTATGAATGATGGAAGAATGTTTTTTCACTCTTCCAAGAGGAATACTATGGACAGATATTTCCTTATGGTGACAGTGGTCGGTGGGGACCTTAAGCAAACTTTGAGGTCTGTTTCACCTCAGATGGTGGGGCACCACTCATCCTCACTCCAGTCAGTTTATCAGGGGGTTAAAACCTACTTAATTATGGTTACAGAAAGACATATTCTGATTCCAAATCTATGTACACATTTAGCATATATTTTATTAGTGTCGTCTTAGATATTTTACAGTCAGTATAAAAATGTTCCAGTGAAATTACAACAATCAATATATTTTGTAGTGCATGGGCAAGAGCTACTCTAGAATGAGTTTAAACACCCACACACATTTTAATCTATCCATTTTAATCCTATCAGTTAATACCACTGATCTTTTTCCAATGAAAGGAATTCATTGTTCGATGCACCCAGTGTCACACTGTACAGGGTATCAAGTGCAGTGGCTCCATAAAATCTGACTATGGACCATGAGAAACGCGTCACCTGCCGCCTAACCCGTTGAAGAGTACTAGTTATGACGGAGGCAGGAATAACCCAAGACTAACATCTGGCTCCTATTTTTTTTTTTTTTTACTACATTTGAGTTCTTTTATATTATCATCATACCACCCTTCCTATTAGACATATATTAAACCTTTATTAAAGATAAAAAAAACAGTATCCCTATTTCAAACAGTTTACCTCTCACCAAGAACAGGCCTGGTTGTGTTTCCTTATTAAACCAGTAGCAGTTGAAGATCATATTTACAAAGTCCTGGCGGGGGGGGGGGGGGGGGGGGGGGGGGGGGGGGGGGGGGGGGGGGGGGGGGGGGGGGGGGGGGGGGGGGG
>JAODKN010000001.1:4090973-4109697 GCA_026774425.1 Petrocephalus zakoni | reverse complement strand
CACCCCCCCCATCCAACAGGTCAGACAAGAAACCAAGTGGCACCCACAAGTCTGTGCTGAGCCTCCAGTACAGGTTCTTGGTCTCTCAAAACACAAAAACGTGTAGGCAGGCCATTTCTACTGAGGTACAGACAAGTAGGTCAGACATAACTGTGAGATACTTCTTTTGCGTGAGTTTGGAGGCGATCACCGATGGTGTTCCTTTAAAATGGCATTGCTATGGCTGCCTTGTTGTGGAAACAAATAGTTCAAGGCAGGAAAAACATTCTTACAGAAGTTCTGATCTGGACAGTATGAAATTAATGGGCCAAGTGATTGGATTGTGTTTGTATGAAAAGAGGTTGTACTAAACTGCCACTTATATACAAAGACCAGGCATTGAACTATTTCTATTTGGTATTAGAAACAGGAGTTTGACGTCCGTTTTAAGTTAGATTTTATCATGCAATACAGTAGCTGGGGAACAATCTTTTGGGGACGAGAAACAGCCAATTGCTTAAGAAACTTTCCCCTGAAGGCTCATTCGATGTCTCCCATCCAGTCAACATCTCCACCCAGACGCGAGGACAAGGGAAAACGTAAATGGGTAGAAAACGCCTAGTGTCACGCGATCCGCACGTCGTGCTGCCAAGCTAACCGCTAACACCACCATCCATTACGAGTTACATAAAAACACAGTGCCGATTTACTTTTGTGTCGCGCGACATTTTCAGCTTTATGATGGTACAAGAGTGAAGAGTTTCTACACACGGCTACTGTGGGCAGAAACAAGCTAAACTTAGCTTTAGTGTTTTTTGAGCGCTGGTGAATCACATTTACCTGAATTTGGATTGGAAACATTTACAGATAAAATATACATGAAATAATGATAAATAAAAGACAAACTAGGTGAACCATGTGAAATTATATATATAAAAAAAAAACAACATTCACAATCGGGGATTAAAAGTTCCTTTAAACATTCCTATGTATGTCGACCAGAAGGCAAATGATCATAGTGGGTATTTCTGATTGATGGAACTTCACAGTAACTGGAGTGAGGAATTTTAGTATGTGTGTAAAAGCTTTGATGATAAAACCCACCTACATCACCAAGGAAAAATGTGTCCGAGTCTCCGAAAACAAGATCTTCAATTTACAGGAAAGCCCCGGAAGGACACTCTCATCCGCCAAAATGTCCAAAGAGATGAGGGCAGGGTTATAAAAAAGAAAACAGAGAATAAAGTGTTCAGAAATTCAACGGTAACGCTGCATCACTTTGGCATGTCAGTGCTTCCAGTGCATGAGTCCGTCTCTTTCCCGTCTCCTGTCTCCGGTCTCCGGTCTCCGGAATTGTATTGCTACAGTTTTATACAGGGTGTGAAAGAACTCAGGGAGGGCAGGTGAGACCAGTACTGTGATCGGTCAGCTTTAAAGAAAATGGGCCATTAACTCAATAAGAGTTGCCAATGTGCTACCATGAGGTGAATGTTTATATTGTCATAATCAGCGCTCATGGAGTAGTGCACCTTCTGAAGGTGGATTCATATGTTCTGATGAGCTCTGCAGCCAGTCAGCTCCTCCTGGAGCCTCCACAGTCTGCCGCTGTGAACTTTTCAGCAGGCTGGGGTGGGCTGGTCCACCCCCAGCACCACCTGTTCCTCAGTACATGTCCCGGTAGATCTCCTGCAGCAGAGGGTGCAGTGAGGTGTCCTCCGTCTTCTTGATCTCCTGCACCAGCTGGGCGTGCTCCGTCACGAGCTGCCGAAGGTCAGCCAGCTTCTGCAGCAGCTTGGGGAATAGAAAGGCGTCATCCGGGTGGTTGGCCTGTAGGTGACCCCGCAGCACCTGAACCAGGGTCTCCTGAAGCCGCTCGATGTACTGCACGTTCACCAGGCCCGGGCGGTCTGTGAGGAGGAGGAGATGAAGGGAGAGATGAGACCAACTCAAGCAGAGGAGACACACTCCAGTATTTAGGGAGTATAACTTAGTGTTGGCTAAGAGATGCATGCCCCTTGAGAGATCACTGGATGAGTTTCTTGCATAGGATTTCCTAATAGTTTTCCTGGCATCCCAAAAACTTATTATCCATAAATGCAGAACAGAGATCAATTGAAAAAAAATTATTCCACTTCTAGAAGTGGAATCATTTCATCTTATGCCATTTATTTAATCCAGCGTTTTTCAACTGGTAGTGTGCTGCCAGTTGAAAAATGCTGCCTTATGGAAAGTGGGCCGTGGCAGTGATAAGGTTGGGAAACTGATTTAATCGACAGTTTAAGGGTTTTATGAATGAGGAGCTTGACTGTACTTCCATCTAGCAGCGGACACGTGACTCTAGTTCCTGTGTTGGCTACCCTTAACATCCGTTCTCACCTCCGCAGCAGATGATGGTGGCGACAAAGAGGGCCAGGTCGCTGTCATCCAATTCCAGGGCGTTGAACTTCATGGCAAACTGGAATTTGGGCTCCATCATGTCGCTGAACGGCCTCCGCAAACTTTTGAGGAACTCGCGTGTGATGAAGCCATTACCGTAGGCAACCAGTAGTCCATCCTTGTTCATGCATGAGGCCAACATGGCGAACATGGCCTCGTAGACGCCATACTTGAGCAGTGTCACCTGGTCGTTGAGGTCCAGGACGGAGAAGCCTGGCACGGCCTTGGCAAACTCTGTCAGCTCGGTAACTGTCTCTACAGAGGTGCACTGGCAGCAGTGGAAGATGCGCACCTCTGCCTCTTTGTTCTGCAGGCCACCCACACCACCCACCAGCTTGGCCACCAGGGTGCGCTCTGCCAGGCGTAGTGTGTCCATGTCATGGATGACGAAAGGCTACAAAGTGGAGGAGGTAAAAGGAAGACGTTTGACACCCAGATACTCACTTTGTCTGAGATAAGGGTAGGGGTCAGAAACCAACGGTCTGAAAAACAAAATCTCAGGAGGAAGGAGAAGAAGGAGAACATCAAGTAAATCCAAGAAACTTCATCCCTGAACATTTACATTTGTCCCCAAGGTGGTGCCCTAGACCTTCATCACAACTTCTGTTGACATGATGTCTGGTTCTTTCAAAAACCATGTGGCCCCAGTGAAAGATGTCTTTGGCTAGAGACTCTGCCAGGCGAGCTCCAGCTGTGCTGTGATGTTCAACAGCAAGCAAAACAAACAGTCTAATCTTATCAGCCTCTCGCCCTTTGACTTGCAAAAACAGAGGCAAGACCTCCAGGGTCCATCTGAAAGAAAGCATGGTCACATAACAGACTGTGTCCTTGACACTGGCCTCTGGCGGCCAGGCCACGCACCTGCCCCCGCTTTTCAGAGTAGATCCCATGACAATACCAGCTGCCCCCTACTCATGGGTCCAGTAACACTATAAACATATGCGTTTCGGAACATTTCTAGCGTCACTATGGCCATATCAAGTTGCCAAAACAGAGAGACAAATTCACTCCAGATCTTACGTGATCTGCTGCCATTACAGCGAAATGGTAAAGGCACTTGCAAAACACAGGTGTACTTCAAGTGGGACAACATCAATGGTCAACATTAAGGGCTGCCTCTGAGATTTCTGGGTACCAATCTGCCCCATGCTCAGAAGCACTTTTTTCACTGTGGAAAAGCACATTGTCCTTCAATTAAAATCCCATCCGCGGCAAAGCCTCTTGGATCGGATCTAGAAGCTCCCTTCCGAGAGCCAGGCAATCCAGAAAATCAAGTTTCAAATTATGCGTCATGCAAGTCATACCGGAAAAAGAGGAAACAAACAAGCTCAGAGCGTTTCTTGCTCCCAGCGTCCTCCAAATAGCTTAGCCTTGCTAAATATGCCCTCCACAGGGCCTTCCACACTCAGTAGCTGGGTAAGCTGCAGGGAGCCTGTGGCGATAACAGTCACATGTGTCCGGAAACTGGTGGAATCCCTCCTACAGTTACCTTTCCCACTCTGACACCCGACGAATCACTGCAATCAAATTCCTAAAAGCGTAATAGAAACTAGGAGCCCAACCAATTGGCTGTCAGACATCTGACTTTCAGGGTCTGGAGCCACCCCGTTGTCATCCCTAATAATAGGGCAAGGTAAGGTGATACAGGGAGTCTGTGGTGACTCAGTTTCAAGTAACAGGAGAAGGACTCTTGGCTGAATGGCCAACAGACCCACATTACCGAGGAAGAGGACGCAGAAGAGCGAGCTTTTTGATGGGGCAGGGGATTCCCGGGTTTACAGTGACTGGCCAGCAATAGGAGGAAGGACACAACATTGAGAAGAGAACAGCTGGTTAGAAGAATACAGGGAAATTAAACTCTGGTGCATTTATCAAAGGATGAAATTAACCCTAGTTTGGGTAAGTTTCAGGGCCTAGTCGGGGTAACTAGAAGAAAGAAATAACCAAACAAAATAGTTTATACCTTTGGCTACAAATGGGCAACGGGTGGAATTTCTGACCTCAGAAAGTCCCTGGTGAGACGCCCTGTCCCAGCTGTGTTAATAATCTGCAATCACTGCTAGAAGGAAAAAAGGTCCTGTCCACTTCCAATGAGTGTATCTTTGCAAATGCTTGAGTTGTGAAAGTGTTACCCTTTCATTGTGCACAGGCAGCTGTGAGGACAGCAGTCCCTGTCCAAGGGGTATTAGGACATCAGGGATGATTGGTGGCTAATGAGCACACATATGTTCCATGCAACTGGATCAAGTGTGAAAGCAACGGGGCCGTCCACAGAGGGGGGTGACGAACACAGAACCACGCCCCCTTGTGGTGGTTAGCAAATCGCTAAATTTGGCTCATACTCATTTATCAGATTCTATTTCTGGGGATTTTTTGTCTAATGTCACACTGTGTCTTTCATATAGATGTTTGTTCTGATAACTGCAACAGACACAGAACTCTGGATGAGGTATTCTCTGCAGCAGAGAGCCAGGCATGTGTTATTCTTATGCAAACACAGTTGCCCAGAAGCCATCCTCTGCAACCACCCACCCACATCAACTTTTCTGTTAATGGTGATGGAGCTCGCCATCAATCATCAGCAGACCAAGGCCTCCTACCGGCGTGCTGGTTTTCCCCGTCAAGATAACTCGTGCTTTTGATTTGTTCATGTTGAAATTCTTAAGGTAGGCCTCGTAGATCTGCTTGGCTAGGGTCTTCTGGTCGGCCAGCTGTGGGTTCTCAGTCTCCTTCTCCACAGTCAGGATCTCCGCCTTCAGCTTCATCTTCTCCGACTGGGGCATCCTCCCAAATCGGATGGCTATACAGGAGATGGGAATGCAAGATCCCAAAGCCATTGTTTAAATATCTGGCTGTATTAGGCATGTGCAAGAACCTATCACCTTCATGGCTGGAAACTCTCACATGGACAGCACTAGCGACTGATGAACAAATGCGATGTGTGAATGTCTGGCCATGTCAGACGCAAAAACGACTTTGAAACAAGCTACCTTCCACTGCCAAGGAGGCCGCCCTTAGGGCACTCCTGTCTAGACGGTCTCAGGGCACGTTGCGATATTTGAGTCACACTTGACTTTAAAATAAAAAAATTGTAGGGAGGACTTTTTAGGGGGATTTTCCCATGATTACAGGCTGACCTCCTCCATTCTCTGCAATATTCTGGTGTAGTAACACTGCAATATTGATCAACCATGGGACTTTCAGCTCTTAAGATGTTACAGTGGCCACTGAGATTAGCAGTGTCATAGAGCAATAAAGTTGTGAAATGCTGGCATGTGGCACTACTGAGTAAGGGGACGGTGCTTTAAAGGTCCTTGCTACGTGACGGAGACGGGGCATAGGAGGGCGTTGCCAAGACAACTCTGTCACAAGGATGGCAACCAGCCATAGTGGTTAACAACCGGAGCTTGTGACCTGGAGTTTAGTAAACAGAATATAATCCAGCAAGTTGAATATACTATTACGGTAAGATATTATTAGTAAGTATAATATTAATTCAACCGTATAAATATATAAAAGCATGCAAGATTTGCTGGCTACTCTCCATCGGTTTCTGCTTAGTCCCTGCACTTGAGAGGACTGCGAGAGCCAGAAAGTTTGTGCTTCTGGTTGGACAAAGACAGGAAAAAAAGGCTTTGGATGGTGTTCCCAGAGGAAAATGTCCGGCGCTGGCCCTCAGTGACTGTCAAGTCACGAGATGCAGCCCGCTCCGCAACCCTTGACAGGGAAATTAATTTCCACCTCAAGCATGAAGATGAGAGCCATTTCAGCTAACTGGAATCCATTAAGCATCAGGGGTGACATTCAAAAGGAATTTAGCCCCATTAGTAAAAAGGCAGGACACGACATGCTGGCATTCTGTTCCGCACGGCGTGAGCATATTAACTAAGCTAAACCGGAGGAGGGGGAGACCGGGCCACGCAATCCTGTCATTGTGCAGACAGGGTGTGCAAGCCTCCCGCTTCTCGCTGCTCCCAGGACATCCGGAAAGGGGGGGAGCTCCGGCTCTGGCCCAGGTCAGGCATCAACGGAGCAGATGCCTCCATTCCGCCACTGGGGGGCACTGGTCTTAACCAGAAGTTTAAGGAGAGTACTGCATTTCATTTATAGACCGTGGGGTTTGTTTAGGTGTCTGGACAGCACGTGTGATCCAACGTCAATAGACAATGAAACCAGACTGCTAATAAATCCAAGGAGGAATGGGGGGGAGATGGCTGCGAGACTGTCAGTGGGTTACTGGGTATTACTGTTTGTCCCTGGTGTTTAAAGGCCAATGTAAGGGAGGCATGCTCCAGCGAGCCCCTTTGCGTAGGGAGCCGACTTCTGTGCCTTAGGTTGGCCCCCTACTCCATGCATGCAAGTGAAATGCATTCCTGTGGGTGAAGGTCACACCAGCAGAACCGGTTATGGTGCCCCTTCCTGTGCAGACTGGGGCATCAGGTTCACTCGCAAAATGGGGTCACTGTGACAGCAAGACCTTGTGGCAGTAAACACACGATCGGTCACATGAATAACTGTCGGTGACCCGCTGTTATCCTGTTATCGGACCGCAGTGTCATTAAGGTGATTGGATCTGGCGAACGTTAACTCAATGTCAGTGAACTCGGAGCTAATCAACCGTGCACTATCCCCTTCAAAGCAATGCTGGATGCATCTCTCGCCAAATGATAACCTCCTCTTTGATTGTTCTTTAATTGTTTTTCCTTTCTGTGATTGAGGAAAAGGGATCAGAACTATTTTAAGCTATTTTAGTTGATAGTTTAACATCATGCAGTTCTATTTCAACCCCTTGGCAAGATTTGTTTTGTCTTGAGCATATGTCAGTAATGGGAAAGTTATCATAGCTTAGTTATGCGTCTTTTGGAACTGGGTTTGTCAGCATTGTGCAGGGACATGAATGCACAATTGGAATCGCATGCCCCGCCCCACCTACAGAAGCCCCGCCCACCCACAGAAGCCCCACCCTGCCCACAGAAGCCCCGCCTACTCACCATTGTGGGACATGCCCACCGACAGGCACTTCTGGAAGCGGCAGTACTGGCACTTGTTGCGGTTCTTCTTCTGGATCTTGCAGCTGCGCTCACACTTGTCGTACTCCAGCTTCAGCCGGATTGTCCTTCTGAAGAAACCCTAATGGTGGGAGGTCCACGTGAACTCCCATCCCAACTTTACTGTCTCATAGACCAACAGGAGCTACTATGGTATATGTAAATTACTCCGTGATTTAGCTAACGACAGCACGACAGCCATTCAAGGCCAACAAGCAAGACAAACAAGCAACCTTTTGTTTTTTAGCAACTAGCCAGAGATTCCTTTTAGGTCTTCGGTAGCTGAGCTGCCTATCGGGGCGTAATTTGCACTTATAAATGAAGCTCCAAAGTCAGCAAGGTTACTTCGTTATGCTGGTGTGGGGGCCCCAACTGCACGCACAAACAGCCTATGACACCAAACATTAATACCCAAATACCTCAGGGATCTCACAGATCTATAAAAAAACAATGGAGTGTGTGTGGAACCTGGAATGGGGAGATGAATACTGTCCGGGTACAGCCTGTCAGCCCTCAGAGACACAACCAAAAAGACAGTTTCCATTCATCAGTTTTATGCGTTGGAAGACTATGTGACCTTCTGCGTATTCTAATTCTCCACGAAGCACTGACTGATGATAATAAGGTGGGCTGTGCATCCGGTCTGGGTGCACATCAAAGATCCCTCAGAGCCTCCACTGTCAGTCATGATCTTATCTGTATAAGACATTTGCACATGGATCTGCTTGCTGGCCATGTGGCCCCACAGAGCCCCCTGTGGCAGGAAGTCGGAGTCTAGTGCTCTGAGCTTAGTCAACTGAGAACTTCAAAATAAGGAACAGAGACCACAATGGCTAAGCATGTGAGTCTACACACACTCGGTGTAAAACAAAGTCTACTACTACAACCGCTCACAGGGTAACATTATCACAACCTGGCACCTGTAAAGAGAGACTGATTCGAAGTGTGCTGAGATCATGTGGCCAGTGGTGGAAGAGATGTGAGGCCAAGTGGTCAGTACGTAGCTATATCTGCTCTAGGCTCCGATTCACCTAGAGCTGGCCGCACATGCTGTTCTGCATGTGTCTGCCCACATGAGTGCACGTGGCATGGCACCTGCCCCTGGCTCCAGCATTATTCAGCTGTTTATGACTCACTGCTACTGGAAAAGCGGTCATCACAAGGGGAAAACCAGCCCTCCCTGGATCACTGAGGTGCACTGGAGACTAGGAGATCTGGCCAAGACTTACAGTACAGGTCCTGTTCACACCTGTATTAACATGTACCTGGCTGATCCCATCAGAAGTGGATGGTGTTAATTGCAGGGGTGAATGCACCCAGGACATGTTCCAGATCCGATTGCTCAGACCAGATTCAGAGGTGGTGTGGGCCGCATATGGCCACATTCTCATAGCTGTGTAAATGGTGGCACTGAATGACCGCCTACTCAACTGACACCCTTGGATGAGCACAAGTACGTACATACTCGTTAAACGTGCGAATGGCATTTGACATATGATTTATGTCAGTATGACTGTCAGTACAGAATGGGCCACTGTGTAGTAAACTGCATTGTGAATAACAATGCAACTATCACCTACAACACCCAAAAATGTTTGAATTAGCTGGGAAATAGGTTTAGTATTGGACTGTTGCGACCAAGTCGCATGAAATCCTTGTTAAAGTGTGCATCATTAATGTTCCACACAAATTTGGGAAAAATAAATAGTGTAAGAAGTGATTTATTAAAGATGTTTTGGAATTTGCACATATATATAAATATGTACGTAAGAATGCGCTTTCAATAGCCTATCTACTGGATATGTCAATAGACACATGGAATAATAGTGTAATTGTATATATAGTTTTATACTGGACTGTCTGGGGGCCTAAACTCCCAGTCAGGAACTCCCAGTCCGGGCCTGACTACTTTGCATCTTTCACATCACTTACACCAAATCAGACACTTAATTCTGCATATAAAACAAAACATGGAACCAATTGACATTTTTAGCTTCATTGGTTATGAACAAAAGCTGAAATATTATTATATGGCCATGGACATAATGCATTACAGATTGAAGCCTTTGCCCTTGAATAAAAAAGTATTAGCCTCGGTATATCTTAGTACCGAAAGAGCTTTTTAATACATACATTTGTACTGTGTTGATGCCTTATAAAAATGCATGTCTACAAAGTGAAAAGTTGAACCTTATTGTGAAATATAGTTCGAATCAAGTAATCTGATTTGTATTTTGTGATATATTTTAGAATATGTCTGTCTAATGAAAATCATGACATTGTGACAGTGTGAACGGACATACGTAGCGATGTTCACTTGTGATTGGATCACCCAGGACACGTGTTAATACCAGGGGTGAACAGAGCCAGAGAGAGGAGATCTTGTGACTATCTGCATCATGTGCTTCTTTAAAATCTTCCAGATAATGCTATTAAATAGTTGTTGTCCCTTTTTCATTCGTTAATGTTTCTCCTTTTCATTACCCCTAACCGTCAGACCTTGACTTTTGTATTTGCGGTCTAGTGCTTTCAGCTAAAAAAAACAGTGAGATGACTACTCTCTGCCACCACGTATGCAAGGGTTTGCAGAGTTCTCTCCCTTTAGTTACACTGTTTGTTTTGCAGGAACACACATACCTGAACCCAGAGTACAAAAACAATAGTGCTCACTGCTACCCCCCCCGGTGGTTTTGAGTTTGGTCAACTGAGAACATAAAACTGAGGAACAAGGATATCCACATAACGCTAATGCCACAAACCAGACAAGGCCCAAGGGTCTAGTGCCCCTGGCAGGGGGTGCAGAGCAAGCTTGGGGCAAACACAAGATGACAAACAAGCGTCACTGAAGAGCGAGTACAACATCCAGTCCCCAGCCTCACTGCTATGTTGTAAGCACTTCTTTCCAAAAGTTGACTTAAAGGAAAAAGTGTGCCTAATAGCTGGGAGGTTAGTGTCTGCTCCCACAAAACAGGGGTGACTTTGGCAAAGCAGAGTGGGAGGAGGAGAAAAATCGCACAGCAAGAGCCTCACACTGCCCCTTCTAGCCTGGCTGACTCCATCCTCGCACCGTGGGGCAATCTGAAAGAGCTTTCCCAACAAGCCTTTCTACAGAAACATCTCCTAGTGATGTTCTGGGTTTGATTTACTTGAGAAAATGAAACAATAAGCTGTTAAAAAAGCGATAACCTCCCACACATTTATATACTTTACCCATGCTTAGACTTTATATTTTTTTTGCATTGTCATTGGAGCTGGTCATCATCAAACACCAGGCCGACGGGCCCTCAGGCCATGCAGAGACAGGCACGGTGCTACACCTCATGTTTGCTTGGATAACCTAGCCCTTTGTTTCCGTTCAGTCCTCATATCTTCACGTGACCTTGTGGTGCTATGAAAATCTGCACACTCGACCAGGTCAAGCGACACACCGGTCTGGCCAAGAAGAGGCTCATGCGAGACTTGCGTCAGGATTGTCTCTAGGTACATCTATCACTCTGACAATGCTGGGCAGGACAACCTGCCATTGTTGTCATTCCGGATGCTTGGAAGTGCATGGACAGTCCGGTACTAGTCGAGTGACCACAGCCTCACGTTCTGTACCCTTAGCTGGTAAATTTCCTCGCTCTCCCCTGATTGGTCGTGGCACCCACCTTACAGCCCCTGATTGGTCGTGGCACCCACCTTACAGCCCCTGATTGGTCGTGGCACCCACCTTACAACCCTCGCAGGCGTGCACTCCGTAGTGGTAGCCTGAAGCTCGGTCCGCACACACTCGGCACTCCAGGGTCAGAGAAGTGGAGGAGAATTCTTCCGGCCCTGTTACTGCCCCGAATACCCCAGAGGAGGGGCTGGAAGCCGGGGTGAGGCCATCTGTGAGACACGGACAGACAGCGAGACAGACGCACACACACATGCACACGCACAAAGCCAGTCAGCCATGACAACGAAGTACAGGACAGAAAGTGGGGGGGAAATTGGGAACTCATTGTGAAACTGAACAGCATTTGTTTTTTTTTCTCCCTCAGTTTAAACAGTAACAAGCCAGCATGGAAATATAGCCACAAACAAAGGGACAGTTAACAGTGGAAATTCACTGCAAGTAAGTTCTACCTGTCCTTCAGAAATTCACCTAAGTAAGAAACTATTACCACGTATTTCAGTACATCTGTGACAATGATTAGGGCATTAACAAAGCCATATGCCGCCAAGTGCCACTATACAGCAGTTGACACTCCCTGGAATGAATTCTGAGGACATCTAGAACATTTCCAGTGCCTTTGGCTGAGGTCATGTGGGCTCGAGAGCTCCGTGTTCCATATCTTAAAGTGACAGGAGCACGAATAATCCAGAGCGGCACGCTATGTTACACTCTGCAGTGCTATGCTATGTGACGCTATGCGCCCTGCCAAGCCCCCTGGTGCATGCTTCCCGAGCGTATGCGGGGCCCAGGCCAGAAGCTGGACCAGCGCTGCAAACAGGCACTTTTTACTGTGAGAGGTTCACACGGCTGTGCGCTGGCTCCGCTGAGCCCCGTGCGAGCAGAACAGGAAGTCGGGCGCGTGCAGTGCGACAGCCAATTGCAACGAGAAAGACAGGTGCTATTAGTCTTTCACAACAAAACAATATCAGCCTTCCTGCAGCCCCTTCCATGACATCCTGTAACTGCATAAACCAGAGCATAGTAAGAGTCAACTGCGTTATTGTTATTTTCATAATATCTCTGGGAATTTTGTCAATGTTGTTCCTTACTGAACACCACACATCGCTGTCTATCCAGCAATGAAGAAGCTGTTTTCTGGAAGTCCACCAGTCCAGAAGATCCAGAAAGTGGGTCACACATTCCAAACCGTCTGAGGTTACCGCACCAAATAAAGTAGCAAGCATCATGGCTGTGATATGTGGGGTCACCCTGCACAGGAGGAGGTCAACCAGGCCACTGACACATGGGAAAGCATGCCAATCTACTTCTAAAAGCAAACACTTTCAGAAAGGTCTATATCACAGGTGTTAAAGTAACCTTTCTTTTTATACTGTCCATTATTAAATCAGAACCCCCCTCACCAGCAAGCCTCACCATCAGTATCCTGACTGCTGACTAATAGATTATTGATGTTACATCATTCTTTAATTAGACCACAATAACGAGAGATAACCTAAAAGTTATAAAATTCTAAATAAGGTGCTTGAGATTGTCTTCTGTTAAAAATCTGGAACTACCTCTAGTTTAACATAACGTAATGTGTGACTGCATGAGAGATTTAACGTCATTTAGGGTGACTTGTGACATTAGGAAAGGTGGGACATCTTTTAGTGTAATGTATGACTGCACAAGAGGTTGTACGTCACTTAGGGTGGTGTCTGACTGCAGGAGAGGGTGGACATCATTTAGGGCTGCCATGTGTCTGTAGGAACGTGTGATCATCATTTAGGGAGGTGTTTCACTCTGGGAGCGAGTGAATGTCATTTAGAGAGGTGCAGAATTCTCAGCCACAAGGCCCCCCTGTTTACCATTACATAGCGCAAGTGACCCACGTGATCTCCCTAGGTCCCCCTCGCTAAATTTCAGTGACTGGTCATTTTTTTCGGCTGGCAAGCCATTACAGACCAAATCACAATAACCTGATATAAAGCCATGCCCCCTCCCCCCCATATGAGAAACCCTGGTGTAGACCACCCTCTTCCAGCAGCTTGTGGCAGCAGTGCCTACACAAAGCAGTTCATACCTATGATGGTGGAGCTCTCAGAACCAGAGCCCGGACCAGACGACTGGTACTCAGGGACGTCGAAGGAGCTGAGGGCGTCATCCTCGATGGACTGCGAGAGGTCCTGCAGGTCATCTATGTCCCGAATGAGGTCCCCACACAGTGGGCTGCCCAGAACCGGGACCTCCAGTGGGGACGGGGGGCTGTAGCGACTTGGCAAGTCTACCATGGTGGTGGACAGGGTCGGCTTCCGGGTCACACATCAGACTGCACCGGGAGCACGGGCGACAGGCGTGGGCGTGACGGAAAGGAGAAGAGATAGAAGAGACTTCAGAGTGTGTTTTATTGCCCCGGGAAAAAAAGATATAGTTACAGTTTAATTCAGGACAGCAACCATATCCTATCATCCAGTTAGACATGATCAAAGTAAAGTCTACAGTGCAAAATTTGTTTTCATTAGTCCCAGGATCTTTTAGGTATTCTACTTAGACCCTACAGTGTAAAGAAGCACGGAACAGGAAGTAAGAGCATCCGGAAAGCATCTGTCTGAGATGCGGCTCAGGCTGACAGCAGCTTTGCCCACAGGAACTCGTACGGGTTTGTTCTGCATTATTAGATGCGGGAGCATGACGGGAAGGATTAACTGCACAGTAACTCATGTCGAAGGACTCGCTGATGGCCTGTCCCTCCCGAGGAAGACCAGAGCAGAGCCCACATCCACCAAGATGACTGGAACTCTCTTCTGGGGGTTGGGGGGGGTCATGTGACCTTGGCCACCCCTAAAAAAGAAATCCCCAGCTCCCCCGGCTGTTTGCAGCCTACCACTATAGTGCCATTACTAACACCATAAACCCGACAACATATCGGCTGCCAAGATGAATTACACCAAACTGTTACAGGCTCATAAATTTAACAACCGATGAGATGGGAGCTGAGAATAATTATTAACAATATAGAGCCTATACAGTCAGCTGGAGAATCATGTACAAAAGTTACGTTCCCCGCTAAACTGAAGATAAAGTGCCATAGTAGGAAGACGAGGAAGAGGAGCTCATACCCTGGCCTGATAAATACTGACAGCCCACCGCTGACGCGGAGCGTGCTGTAACAGCAATGGTGCACGGAGCTCTGGCATCCTCCCCAGCTTCAACGAAAACCGAAGGGAGGTCAGTGAGGATGCCATACAGGAGCAGGGGAGGAAGGCCCACCCTCACCCCCATGGGGTGGATAAAGGGCCTCCCACACCAGCCCCCCCTGCCACCTCCATGACAGGGTGGCACCATTCAACATGGAAGCCGCCCCATGAACGGGCCCTGCACCACATGTGAAGCAAGGGGACATTTCAAAATGGCCCCGCCTACTGCTGCTGAAGAGCTTTTAATTAATGATCTATAACAGTCTTTCCCAATTTGGTCCTAGGGGACCCACAGATGGTCCATGATTTTGCTCCCTCCCAGCTCCCTGCTAGATAGCTCACATTTTTGCAGAAAACATGGACTGTCTGTGGGTCCCCGAGAACCAGACTGGGAAACACTGATCTATACACACCTGACCAGAAATTAAGGTCTACAAACCAGACTCCACTCTGACATGTTAGCTAGAGGGGAACGGGGAGGGTTAATGGATTCCAGTGTATCCCGCCAGTAGCAGGAAAGGCCCCCTAACCTCCTGCTTTATCACAACCCAGAGCCCGCAGCTACATGCTAGCGAAGAGGAGTGCCACACGCCTAGTTTGGCAAGGGCTGAGGTAGTTGCCTGGCCAATAACCTTCCATCAGGGGGATATCCCATCTACCTGCATACAGGCGGTAAAGGAGCGACAGAGTTACCGCGGCAACTAACGTGCCCTGCCCGGGCGTGTCTCAGAGAGGGTGGCGGCTGGCCAGCCAGCAGCATAGGCATGGACTCGCTTTGTTCGGGAGAAGCATGCCAACCCTGAGTCACCAGCACTGAGTCAGCTGGGAGCTTGCTAATGCATGCTAACTCCACTGCTGCGCCGTCAGATACCAGGCTCGTCACATGTTCTAGGAGCCAGGAAATTATCCAGAGAGTGGTGCAGTGACACCTGAAGGGGGTGCTGTGTAGCTCGCCAGGTTAAGCTACTGTACCTGCGATCGAAAGGTTGCAGGTTCAAATCCCAGACTTGGTACAATGACTTCACTGTTGGAATTTAGATAAAGGTGTCTGCTAAAAAAATAAGTTATATGTACATACACTGACAGATAACCAACAACTTTGGTAAACTCTGCCCATCCTGAGGCACTGTATCATTTGCATTTTAAATCCTCAAATTGAGTTCCAACCCTAAACTGGCCAGGCAGTGCTTTGCACGCAGCTGACATTTCACATAGCTTCGCTATTTGTACACAGGGCCGTGTTTGCATAAGACACCCACCTCGGTCCCGCCTGGGAAGAGATACGAGCTGGGGGAGCCACCCTTTGAGCCCGGACCCGCGGACAACGCTGACACCCACATGGCAAACATCAGCATGGGCCTTATCGCCCCGATGGTCAGGGGCCGCCGCTCTCTTTCCACTGCTGTGGTCAAAGTTCATCTTTTGAACCGATGGGGAGCCCTAAGGTGGGTGGTGGACTCTGCAGGACCATGAGAGCTTCTTATCGGAGGCGTTTAAAGCCCCCTAGGAAAGGCTTAGCCGCCCTTTTCATAAATCTCTAGTGACGCTCCTGCTTCTTATACACTCAAGTTTACCTTAACCGATCTCTGGAAGGCATGACTCAGATTCCTAGTCCAGCTGCTCCGCAAAGAGGGGCGCCCATCAAATAAACAAAAAAAGATAAATAACATAAGAGGGCCACTCAGAGGAACACCAGGACCCCAAGAAGGAGAGCTCAGATGCTACAGACAGCCCAGGCCAGTGAGATAATGGAACTCTTGTTAGCACACCATAATGCCAACCTTGTTTAAATGCTAGATTTTCCCTCCAATTTTGTCTGGTTTTCAAAAGGGGGCCATCTGCCTGGAAGGGACGTCTTTAATTATTTTTTAACATCCTTGATAAATAAAAATGTCAGTGTGAAGAAGGCAGCACATTATTGGATGTACTAGATTTCACATGCTAGTAAGGGAGAACCCCACTGGATAGGCATCAGTTTGAGTATAAATTACAGTGAACATCACTGGCCAACATACAACTGTGCTTCTCTGACCACACAAAGCAGAAAAGTGGGACACGAGATGCACGAGGTACCCCAACTGGGTCTGGCAGCCCCCCGTTTTGGGGTTTTTTTGGATTACCACTCCTTTGCTCGTGATTTTTGTCTTGTTAACTTTGTGTCGTGTGATACGCTTAACTAGATATTACAAAAATGACTGTTCAGAGTTATCTACCTGTTTACTCACTGGCCTATCTCTCGATGTCCTCACTGCATCATCGCTACATCCACAGCACCACGTGCAGCTGAGCACAACCAAACGCTCCAAAGGATATTCCTCACAGTTTAACATGCTTGCTAAACAGGGTGTTCAAGTGCTACTCGGCTTTCAGGTCGTTCCTTGGTCAGGCCTGAACTTAGCTGGCGAGATCAGGACATTTCCAAATTAGCCTGCAAGCTTTGAGCGCAGACGTCGATTACGCAACTTGGCGCCGGTCCATCATGAAAATCATGTAACGTCAAAAAGCAAAGTAAGAGTGATGCAGAGAGACGACTGCTCTCCCCGGCAGAGCAGTGCCATACCCATGCTGCCGGGCGGGGCTCGCTCTCCTCATGATTAAGGAAAGTCGGGCTTCCCAACTAAGCAGGTAACATGGAGCAATTACTTGAACACTCTCCCGTTTTTCTAAAGTCCACTTACCCCTATTCACATCTCAAGGTGGGGGTGACCGACTATCATTATCCTCCACTTACACTTTAAACTCTCAGAATTCCAACAAGTTTCTGTGATGGAAAGTTTCCCTGTGCATTCCTACAGTAGCCCCAATACACCAAACTTTTTCTCAGTCCTGTGTCCTTATCCTTTGTTTTTTTGTGCTTCTTAGTTTCTGCATGTGTTATGTTTGGCAGTTCTGGGCCACCGTACTCCTCCCTTGCTGAGCCATTTCTCAGCTGAGAGAGGGAGCGTCTCCGATGACAGCAGGCATGATACAAGCGCTTCTCCTCCCAGAGCCCAGCTGAGAAGGATGCCAACCTCTGTGGGTGTGGGCGCCATGCCCAAGCACCCGCCTGCCTAGCTACGCACCCTGGCAGACCACCCTGGAAGCCATCCACCCAGGAAGGACAGCTAGAGGCCACAGTGCACAGAGATAACAGGCCTAAGACGCAAATGGGGGATCACCCAGAATGCATTGCTCGAGACCATCTAGGTGGGACTCTACAACCTGCTGCACAGAAAGTGAAAAAGCTGCTGTCTTCGGGGGGGGGGAGGCCATTATTAGAAGGGCAGTGAAACCGTAAACTAGGTTATTGTGGGATTACAGTCAGCATAATAAATGCAAACTCAACAAATGAGCTTTTCTTCTTTAAGGATTACAGCAGGGACATGAGTGTAAAAAGCACCCGCACCCATCCTAAAGAGAGCTAAACATGTATTTACAGGGCCCCCAGCTCTGAGGAGCCCTCTCCTGCAGGACCGATGGGTTGCAGCACCATGTTGTGGTCTGCCTGACAGCTGTGAGGGTCCTGTTACATTTTCCAGTGTGACACAACACCCCCCCACCCCTCTCACACACGCGCCCAGCCCCCAGCCTCCGCCTCCCACGAGCCTGCTTGCCTGCCAGGCCGGCCTACATGCAAGCAAAGAGGCGCTGAGGCCTGAGGCTGGGCGACCCCCCCATCTACACACTCCCCTCCCATCCTCTGCGCTCTCTGCCAGACAGAATTAAGACACTTTGAAATAGTTTACGAATAAAAGAGGGTGGGAAAAGCCCCACCCTGATCATTTTCTGATTGTCTTCCCCTCTGTTTTGTCCTGTTCCACCTCCCCCCCCGCCCCTGTTGTTACACCTCCCTTTCAGCAAAGTTGAAAAAAGTAAACTGAACACTCTTTCACCTGACAGTCAAAACCCGAAAATGTTCTCGCCACACCTGGGGGGGCATGGACCTAAAGGCAGGGCCATGGAATTAGACAAGAGGATGGCAGCCTGTAGAGGAGGATTTGCTCCTCTCGGAGTTCCCCAAGTGCTCAGGGGGCATGAAGTAAAACACCAGAAGCAGATCTGTCAAACCCGATGCCACGTGTTAAGCCTTGCGTCAGAGCGATCCCCCCCCCCCACCCACAGATCTGACAGCCCCCACTTGGGAAGTGCATATTATCATTAGCCTATTAGTGCAGTCAACCTCCCAAGTGGCTTACAGCAGGATGGAGTCCAACATGCTCGCTCCGGTTGGCAATAATTTATCCCGAGAGACAACGATGGCGTCCAGAACTGGGGTGAGCTTTTGCCAACTGGTTTCATTACTTCAACTGATAGCAGTTTCCTCATCCAGGACAGAGGAGGCTACAGAAAGGATCCTTCACACCCGCTCGGGGGGGGGGGGGGGGGGGGGGGGGCGGGGGGGGGGGGGGGGGGGGGGGGGGGGGGGGGGGGGGGGGGGGGGGGGG